>REGO01000033.1:7617229-7638132 GCA_010120015.1 Rhombomys opimus
TTTTTCAGTGCAACCCAGTTCAAGAGTGCAGCCAAGCCAAGGGAGGACCAGAACAAAAAAACCCTAGTTTTATAATTCTAGACTCTTAGAGAGTACAGTTGAAAACCTTCCCTTCCCAGGTCTAAATCCTTAACAGAATGAAGGAATTTAATTGGCCCACCTTGAATCAAAAAGGGCTTTCTTTGCCCGCCCCAGCTCCTAAATAATGCCATGGAGAATTATATTTGTTATTTATTATTAGCATATAGCACTAAACTAGGCAGATTTTTTAGTTATTTTAACCGGGCAATTCTGGCATGGCCACGTGGGCCATTACCTGTCCTTCCTAGTCTCATCCTGGCACCTGCTTCTTCATCTCTGTCCAGCTGGTGAACTCTCTCATCCCTCTCTGGGCCTGGAAGTTCCACCTTTTCCTCTTCTGCCCAGCTATTGGTGATTCAGCTCTTTATTTAACCAATCAGAAGGTGATAGAGAACAGTGTTTACAAAACATCGAGACAGGAGATGCTTCATAAAAATGGCATTGCCAAAGTCTGACCTGAACTAAATTCCCTGGGTCCAGAAATCAGCGTTTAAACACACAGTGCACAAAAGCATCACTCCAACAGATCAGATGGGCCACCACCCAAATAAAGACCATCAACTCATACTCTGATGATCAGCCCCATGTAACTTGTGCACATAAGTGTGGCTGGTGCAACTGAAAAAGTATGATTGTTGGCTACTATAGTGGGATATTCCAGCCTAGCTAGAGAAAATGATGACATGGATAGAATACCTCCAAGATATGGGGGAAATGTGAGAAGAGCAATGCTCAAGAAACGGCTTATAATCTGATCTCAGAAGGAATGATATATATAGTGTACATATTAATATACATACATACATAGAGATGTGTGTATGTCTATATCAGCTTTTAACTAATACAAACATTTGGAGTATTGTTTAATTCAGAACTAACAATTCTCAGAAAAGTGGAGATCTGAGACTCAGCATTCAGGAACAACTTAGGAGGTTTAGGGACAGAAGTGCAATAGTTTTTAGGCAGTAAGAAGGATTGCTGGAGTCAAATAAAGTTGACTGGAGAGCAGTATATTCTTCAAAGACAGAACTGGGGCTAGCAAGATGGGTTGGTGATTAGAGGTGCTTGGCTGGCTGCCAGTCCTGCCAATCTTACTTCAGTCCCCTGAATTCATATGATAGGAGATAACTGGTTCCTGACTTCCACATGTGTGTGTGGCAAGAACATATAATCACAAATTAAAAACATAGTAACATGATCAGTTAGTAATTTAAAATAATTGGTAAAGCTAGACACAATGGCACACACCTACCTGGATTCCAGCACTCTGGGAGGCAGAGGCAGGCAGATCTCTGTGAGTTCAAGGCCAGCCTGGTCTACAAAGCAAGTACCAAGACAGCTAAGGCTACACAGAGAAACCCTGTCTCAAAATAACAACAATTGTTCACTGCTACATGGTCCAGCAATTCTACTTATAGATGTATACCCTCAAAAACTGAAAGCAGAGATTTGAACAGATGTCTGTACCCTCTGTTCACAGCAGGAACAAATGACACCTTGGACAAATGAAAAACAGTAGTTAAAAGTCAGTACCCTGATGATGCAGCCGTGCTAGGCCATAGAGGAGAAGGATCCAAGCAGTCCTGATGAGACTTAAGCGCTGGGAAGATGGCAATAGTGAACTTCCCTTTGAGTGGACTAGGGGAAGGGGATGAGGGGAAAAGGGAGGGAGGGTGGAGGAAGGGAGGAAGACTGGGGGAGTTGAGGGAGGGGCTTCAATCAGGATATATAATGAATAAATTGTGAAGAAAAAAAATTAAAAAAAAACACCAAAAAGAAAAAAAGAGGAAGAAGAAGTGAGTAACCTAAGTGACTATCAATCAATCAATAAATGAACCAGCAGGGGAAGGTGGCATATGCCTTTAATCCCAGCATTTAGGGGTTCAAGGTTAGCCTAGTCTACTTAGTGAGTTCCAGGCTAGCAAGGGATACATAGAGAGACCCTGACTCAAAACAAACAAGCAAAAGGGGTATCACCATAGAATAAAAAAATTATTCAGCCCTGAAAAAGAAAGGGACTTCTGGTACACCTCCAACATAATGAAGCAAAGAAAATCTGCTAAGTGAAGTAAACCAGTCATAGAAGAACCTGCACTGTATGATTTATACAGAACTGAGGTTACTGAGTGGCGGAGTTTGTACTGAGTTGTTATGTAATGGATTCAGGTTCAGTTTGGAGAGGTGAAAAGCTCCTGAAGGTGACTGGTGGTGGACTGCAAAGCGAAAGGAATACACTTATTCTATAGAACCTTACACTTAAAGGAGTTAACATTAAAATTGTTATATACTTTAACTACAAAAGATGCTTAAAATAAATCTAGAAGTACAGAAACTGTCTGAGTGACTGTTAGGGACAAATGGACAGAAGGCAAACTGCTGGCAATACATGTGTTTTAGGACCAAACCCAGGGCTTCGTGCATGGTAGGCAAGCACTCTGCCAACTAAGCCATGTATCCTGGCCAACAAATTTTGTGCATTAAAAATTCTGACTGTACCTGCGGTACATCTGGAAGTTCAATTAGAACAAGGCCGATAGAGTTGGTCCTAATCCAACCCAACAGGTACCAGAAAAGATGAGGCTGCAGACCCACAAAGGGAAGACTGCAGTGAAGCCAGGGAGGGGAGGGCCCTTCCCAAGGCTTAGAAGGCACTGAGCCTGCCAGCACACAGACTCATCAAACCAGCGCAGGTGGCATACAATACTCTGAGGCTGAGAAGACGACATGTTCCAAAATCTGCAGGCTAAACGCAGTGGGAACAGTTGCCAAACTGTTCTTATTTTCGGAAGACATTTGAATTTTCCTTTTGAGTGTAAATTGTTCCTCATTCAAGAGGAATGCTATTTTTGTTTAGAAAGGTAAATTCGGTTTTATTCTGCCATGAAGCTCGGGAGAATGAAGCATCCTCCCACGGCTCTCCATGAGCACACACACATGTGTTGATATGGCTGGCAAAGTCCTTAAGCCAGCTTAGACTCAGGATCAAGCTTCAACATGAGGAGAAAATGGATTCCACCTTGTCATGGGTCTTGGGAGAATTACATTGCATGGACTAGAAGAGATTTGGTCCAAGGTACTTGCTCCCAAAGTCCAGAGGTAAGCTGATCCCTGCAGAATGGTAAAAGGTTGGAAACCACCAGAAATTTCCTGCCATCTGATTAGCTTAATACAACAAAGGATGAAGTTTTGCAGGTGAATAAGACAGAGGCTTAGAATGGTGTCATTTTCCGGACAGTGGTGGTGCATGCCTTGAATCCCTGCATTCTGGAGGCAGAGGTAGGCTGTTCTCTGTGAGCTGGAGGCTAGCCTGGTTTACAGAGTGAATTCCAGGACAGCCAGGCCTACACAGAGAAACTCTGTCTTGAAAGACCAGAAAGAAGAAAAGAAAATGGTTGCATATCAACAGGCCTAGTGCTGCAGCCCCTGCTGAGCTTTACAATTAGATATCCCATTCCCATAAATGCCTTGTGCTTCTAAGGCTTTTCTTCCAGAATTTCCCTTTGACTCCTCTTGCCCTGGTACTTTTGGTTTTTGACCATCTATTTTACTGAAGACATAAAGCTGAATAAAATACAAGGGTAGTGGCGTAAAAGGGAACAAAGATAAGAGGAAAGTTCTGCTGGTGGTGATGTGGCTCATGCTTTTAATCCCAGTGCCCAGGAGCAGAGGCAGGTGGGCCTCTGAAGATTGCCTGCTCTACAGAGTGAGTTCTAGGGTAGCCAGGGTTATATAGAGAAACTCCTGTCTCAGGAAGGAAGGAAGGAAGGAAGGAAGGAAGGAAGGAAGGAGAGAAGGAAGGAAGGAGAGAAGGAAGGAAAGAAAGAAAGAAAGAAAGAAAGAAAGAAAGAAAGAAAGAAAGAAAGAAAGAAAGAGAAAGAAAGAAAGAAAGAAAAAAGTAAAAAAGAAAGAAGTCTTTAATCCCAGCACTCAGGAGGCAGAGGCAGGCCAGCCTGGACTACAAAGGGAGTGTAGGACAGCCAAGGTTACACAGAAAAACCCCATCTCAAAGAGAGAGATTTAAGGAAGGAAGGAAGGAAGGAAGGAAGGAAGGAAGGAAGGAAGGAAGGAAGGAAGGAGAAAGTTCTTAGAAGAGAAGAATGGAGAGGGTGGCAGAACCTAGCCTGCTAGCTAGGTAGCTGGATAGAGGTCTGGGAGCTCCTTTAAATTTAGAAAAACAGGATTCCCCTGTTCCTTTCAGTGAGAACAGCCCTAGCAATATGCTGAGGGCAGAAATCATGCAGGAGTGGAAATGGCCAGAGCTATACAGAGGGCATAAAATAAGAGCTAAGGGTGACAGGGAATGAAGGACATGACTCCTGAGTATACATCAAGGTGTCCAGGGTCACAGCAGCCAGCTCAAAGATGCCAAGATGGAAACAGTGGAGGAGCTGCAGGCTCTCAGACATTACCAGTTCTCACATCAGCTGGTGGCATTTCTTTCAGCATAGTCGCATCTACACAGAACGCGCTAAGTAAGGTGGCATGCACTTGAAATCCTAGGTTGTGCAAAGCCCTGAATAAACTATGAATGGTTACACATCCCTGTAATCCAAGAGCTCAGACACCCGGAGTTCAAGGCCTGCCTCAGCCACGTAGCAAGTTCCAAGCCAATCCAAGCCGTAAGACCTTGTCTCAAAAACAAAATGATAAACACATAAGGGTTTAAATAGGGGTGTAGTTCCTAGTCCAAATGATTTCATAGTTATACACCTACCTGGCAAGCACGGGCCTAACCCCTACTCAGGTTATTTATTTAAGGATGAAAAGTACAGGGTAGCATTGGGAGGAAAGTGGCTAAAGTCTATGGGACCAGGAGGCACCAAAATGCCCAAAGGTGGCAAGAAGGACACCAGTCTGTGTTAACATTAGAAATGAATGGAGAGAGGGAAAATGCTCCCCTGAGAATTTGTAACCACAAGTCAGACCTCAAAAGCAAATTTGTGGTGTGATTCCTAATACCTGGGCGATCTGAAAAACCTCATGCAAAGAAATGATTTTCAGGTGATACTGGGTTGGCCAGCGGCCAGGCAGATGACATGGAACCTGAAAGGCTCAGAGGAAAGTGACTATCAGAATCAGTAAAGAACCCTTGACAAAAGTCCACTGTGACTAAGACTAAGGAACTGAAAGTGGGGGTTGGGGTGGAGGCTGGAGAGATGGCTCAATGCTTAAGAGCACTGGCTCTTCCAGAGGACCCGAGTTCAAATTCCAACACCCAGGAGGCAGCTCACAACTGTCTGGAACTCCAGTTGCCGGGATCTGGGAGCCTTAGACAGACTTACATGCCGGCAAAACCACCAATGCACACGAAATTAAAAACAAAACAAAACCTGAACGTGGCTGAAGAGTAAGCCATGTTTTACTGCGTTTGATCCTTCTGCTTAAGGAAGCCAGGACCAGCACAGGTTCTCCCTGCCTTGAGCAAGCTTCCCCAACGGGAGTGGGCAACTATGCACGGAAGTTTCCAGAAGCAAAAAGGAGTCTAGGAAGTGAACTTGACAGAATCAGAATGCAAAATTTTAATAAGCTTCCTGCAATCAGAGCAGTCGAACTGCTAAACAACAGATGCTGAAAGATAAAAAAAGTCAGCTCTGAAAGCACTGAGCGAAGAGCGAAGGCTGAAGCCACCGCATGGGATCCTGAAATGGAGTTCGCCTTGAGAGCGCGGTTTTGGTTTGTTGTTTGTTGTTTGTTTTGTTTTGTTTGTTTGTTTCCGTTCCAGACAAACTAGGACTTTGGGCTCTGGCGGGCTCCTAGGTGAAAGAGGGCAAAAGTCAGAGCTTAGAGTCTGGCCAGGGGAGAGCCACGTGGACCTCAGAGGGCTACAGCACAGATCAGGGTGAAAAGGGAGTCTGTTCATTTCCCCTGCACACCCAGAACCTGGAGAACAGCTGCCTTAGCCTGAGTAAGAGGAGAAAGGCCAGCACCCGGATGCTTTACCTGGAGCCCTGGGGTAAAGCGTTTCCGTGACGGCAGTGTCACGGAAGTAGGCACCAACGGGCAGCCATACAGCCAATCTAGCTCCTGCTGTTACAGCTCACCATCAACTCAGCTTAGGAAAAGGCTGCAGAGATGGCTCAGTGATCAAGAGGACTGGCTGCTCTTCCAGAAGTCCTGTAAAGTCCCAGCGTTTACATGGAAGGTCACAGCTGTCTATAACTGTAGTCCTGTGAAATCTAATTCCTTCTCCTAGCAAATGTGCATGCAGTTAAAACGCCCATATACATAACTAAGTTTTTAAGAATTTTTTCTTAGCTTATGATTGCTTTTTGCCCAAGAACTTTTTGTCTGAACTAGATAGTAAGGTACATAAAACAGGTCTACAAATCAAATGTTTACTAAAACTGAAACCACATATTCATTTTAAATAATTTTTGATATACGTAATTTTACCATTTATTAAAGACTAAAGAAAATTTGTACGTTAATGAGACATGGTTACTTTTTTCCATAGAGAGTTAACTCTTGGCTGAATATTTGATACTACAAAGAACATCTTCAACACCTTCCAGAATTCACCAGTGATTTAATTTTATAATGACCAATGCTAATAATGACAGACCTCAAAAAGGCAAAAGTAGGTTTAAAGGCCTTTCAGGAATTGTTAGGAATTTTATCCTACGCCCAAGCCAAAATCAATGAACAACTTTTTTTTTCTTTTGTAAAACTAAATTCAGCAACTTTACAAAGATAAATTTTTACTTATTTTAATTTTTTTCTTTTGTCTGTGTAATCAAACAATCTAAAAGTGAAGAGTATATACTAACTAGTGTATACTAATCTGATGTTCACATCTGGAGATTAATGGTAGAGAAATATAACATGTCTTTGTAATTAAAGCACTGCATTCCCATAAAAGCAGGAAGTGTGTAATGCATAGTAAAAAGCTGCAGTTTATAACACAGGTAGCTTTGAATCTCAGGCAAGCTACTGCAGGCGGCATTTGTTGGTATTTCACAGAACGATAGCACACACAGTGCACAGGGCTCATGCTCCATGTTCAAAACCAAGAAATCAGCAAGGTCATGTGTTATAATATGGGTAAGTGCTGCCAGTCAGTCAGGCAAAGGCGTGGGAATTGATCTGCAAGACGTGGCAGACAGTGAGGTTGACTACCCCAGGTGATTCCTGACTGCCCATCTCGCTTACCTATCTGTCACATACAGCTTACTAAATGTAAATATTTAAAGCTAGGCACGGTGGCATATACTTTCAACCCCAGCACTCAAGGGCAGAGGCAGGCAGATTTCTGAGTGTGGGAGGCCAAACCAAAAGAGCATTAAGTTACAAGTCTTTTTCAGGCACAGCTATAAGGTCGCAGTCAGTGAGGTAAAACCAAAGTTCAGTTGAAGGTATTTCTCAGAAACTTGTCTACGTTTCACTCTTGTTTGTTGGTTATATACTGTTTATTAGAGTTTTGCCAGTCGCACTCAATATGTCTGCTATCTATTACCCCGTATCTCTTCCTGACCACCACGGCCGCCTCTAGTAATATTTGTCAGTTTTTATTTCTTTCCTCAACATTTCGTGCTCTTGCTTTAGGCAGCAGATTGTGTTTGATTCCATTCTACTCTTAACTATCTCTTCCTTTTAGGATTCAAGGTGAAAAATACTGTATTTTTTTTTTTTTGGTCATATTAAAAGTATTCTCCTGGCTTTACCTTGTTTCATTTTGATCTACTAACTATATCTATCTCAACCACTTAGATACATAGATGCCATCACACAAAGTGCATCTTTAAATATACATATATACATACATATATATATTTATTTACTTGATTTTTTTTTTTTTTTACTTATGTTTACATGTGTGTCTGTGTGCGTTTTCTACATCTCATCCTGGGTTGCCACCCTTCACAGGGGGTCACCCAAGACCATGGGAAATCAGAGATGTTTACATTACAATTCATAACAGTAGCAAATTACAGTTATAAAGTGGCAACAAAAATACTTTCACGGTGGGGGTCACCACAGCTTGAGGAGCTGTAACAGCGAAGGGTCACAGCGTTAGGAAGGCTGAACACCACTGCCCAACAGCACACAGGAACCACTGTCCTCTCTAGCCTGTGTTTCCGTGTGTGTTTCTGGCATTTTCCTGCATTTATTTTCCTTCTGACTAGAAGTTTCCCCAGAGTTCATTCTGGAAGATCTTCGTGTCAGAGAGGGCTGACTGCTTGGATACAAGGTTAAGCCAACAGAAAGTCTATTAGCGGGCCTGCAAATACACTAGGTGTTCAGGATCCCAGTGTAGCTCTGAACCTTTCTCAGTGTGAGATTTTAAAAAACACAAAAACCATGTCCTGGGTGGACATACTTCAGTTAACAAGAACAGTTAGCCAGAAGTGAAACTACAGAAGTGAAAAACCAAGGTTAGTGCATTGAGAAACTTTCCTAAAACTATGGATTTTAATGGACCAGATCTTTGTTTTAGTTTCGGCAGGTGGTACTGTCTCCATGCTAAGGTTTATGTCCTGAATGGTACCTCCCTCGTGGAGTCAGTTGTGCTGAGGTCTGAGGGTCCTGTTACAATATGACAAAGCTCTAAGCCCTTCTGCATTAGAGTGTATTAGTTACCTTTGGGGCTGTGACCGAATACCTGGCGGAAATGACTTAAGGAAGAAAGGCTTGTTTTGGCTTGCAATTACAGGCTCAGTCCACCATGGTAGCACAGTCCTGGCATGAGGAGCCTGCATCGGCTGGTTTCACAGGACACCCAGTAGGAAATAGACAAGAATGAAGCTGTTGCTCATATTTGGTGAGCAATTAAAACCAGTGCCTTTTCAATTAAACCAGTTTGGGAACGCACCTATACACGCCCTGAGCTGTGTTTCCAGGGCATTTTAAATTCACTCAAGTTGACAATCAAGATTGTCCATCATAGCTAAGTGTGGTGGTGCACACCTTTAATTCCAGAACTCAGGAGGCAGAGGCAGGCAAATCTCTATGAGTTCAAGGCCAGCCTGGTCTATGTGGTAAGTTCCAGACCAGCTATGGCTACACAGTGAGAGCCTGCCTCAAACAAATATATAAAGAGATATATCTATAGACAGACAGACAGACAGATGCCCTCACACAAAGTACATCTTTAATATATATATATTTAATATATATATATGTGCTTGATTTTTTAAACTTATGTTTACATGTGTGTCTATGTGCATGCACACGTGTGCAGGTACCAATGGAAGGAGTATTGGATGTCCTGGGCTTGAGTTACAGGGAGTTTTAAGCTGTCAAACACAGCTGCTGGGAAAGGAACTCATGTCTTCGGAAAGAGCAGTGTGTATTCTGAACCAGTGAGCCATCTCTGCAGCATCTCCCACCCCCATTTCCCAAAGTGTATCGTTGTTGAAAATTTGCCTATCTGAAAGTTTAACGTACCAGACTGTGAGAAAAAATTATTTTTGTGACTTTAAAAAGCACACCCCTTGCCTTTCCTGTACCCAGTGATGGTTTTGTTGCCACTCAGAAACTTGATATTTTCCCCCCCTGGGTGTTTCTTTCTTGTCCAGAATGGTTTCAGAAATCTCTCTTCAATTAATAAAATAAACATGTCATTTTTCTTGGCAATTTAAAATCCTCCTTTTCTCAGATCTTTCAGCTTTCTTTGATTCAGGAAAATTACTCATTATTATTCTTAAAATATTTCTTTCACCCAAATCTCCTGTTATGTAAGTGTTGACAGCTATACTTCTAGCTTTCATAACCTTTCAAGAATTCCTAACTTGTGCCCCTTCTACCTTCGGAAAGAGCTCTATCTTCCTCTCAGAGGGCATGAATCTGCATTTTTCCCAGGACTTCCTGGTTTTAACACAGAGAGCCCTCAGTTGTTGGTCGGGGAGTTTCCCAGCTCTGGCCAAACCAGGATGGAGTATCCTCCTCCTCCAGGTAAAATGACTGAGCCTGTTGTTTGTCTGACTTTTCCTGGTTTCAAGGACTACGTTTTGTGTGCTATTTTCCCTTTGATTCTGCTTTATGACCCTTCATTTTTCAGAACTTTCTGTGAAGGACACTTGTTTTCCTTTTCCTCTTTTTTTTTTTTGTTTGTTTGTTTGTTTGTTTTTCAAAGAGTGTCTTATGTAGCCTAGAATGGCCTCAAACTCCCTGTGTAGCCCAGGCTAGCCTTGAACTCCTTATCCTCCTGCTTCCATCTTGCAGATGCTGTGATTATAGGCGGTGTCAATATACCTAGGTTACAAATAGTCACCAATGTATTCCATTCATTCTACTTTGCTCTGGTAACAGAGTCTTTGTTCAGTGGCTGTTGGTTTACCAAGTCCACATTCTTGGCAATGGTCATGGTGATACGAGCTGTTTTGATTTAGAAACGTTCAGCAGAATGAGCAGAAACCCAAGTTTCACTCCTTGCTCCTCTGGGTGAGTTTAGAGGTGTGGTGCATGAGTGAGTGTCTGTGTGTGTGTGTTTGTGGTGTGTTGTGCTGTGTGTGGTGTGTAGTTTGTGGTATGTGTGTCCTCTGCAGACAGCGAGAGTGCTCCTCTACGGGAGCAGTGTTTCCTCTGCAAGAGCAGAGATCTGAAATATATATATTTAAAAATCTATATTTAATAAGTTATTAAATAATACAGGACTTGGGCTGCAGCTCAGTGGGAGAAATTGCTTAGCCTTGGGTTGGATACCTGGCACAGGAAATATATATGTAAGGCTGGCAGGATGGCTCAGCAGGGGAATGTACTTGCTGTGGTGGAAAACTGGTAACCAGAGCATGACCACCAGAATCCACCATAGGAGGAGAGAGCCAGCTCCACAGAATTGTCTTCTGACCTGTACAAGTATACCATGGTACTCATACACACACAAGAATAAACAAATGGAAAACGTGTGTCTCAGTGTGTGTTACATATATTACATACACATACATACAGGTGAGTATGTATGTATATCAATGTATAACATTTCAAGTTAGAAAACAATTTTTAATGTACTTATTTTTGTCTATGAGTGATCTATTTGCATGCAGGCTGGAAGAGAGCACCAGATCTCATTATAGATGGTTGTGAGCCATCATGTGGTTGCTGGGAACTGAACTCAGGACTTCTGAAACAGCAGCCAGTGCTCTTAACAGCTGAACCATCTCTCCAGCCCTAGAAAACTATTTTTATGCCTCCATTTTAATGGTCTGTTGTCTAATCTTAATGTAGTGGTGACAATGTTTTAAATAATTTCTTGCTACATTAATTTAGTGTGTGTGTGTCACTGTGTACCAGGGGAAATCAGAGGACTGCTTGTGGGAATCAGTTCTTTCCTTCTATCATGTTTGTCCTGGAGACCAAACTCCGGTCATCATGCTTGATGGTAGGTGCATTTACTGGCTGAGCCATCTTACAGAGACATAATCTTTTTTTCTTTCTATTTTTCTTTCTTTTTTTCTTTACTTGATATTTTTTCATCCTTTGACTTTTATTTTTGTGTCGTTTCATTTCACTTTTTGTGTTTAATACAGCATCTACCCTGACTCTGTTTGGATCATAATGTGACATTTTTCTTAATGTGACTTTCACCCTAATATATATATTAAGAGAAATTACAGTTGTGTG
Organism: Rhombomys opimus; assembly: GCA_010120015.1. Taxonomy (NCBI): domain Eukaryota; kingdom Metazoa; phylum Chordata; class Mammalia; order Rodentia; family Muridae; genus Rhombomys; species Rhombomys opimus. The sequence goes on from REGO01000033.1 coordinate 7,628,870, forward strand.
CAGCAGCACATATCTGCCATCTCAGCCCTCGGGAGGCAGAAGTAGAGGCAGCAGGATTTCATATTTAAGAACAGCCCAAGCTAATTCAGCAAGATTGTCTTAAAAGGCCACGGTCTGAAAGGGTGGGGAGAGAGGGAGATGAGCACCTGCCCGGCCTGAACGAGGCTGTCTTTGGTCACCACCATCACAGTCCATATAGAATCTTTCACTGTTGTCCTTTTCTTCTGTTCCCTATAGTTTTACATATGGATTATGTTTTGTGTGTGTGTGCTGTATTATGAATGTTCTAAGGGGACATTCATACTCTGAATGTCAGAGTTTATACTCTGGAACTGGCAGGTCTGGTGTTTAATTAATTGCCTGTCCCACGGAAGAGCTGATTCGTTGTATCAACTTTGTATATGTGTCACATAATCTTTTGCAGTTTCTTCATTTGTAAGAATGGAATTATAGTTCTTGCTTCATAAAGTAATTGTGTGGACTAAAAATAGATGGTGCATGTGATGATTTTTGTACAATCCCTAGCCAATAGTTAATGATCACTGTTCAGCATTTACTATTGGAATATGCTACCAATATTGAGCAGGAGTGTTTTCAAGAGCAGTCTTGAACCTGTGCATCTAAAGTGGCCAACCCAGGGCTGGAGAGACGGCTCAGAACTTGAGAGTGCTTGCTGCTCTTGCAGAGGACTGGAGCTCAGTTCTCGGCACCCCGTTCTGTGGCTCACAACCACCTGTAACATTTTAATGCCCCTTCAGTGTCTCCAAGGGCATCTGAACATATGTACTCACCCATACAAAAACATATACACATGAAAAAATAAAGATTCAGTGAAGTGGTTGTTATGGTGTGTGTGTGTGTGTTTCTGGGGATGGAATTCAGGGCCTCAAGTATATGCTGGCAGTGGATGTTAACTACTGAGTTACATCGCAGCCAATTCTCTCCCACTCTTGACAGTTTATCTGCTGTTTAATCTTCTCTGGTCCCTACCTCCCCGAGGGCCTCTTCTCTGTGGTAAGAAATTAATTTGGATATTGTTACATTCCTTTTAATAATCCCCATTTTAATTTTGAGAGTAAACTTTAATATTCAGCTTGTTGTATAACAAATCTGCAGTTGATTATTGCCTCATCTTAGTGAGCCTTTACGCCTGTCTTGCTTGGACATTGAAGCAGGACTATGAAGCATGTTGAACCGTGCAGGGTGTCGATGTCGGCAGGCTGAGATCCCAGGCTGTGGTGAGGCCTTGTGTGTCTCGCGCATGCTCAGAGTGAGTACGCATTGACTCCAAGTGAGCACGACCAACACTGTCATCTAGCTTCCTTAGTTTCCCTCGTGTGCTTTCTGCTCCCGCCACACCAGGAGAACACCTCCCTAGCTACAGCACTGATTTTAACTGTCTCTGAGAAGGGTCTCCGTGTTGCTTCTGTTGTGGATGCCACATCACTTACAACTTGTAACGTAACTGAAAATTAGCCTGCGTCTCAACACAGAATTCCGGAAATTATTTATATAGCCATCTGCACTGAAAAACTATGGACGCGTGGGCCATGGAGGTGGTTCAACAGATAAAGGTGTCTGCAATCAAGCCTGGATTCCTGAGTTCAGTCTCCGGATCCCCGGGGACAGGAGCTCAGTATTGAGAACCCACACGTGCTCTAGGCACAGCAGCACGAGGCTGTGACCTCAGCACTGGGTGGACAAAGACAGGAAGACTCCTGAGGCCACCTGGCCAGGCACTAGAGCAGACAGGTTCATTGGGGAAACATCTCAAAAACAATGGACAGTGACTGAGGAAGACACTGGACATCAACATCTGGTCTCCACATGCATGGGTACATGTGTGCAAATACTTCTCTATACATGTATGTCTACGCATACACAAGAAAATTCAGAACAGTTCCAGGAGTTTTGCTCATTGTGCACACCAATGTATGCACCAATGTGTGCATATGGATTTGAAAAGCAACCACCACGATTTCTCAGATGTTTCTATTTATATATAAATATAAATACATTTATATTCCTGTAAAATATATGATTTGTTGGTCTGTTGGGTGATCCAGTGTTGACCCATTTCTCCCCCAAGATTCAGTGAGCTGGAGTGCACACAGCAGATATTGGAAGAAGTGAAAACCAAAGGTCTGTGGGAAGCAGTAAAGTGGAAATGATGGAGACCAGGAAACACCTCCAGAAAATACACCTTTAAGAGGAACAGCCCTGATCAGTTGCTGCCAGGAATGAATAGAGGCCAGAGAGTGCCACATCTGAAATGCCTACGAGAATCATAATGCAAATGTACACATACACAAAATCTTGCCTTAATTCTGGTCCTTAGCAACTTCTTAGTCAGTAACATAATTACTAAGTTATATTCACAGTGCTTCCTGGGCCAATACAGCTCAAGCTGGAACTGAATCCAGGTGGGTGCGTCCTAATGGCTTCTGAGATTTTGCACTCATGCCGATTCAGGTTAAACTCACCAGCATTCAGCAGGACAGGTTCTCAGAGATTTAAGGACAGTGGGGACATCTCCAAGGTCTTCCCGTTTACAACGTGTGATGTGGGAATTTAAGATGTGGACAGTGCTGTGGTACATGTATATGGCTGCGGCTTCTCTTAGCTAAGCCGTCAAAAGCCCTGCAGTGAACTGCATGACACATACCAAGCACCGCCAAGTACTGCACTTCAAATAAGCACACGCCAATTACTGCCCTGGGTGATGCATGTACTCCAGTAAAGTACATGACACACAGCCAGGGCTGCTCCTTGGACTGCATTTCAAGCAGGGCATGACTGACCACTTAATTTTTTTTTTTTTTTTCAGCATTTGCTCTGATGTGTTTTGTCTCAATTAGGGCTATTATTGCTCTGATGGAACACTATGACCAAAAGCGAGTTAGGGAGGAGAGGGCTTATTTGGCTGCCATATATGAAAGCACAGCCTGTTGAGGGGTGGCAAGGCAGGAATTCAATCTGGACGGGCACCTGGAGGCAGGAGCTGATGGAGGGGTGCTGCCTACTGGCTTTCTCTTCATGGCTTGCTCAGCCTGCTTTCTTATAGAACTCAGGACCACTAGCCCAGAAATGGAACCACCCACTATTGGCTGGGCCCTCCTGAACTGATCACTAATTAAGAAAATGCCCTACAGGCTTGCCGACAGTTCTATCTTATGTGGGAATTTTCTCAACTGAGGCTCCCTCCTTCCTGATGACTTTAGCTTGTGTCAAGTTGACCTAAAACTAGCCAACACACATTTCTATTGGTTCCTCTTAGTTCCAATATTAAAAGACAAATTCTATAATTATCCTATTTCTAAAATTTAGTTAACCACCTCTACAGCTTTTTTGGGTGGTAGTGGTGATAGGTTAGAGTTTTTCTGTGTAGACCTGACTGTCCTGAAACTCACTCTGTAGAGTAGGATGGCCTCAAGCTCAGAGATTCACCTGTCTCTGCTTCCTGAACACTGGGATTAAAGCTAGCTAATCACCTCTATAGCTTTATGTTTACATTTGCAGAGACAGGCTATGGTGATCTGAATAGGTATGGTCCCCATAGACTCATGTGTTTAAATGCTTGGCCATATGAAATGGCATTATTAGGAGGTGTGGTCTTTTTGGAGTAGGTGTGGCCTTGCTGAGGGAAGTGTGCCATTTGGAGGCAGGCTCAAGCTACTCCTAGTGTGAAACATAGTCTCTTCCTGCTGCCTTCAGATCAGGATATAGGACTCTCAGCTCCTTCTCCAGCGCCTCGTCTGCCTGCATGCTGCCATGCTTCCCACTATAATGATAATGGGATAAACCTCTGAAACTGTGAGCCAGCCCCAATTAGACAGTTTCCTTATAAGAGTTGCCATGGTCATGGTGTCTCTTCACAGCATTGAAACCCTAAGGCACAGGGTCTCATTACAAGCCAACAGTGATCTCAAGTGCATGATCCTCCTGCCTCATCCTCCTGATTGTTGGAATTAATAGAGTTTTAATCTTTCTTTCTCCCTCTGGCCCTTTTCTCTTTTTCTCTCAGTCTCTTTTCTCGCTCATGTATTTTTAACAGCACAAAATTGTTTTTCATCTCACTTACAGAGTCGTTTTCTAACAATTACATAGACCATTTTAATTGCAAATGCAGTGCCTCCAAATAGCTAGGCAAATTAGCATAAACACAGAACCGAAAGCTTTCAGGGTAGTCTTAAATTAAGCAGGCTGCAAGGGAGATTGTGGTTAGCAAAAAAGGTTAACCACAGACAACTCTCATACGCGCTATAGAAGCCCTGGCTCTTGGCTGCTCACAGCTGGGCACGCTCTCTTCTTAGCAGAGAGCACTTCAGAAACCCAGCACGCTCAACACACACCTGCCAAGAGAAAGGATGAACAAGGGGACCTGCTCTGCCCACTTTCTCCCGGCTTTCATTCTGATTCAATTTTAGCATGTGTGGACGTGCATGCGTGTGTACTGGACTGTGTGGAGGTCAGGGAACGACTTTTGAGAGCTGGGCTTCTCCTGCCAGTGTGGGGCTGGGGTAGAACTCTGGTCATACTGCTTGTGCCACAGGTGCCTTCATCCGATGGAACCATCTCCCCAGCCCACCATACCTTCCTCTGAGTGCCTCCTCAGATTACTGTTGCTAACAGGATGGTTTCCTCATACCACCCCTCAGTTAAGATAGCTCTGCACTGTGGTAAAACCTGTGCCCCGCCACAAAATTCTGCATGCGGGTGTGGGTGGACTGGAGAGGACCCCTTTCTGATGTCAGTCCTTGCCTTACTATCTTGTGTGAGGCAGGGTCTCTGTCCTGCTGCATCATCGGGCTAGCTGGCCTGCTAGTTTCTGGGGATCCTCTTGTCTCTAGCCCCCACCCCAACAGAGCTTTTCCTTAGGTTTTGGGGCATCCAAACTCAAATAATCAGGTGCACATGGCAAGTGCTTTTACTTACCGAGTTGCCTCCTCACCCCCTGAATGAAATCCTCATAAAATCTTGTTTTCATAATATTTTCAGTTTGTTTTCCGAGGATTTCACAGACACATACGATGGACTCTGAATATATTCATTCGTTTCACTTTTAACTCTTGCTATCAGTGAAATAAATTGATGGCTCACTCAAACGCATCACCTCCTAAAATACATACCCACAACTTTCCTGTGCGTCTGCAAACCAAATAAATCCTCGCATGATTAGGTGCAGCTGATAGCTCATTTCTTTAATGAAACATTCCTTGGGCGTGTTCAGCTCACTTTGAGTTTATATTTATCTTAGTAATGGCACAACACCTGGCTCCCTGGCTAATCCCCAGATCACACAAATAAACTCTCCAGAGAAATGAAACTCTTCCCAAGGGATAGGAAAGAACAGGAAACCAACTGTAAAGACAAACAGACAAACAAACAGACCGCCCCACCCCCACTTTTTTTTTTTTTAATACAGTGACTGGCTGCTTCCCCGTTTTCTTCTCATAAGGCAATACCTTCTGCCATAAAGACTCTGTCAGTCTTCATTGTTTGCTTCTCTGTCCCCAACATGGTATGGTAATTTTGAGTGTAATTGGCCCTCATAGGCCCACAGGGAATGGTGCTACTGGGAGGGGTGGCTTTGTTGGAGGAAGTGTGTCACCGTGGGGCCAGCCCCACCTTGAGGTCTCCTATGCTCAGGCTCCACCCAGTGTGACACACAGTCTCCTGCCGTGAGGTCAAGATGTAGCACTCTTAGCTCCTTCTCCAGCGCCATGTCTGCCTGCTTACTGCCATGTATCACCATTGTCATGACGATAATGGACTAAACCTGTGCAGCCGTAGGCCAGCCCCAATTAAATGTTTCCCTTATAAGAGTTGCCGTGGTCATGGCATCTCTTCACCCTAACTGTGACAAACGGGGACAGGAGATGTGGTAGCAGATGGTTTAAAATCCCTGATACATGAAGAGATCCTCTGGCAAAATTTTTTTTGCCTAGGGAACTTTATGAAAATTCGGTTGGGACATTGCTTTTTAATGGAAGTATTTATGAAGAACAATCACATTGCAGGCTTCAGTGATCCTCATTTGGCTAGTGTGCAAGCTCAGCTTTCCTCATCGCGGGCTGACACAATCTGAGTGGGGATGGGCGTCCTTGGCTGAATGTGCCCACACCTGTTAGAGCTGCTCACTGCTGTGCTTCCTGCCGCCTTGGAGTGAACAGCTGTGCTGCTTCCTGTGCGCGGGGAGGTGAACAGCCTCCTCCAGCCGCTCGCTTCCTACTCTGTTCAAGTACCCGGGGCCTGGCAACCAGACTGCCGACATGGATGAGTGTGTGCAGCAGGAAATAGAGTCCTTTGGGTATGTGGCCTACCTGTGGTTTTTCAAAACTCAAAAGGACGGGATAACTCCAACTTAGTTTGTTTTAAAATTGTATGTGAGTTTATGTTTTGCCTGGATGTTTGTGTGTGTGAGGGTAAGATCCCCTGGAACTAGAGCTACAGACAGTTGTGAGCTGCCGTGTGGGTGCTGGGGATAGAACCCGGGTCCTCTGGAAGAGCAGCCAGTGCTCTTAACCATTGAGCCATCTCTCCAGCTGAAATTATTATTATTTTTTTTTCTGAGACAGGATTCTACTATGTTGCTCTTGTTAGCCTGGAACTCCCGGTGTAGACCATGCTGGACTAGACTCTCAGAGATCCACCTACCTCTCTGCCTTTGGCTCTAGGGTGCTAGGACTAAAGGCTGTGCCACTCCACGTGCAGTTTTCCAACTTGAAGCAGAACGAAGGTCTAAACACCATAGTCTAGTGATCCTATGGAAAAGACAAAACTAGCGGCTGTTGAGAGTTTTATGAAAACCATGATGATACGTGTGGGAAACCATGGGGCAGGGGGAGCCAGCTCAGAGCAAGAGTGGGGTTGAAGCATCTTGAGGTTGTCAGGAGTACAACCATTCGCTCCCGGCTCTGGGCCTGCAGGGCCTGCGCCCCAACCCTTGCCCTCCTGAGAGGGGTCACTAGGGAGGTCACCAGTTTCTCTGAAGATTTCTGGCAGACTTGTGGTCTAGGACTTTGAGGAATCTCCCTTGAAGGAGATAAATGGCCTTCTGGGAGAGTTCCTCTGTCTGTGGCATTTCAAAACTTTTTGTTTTTCAACATGGTTTCTCTGTGTAACCTTGGCTGTCCTAGACTCACTTTGTAGACCAGGCTGGCCCCAAAGTCACGGAGATCCACCTGCCTCTGCTCCCCAGAGTGCTGGGATTTCAGGCGTGTACCGCCATGCCCAGCTTCAAAACTTTTTCTACCACGGGAAAGGGATAGGAGTGTGACAGGCTGGCTTTAGTTTTCTCCTGTTTCCTATGTGAAGGATGTGACTGTTTCTGAAGGAAAAAAACCCTAACTGGAGTAATTTGTTAAAGAAGCTGCGATGGGCTCTAACTGGAATTCAAAGGAACTATAATAAGAAATGAAGTCTATGATTATGAAGTCTTCATGTAATGTGAAGTCCCCTGGAGTAGGCCTGCGGGTTTTCATGGTGTTTTGCACAGCCACAACCTTTTTCGTAAATAGCCACATGTCAGTGATGGTCTACATCCGTTTGCATTTGCTGTGGGTCGTACCAACTTAGGATCACAATCTTTCTCTTGTGACACTTTACATTAAAACAAAAACAAACAAAACAGAAAACACCAGGCTGCTCATGAGTCCGCTAATGCACCATGCTTGCTGAATTCTGTTTGCTTTGTAAATACTGTGTGAAGAGGCTGCAGAGATGACTCAGTGGTTAAGCGCACTGGCTGCTTTTCCAGAGGACCTGGGTTCAACTCCCAGCAACCCCCGTGGTGGCTCATAACTGCACACATACACACGGGAAGAACACCCATGCACATAAAATGAAATAAAATCACCATGTGGAGTGCCCTGCCAGCTTGGGTGGCTTGTAAACCCTCAGCTCTTCCAGTGCAGGCTGAGACACGATTGCATGTACAATCATTTTCTTGTCTAATTAAAAGCAAGAGCTTCCTCCTTTATGGTCCCAGTTGTGTCACACAGCAGCTATGTCTCTTTAGGGTCTTGTTTCTCCGTTTGTAAATAATTTCAGGTCAAAATATGCAAACTGTTCTGTTTGTCTGCTCTGTTTTGAGTACCTGGAACAGTTGACTTTGTTGAAAGCAACTAAGTGTTAAGAAGCGACTAAGTGTTGCGGACCAGCAGAAACTAGTTAGTCAGCAGGGAGCAGTGGTGCCACACCCCTTCAATGCTGGCACTTGGGATGCAGAGGCAGGTAAATCTGTGAGACTGAGGCCAGCCTATTCTACAGAGCAAGTTCTAGGACAGCCAGGGCCATACAGAGAAACCATGTCTTGAAAAACCAAACTAAACCAACCAACCAACCAACCAAACAAACAAACAAACAAACAAACACACACAAAAGCAACTTGCAGAATCATACAAAACTGCTTTGTTCTAGATATTGTATCATTATGGAGTTGAAAACAAAAGAGAACAAACGAACAGAAAGCTGTTTGGTGGCTTTGTTTCTCTAACTGCAAATTTCCTATTAAGTCCCTCATGTCTTCGTGGGCCCCGCTCCCAGTGTCTTAAATCCAATTGGAAGGTGGTCAGTACCCCATCACAGTTGTGCCACTATTTCGTCAGTGGACACATCTTACCGGACAGCCTGGTATTATAGCACGCAGGGGTCCGTTATAACATCACTGATGTCTTGTCCCCCAGCAGCCCAGGCAACACCTCCCTGCACTTTGAAAGCTGGACAGCAGGGAGGCTCTGCCCAGTCAGTGTGAGATTAATTTCTTTATGTCCTGCAGCCAAAGGGTGTGGTCTCGGTAACCAGCATTCTAAGTGTAACTTAGAATCCAGTGAGGAGCCTGTGTGTATCTAGAACACCCTGAAAGTGACTCGAGCGAGACAGGCAAAGTGATGAGTGGTGATTTGAAAAGGCTGACTCACTGCTATGTACACGTTCTGTGCACTGCTGTTGTGGTGATTTGAAAAGGCTGACTCACTGCTATGTACATGTTTTGTGCACTGCCGTTGGGATTTGCATGTAAGCTGTGCCCTGTAGGCTTGCATGTTGGGTGCTGCTTTCCCAACAGGTGGTCATGTTTTGAGTCGTGGCAGAAATAGGAGATGGCACACAGCTGGGGAAGCCAATCACTGAGGCTTGCTTGCCCTTGCAGGTTAGGTCTGGTTCCCTTCCCTACCTCTCGGCTTCCGGGCTACAGTGAGGTGAGCCGATTCTTTGCCACGGGCTCCTGTAGCCACGGCACCATCTCACCACAGGCTCAGATT
>REGO01000033.1:7638228-7663221 GCA_010120015.1 Rhombomys opimus
AATTTTCTTTAAGCCCATCTCACAGTTATGGAGATCGTGGAAAGCCCAAGTCCTAAGGCATGAAATTCCTTCTCAGGATGACTACAGAGGACTTGTATCCTCAGATGCTTAAAGATTCTAGTAGCTTGTATTTAGATGAACGGGAAGGCTCCACAGAGTGAGAGGATCAGAAGTTTCACTGGCTGCTTTTGATTTTCTTTTTTTTTTTTTTTCTTTTGATTTTCTGTAAGGGAAGTTTTGTCCCCTGCAACTAAATGAAGGGAAAGAGAATGATGACATCAGTGACATGCTGGGAGTGTGGCTGAGGGGGCAGAGGGAAAGCTTAGTATAGCATGGAGGTCTGGGACCAGTCCCTGGCACCATAAAATAAAAATAAAATTGTTAATAAGACATAGAACAAAGGGATGTCGTCAAGACTTGCTGAGGCTTGGCGGGGTGGCTTTCAGACATCTTAAGTCTTTATTTCATTTCTGACAGTTGACTAAATCATGTGACAATTTTATGTCATTGTCTAAGAGACAATTTATTGCTTACTTCATTTGCAGACATCTGATTTACTTAAGAGGAGCCTGCTCCTCAGAACACACGTAAAAAACTGGGTGTTTTGGTACATACTTGTAATCCCAGAGTTGGGGAGGCAGAGATAGTGTTAATCCTGGAAATTGAGAGAGAAAGACCAATTCCACAAATTCGAGCCAAATCTGAAACAAGCTTTAATTAAATACCAGCCACGATGATGGACTCTGGCCAAGTCCACTCCTGGGTTTCCAGGAAATGGCCATGAGTCACATTTTGCAGAGGCTTAAGAAGTCAAAATCTCACAGCCATCATATTTTCCACCAGGTCCAGTTAGGAGCAAGAGCACATCCGACCTCATTTCCTGACTGTGTCCCTCCCGCCACATGTGATCAAGCACATCTGCTGCAAACAAGCCCGCTTAGGGGAGTGAAAACATGCGACCTGTCATTTCCAGGAACCACAGCCCCCAACATTCCAGGAAGTATCTGTTCTTGGGTAAGCGGGCTCACAGGTTAACTCTGGCTCTGACGATAGAGGATTCCTGGGATGCCTGGGCCAGCTTGCCCACCTGAACCAGTCGGTGACGTCCCGGCCTATCAGACCCCATCTCAGAATCAAAGTGGAACACTCCTGAATGACAGCTGACGTTTGTCCCCGGCCTCCATACACACGCACAAGTGCACGCTTGCACACACACACATAAATACAGGTGGGTCTCACTCTATTTATTTCATTTTTTGTTTTTTTGGCTTTTTGAGACAGTTCCCCCCCCCCTCCCCGCCATGTAGCCCTGGCCATTCTGCAACCAGTTCTGTAGACCAGGCTGGCCTTGAACTCACAGAGACCCACCTGCTGACGCCTCCCAAGTGCTGGCATTCATCCAAACCTGACTACTGTCATTAGCAGACAGGTGAGTCAGACGGCCTGCCCTCAGGGACCTAGCAACATCTCAAGTTCTCACCTGCCACCACCAGGTGCTCAGGTGTGTGTGAGCCCCCCCCATTAAAGAACCACCCACGACCCCAGCTCGATCTCTCTGTTTCTGTACTCTTTTTCTGAGTGTTCCTCTCTCTCTCTCTCTGTCCCTTTCTGCCCTTCTCTCTACCCTCTTGGCTCCCTCATTGCCTCTCTACCCCTCCCCCTTTCTCCAGGCCCTCACTCCTCCTTTCCCTCAATAAACCTTCTCATAGCAGATCTGTTTTGTGGGGTAACTCCTCAGGGGCATACCTTGGCATGGGCCTACCATTTTACTCCCCTGCCCGACTCCATTGCATCATTATGTTTCATCACAACTATCCCCAGTACATGGCTTTTCTGCAGGAGAGTCCCTCCACCACATTCCCTACAAGCAGCCCTGACGTAACAAGGTCGGTCTCCCCCAGGGAACATTGGTCTTCATAATGGGATCTGTACCACTGGAATGTCTTAGCTATTCCAGCACTCACCATAGGAAGACCTGAGCGTCTTCTTCACGCTCACCCTTAGTGGGTGGGATTTCGTTCCTGGATTGGCATAGAGTTGAATGAGCAGTAAGCAGAGACTCACGATGAGCATCAGGCTGTAGATGACGGAGCTTACTGCATGCCTCCTGTAGGTCACAGCGACAAATGGATAAATCAAGCTGAGATCCTGAGGCAAGAAGTCAGCCTGGCGGCTGCAGGCCTCAAATACACAGGCGTGGGAACTCTGAGGTAAGCAGTAGGACAGATGCCTGGGCCCCAGCAAGCCTCCCAGGGCTCACGTAATACAGAAAGCCATGAACATGCTATGAGTTCCCCACACACACACCCAGGTCTAACCTGCCCGGCGTGGAACTCCATAGAATTGCCCATAGAACTGGGATGAGAGCAGCAGCCCAGTTTTCCAGAGAGAAGGACACTGGAACCCTGGGGTCTCATCACTTTCCTGATCCCAGTGTGTCAAGAGTTTTGGTGAATGCCCTACAGGAGGGAGCCTGAAACTTGGTCTGAGCTGTCATGTTTGTCAGCTAGGTCCCTCGCACATCCTCTTTAGCTTGTTATTTTAAGCAACCTGTTTTATTTTGTTTTGATTTTTTTTTTCCAGAGGACAGATGAGTCGTGTGTGTGGTATTTTGGGTAGACTCTGTTGGCAACTAAATAAAGTCATATTTAAAAACGCATTAAAATAATGCGTTTAGCACAGCCAGCTCTGAGGGACGTATGCTATTGTCAGAGAACTGCTCAGCTGAGGCAGCAACCGCTGGATCTTTGGACTTCTAGTGCCACCTGCTGGTCATATTGATGTCTGCCTCCAACACTTGGCCATCTTGGTCTTGTAAAAGGCATCAGACCCATAAGCCCGCCACTAGAAGGGCGACCTCTAGTGTACAAACATCGGCATTTTCCATTTTAATGGAATTTACAAAGGTTCAGGACACCATTTGGGCAGTTGACAATTAGAGGGCAAAAGTATTTCAATCATATCAAAACTGGTAGCTATGTATAACTTCTTTCAGGCTCAGAAAATACCCTATCTGTATAATATCACTAGGCTGATGGAGACAGTCTAATTATGGATGTATCATTTTCCACTCATGTGTTGTTTTATAATTTTTATTAAAAACTCTAGACTCGGGGCTGGAGAGATGCCTCAGCAGTTAAGAATGTGTACTGTTGCTGGAGAAATGGCTCAGCGGTTAAGAGCATTGGCTGCTCTTCCAGAGGACCCTGGTTCAATTCCCAGCACCCACAAAGCAGCTCACAACTGCTGGTCTGCCTGTAACTCAAATTCCAATGGATTGGACACACACACACACACACACACACACACATACACACACACACACACACGCTTAAAAATAAAATAAATGTTGAGGAAGAAAAGAGCTCTAAAATAGTAAATGGGTGAAAACACTAAGGTTCCTACTAATGTTTGGTGTGGAGCAGGCTATGTCTGTGGACCCTAGTTTTCTTTATTTAAAATGGGGACGGCTGTACCTTTGCCACAGATTAAAATGAGGCTTGAAGAGAAATGCAGCATTTGACCATGTAAGTTACCTGTTTGTTGTAATTAATTGAATATTAAAGGAAACAAAAAGTTATGTCGTTCTGAGATGACATTGGTCTCTGGGCCATCTTTTTTGTCGTGGTTGAGAGAAAAACAGAGGAAGAGTGACTTGTTCGATTCAAAAGGATTCAGAGAAAAGATTCAGAAGAAAAAGAATTCAGAGAAATAAGATCCAATGCTGGGCATCAGTTTTCTTTTTGAGACATTTGATGTTTTGTTTGTTTGTTTGTTTGTTTGACAGGGTCTCACTATGACCTGGAACTCCCTATGTAGACCAGGCTGGCCTCCAACTCACAGAAACCTGCCTGCCTCTGACTCCAGAGTGCTGATATTAAAAGTGTGCACCACCATGCCCAGAGTGAGAGAGGAAGGGAACTGAGCAAGAAATGGCTGACAGGCAGTGACTATGGCTTTTATGTACCATGAAAAATTCTGATGCATATTTCGTCACCTCCCTAACCTACATGAAGGTTAAACCATAGGACCCCAGTGGGCTGTGCCTCTGTCCCCTTGGTCAGCCACGGCACCAATAGTCGTTAGTCTCATGTTTGCTACCTTGAGTTCATTTTACTAATTTTTAAATATAAAGTGGGTGGGGCAGTGGTCGTGCACATCTGTCTTAGTGTTTCATTGCTGTAAAAAGATACCATGACCAAGGAAACACTTATAAAATATTATATTAAAAAACCCATTTAAGTGGGGCTGGCTTACAATTTCAGAGGTTTAGCCCATTATCACCATAGCAGGAAGTATACAGTCAGACATGGTGCTGGAGGAACCACAAGTTTTACGTCTTGATCCAAAGGCAGAGAGGAAGAGACTGGGTGGAGCTTGAACATAGGAAAGCTCAAAGTCCACTCCCACAGTGACACACTTCCCCTGACAAGGCCACACCCACTCCATCAAGACCACGCCCCCTAACAGGCCACCCCCTGTTGGTCAAGCATTCAAACACGTGAGTATATGGGAGCCAAACCTACTCAAACCATCATAACACCTTTATCCCAGCACTTGGGAAACAGAGGCAGGCAGATCTCTGTGAGTTTGAGGCCAGCCTGGTGTACAGAGTGGGTTACAAGACAGCCAGGGCTACACAGAGAAACCCTGTCTTGAAAAATTTATCTATTCCATATACATGGAATGCACTGGAACCATGCCATATGGACTCTTCATAAGACTCAAGTCACGTTTCATATACCAATACCGACTAGGCGGACTACGACATGGACTCCGCCTATCAACCTTCCACAATTTGTCTACTAACTTTTGGTGCACATTTGGGTAGTTTACACCTTTGGACTATTTTGATTATTGCTCTCATAAGCCTCCTGTGGCTAACTCTATACCCAGAAGTGGAATTGTTCAGAAACTGGAAACAGGTAGGTTTAGCTTTATAAAACATTACAAAACTCTTCCCAGAATGGTGTACCAGTTTGCAGCTTCACAAGAAAGCTCTGTCTAGAAGAGAGAATTGTATCTCCTGGAACTAGTTACATGCGGATATGAACCACATGTCGGTGCTAGGAATCAAACATGGGTTTTCTGGAAAAGTAGCCAGTGCTCTTAAATTCTGAGCCATCTCTCCAGATCCCTGTACTGATCATTTATTACCTGGTTTCTTTTGCCTTCCTCGGTGCTATGGTTAGCTGTAACTGTCAACTTGACACAACCTAGAGTTGTCTGAAAGGACAGCATCAACTGAGGAGTTGCCTCGGTCAGATTGGTGTGTGGAGGGGTGTCTTGATTGTTAATCGATGAAGCAGGGCCTCGCCCACCCTGCGCGGCTCTGTTCCCTGCATAGGCGTTCCCGGATTCTGTGAAAAGCTAGCTGATCACAAGCCTGCCTCCAGCTAGCAGGCCGCATCCTCCATGGTTCCTGCCACACTGCTTTGGCTGTAAGTGAGCTTCTTGGTCAGGGGTAGCGTGGTCTGGAATAGAGAGCAGACTGCCTTCAAGTTCCTGCCCTTAAGTTCCTGCTTTCAGGTTCCTGCCTTGACTCCCCTCAGTGGCCTACTGTGACCTGGAGTTGTTTGTAAGCTAGAGAAGTCTATTCTTCTCCAAAGTTGCTTGTGGTCACTGTTTTTATCACACCAACAGAAAGAAACTAGAACACTCAGTTTTGTCAAATTTTTAACCTTTTCAAAAATATTCATTGTGCGTATATATAAAATTATCTTGGTTAGGGTTACTGTAGCTGTGAAGAAACACCTCGACCAAAAGCACCATGGGCAGGAAAGGGTTTACTTGGATTACATATCATGATTCAAAGTTCCTTGGGGGAAGCCAAGGCAGGAGCCTAAACCAGGCACTGATCTGGAGGCAGGAGCTGCTGCAGGGCCCAGAGAAGGGTCCTGCCTTCTGGCTTGCTCCCCAGACTTGCTCAGCCTGCTTCCTTATAGAACCCAGAACCACCACTCCAAGGATGATGTCACCCCCAACAGGCTGGGGACCTCCCACATCCATCACTAATTAAGAAGATGCCGTTCAGACTCGCCTGCAGCCCAGCTTATGGAGGGAATTTGTCAAATGAGGTCTCCAGCTTATGTCAAGCTGACATAACACAGCTAGCATGTACTCATACATGTATGTAGATGTGTGCTCAGCTCCCCCTAATATGCAACAACAGAAAGTGTTTCTTAACTATGAAACAATTTTATAATATTTCTTATTATCATACAAAGTGCTTCATATATTTTTTTTTTTTTGCCATTTTTGTCTTTGAGAAATGGGTTATTTGGAAGTGTATCTCTTGATTTTCATAGATGGTAACATTTTATGGATTGCTAGCCAGTTTTTTTTTTTTTTTTTTTTTTTTTTTTTTTTTTTTTTTTTTTTTTTTTTTTTTTTTTTTTTTTTGGTCCGGTAATGCAGCCTGTCCCCTTTTGAGATCTGCTTTAGGATGTGGTCCTGGTGTTTCTGCGATGTTCATATAAGCATATGTCTTTATGGCTAGATCCATGTATCCACCTCACTCATCCTTAGTCTCACTGACATAATGAGCGCCCTAGACTGGCTTTACTATGAAGAAACCACAGCCCTGTAACTGTTGTACAATTCTGTCACTTTACCCCCTCTCAGTCAGTGACAATCAAACTATGATGTGAAGCCTCTTTTTGTAGATGCTATAATCTATGGACTATATTGTACCAATTTGCCATAAGCATGCATGCACCCAAAAGTGTGTGTGGGAACCCATGGTTTTAAAATTAATAGCCCATCAATATTTACAATAGCCGAAAGGGCCAGATGGATAGCTAAATCAAATTATAAATGCATGTATGTATACGTACACAGAGATGGCGGACTATTACTCAGCTTTGCCGCGCTGTACTATGGAACGATCTTAAGGAGAACTCAGCAAGTAAAATCAGATGGTGAGAAATGAATGGCATTAGCGGACGTGGTCTGTTTGAGAAGACCTTCCGGAGGAGGCCAGCAGGGGCTCCCGCCTCTTGGAGTGGAACTGTATCCCGGCTTTGTTTCTTCTTTTCCGCGCCCGGCCCAGAGATGTGTTCCTTGCAAACAGGTAGGGTCTGGAGCCGGGATTATCAGACTTCAAATCCAAGGGCTTGCGGAAGCTGCATTTGCTTTCAAGGCCGTGGAACCTCCACTGGGGCTGACCCCCTCCAGGCGGAGTCCGGATTCTTTATGCCAAGGCCTGGTGAGAGCCCGGTAATAATCCCAAGGGCATTCTAAATGTACAGCCAGGCCATCGCCACTCTTGTCTCCTCTAACTCCAGCCGACCCCTCTTTTCTTTGTGAGGATTTTTGTTTCTGTGTTAAAAGTCTGGGGAGCACAAACCTCTAAACCTGTGAGATGTCATATCCTTCGGGAAAGATCTGGAAGCTTCCTGCCATAGTCCCCGCCCCTGTCCTTCTGGAACTAACTGGGGGCGGTGGAAACAGTGAGTTTCTGGGGCAGCTCGCAGTTAGAGGCCAGGGGTGGCGTCTCTCACGTGGGATGGTTTACAGCGGAAGCAAAAGGCAGTTTCTTTAGATCTTAAATCCTTTTGAAGTTTACCAAAATGACTGTATTAATATTCCCATGAACGTAGTCTTCATTTTAAAATGCTGCATTCTACAATACAGGCAAATCTTTTTTATTTTTTCTTTTCGGCAAGTTTGTTAGTAATCCCCTTTCCTTCTTCTCTTTCTTTTTTCTTTTGTTGACCATCATATTTCTGCTTTAACCATCACAGACAGCATCTCATATTTAGTCCAAATGAACAAAATTATGTATCCACAAAGGAGACAGAAGAATACAATAAGAAAAGATTGTAGCTTAAGATAATGCTATTTTATCGTGTAACATAATAATGTAGGGTTGTTTTTTTGTTTTGTTTTGTGTTCTTGTTTTTTTCAGTACTGGAAATGAAGTCCAGGTCCTTCACGTGATAGACATACCATCCTGCCAATGAGCCCCATCCCAGCCCATGCACAGTGTATTCATGCATATTCTACTCATGTCTCATAACTAACACTGACATTGTCTGAGGCCAGAGACATGGCTGCCCCAAAACAAACCACTCACACTGTCCCTGTTTATGCTCCCCCTAATCTCCCTTCTCCTCTCTCTCTCTCCCCTCTACCTCTTCATTTCCCTCTCTCTTCCTTTACAGTAAGCAAGATAAGTATTCTTTATTTAGAAGGCATGGAGAGAGAGAGACAGAGAGGGAAGGGGAGAAGAGGTGAAGGGAGAAAAGGGAAGGGGAGCTGAAGGGAGGGGAGAGAAGGGAAAGGATTGGGGGCAGAGGCAGGCCAAGTACCTTGGAAGTGATAGCTGGTAGCTAGTTTGCTGAGTGTCAGTATGCTCGTGAGACCATCTCCAGCAAGGAGGGCTGATGGGAGCTGAGGGAGGCTTAGACTTAAATTCTGAAGGAGAGGGAAGAGTCACAGCAAGGATGTAATGTTTACGAAATCTCTGCCTTCCATTGTGATTTACTCATCACCTACAGTCTTCCCACAGAACAGAACCCAGGCCGGCCTAGGAGCATATGGTTAATCAAGACAAAAATAAGAACACAGATGGAGACTGAGTGAGGAGCTCAGGTGAGGCCAGGAGTGGGTTTGGTGTACATGCAGCCCGCACTTTTGCCATCTGCCGGGGTGCTCTGGAGCGGGGTGGGCTTCTAACCTGGCCCCAGCATTCTGGCAGACATGGTGAAGAGAGACAGATGGTCACTGATAAAATCCGTATGAATTAGGTCTCGGGGGATGGAGCAAAGGTGTGTATTTAGAGATAGCTTTTAACGTTATTCTGCTGTTGCTCACTTCATTTAGAGTTACTCTCTGTCTCTGCTTTCTCAGCAGGGTCATTGCTGCCATCATTCTTAACACTGCTCTGAAGATAGCGCCATGAAGTACATTCTAGACAAGGCCTGGGAAAAGCTCTTTTTTTGCAGTGGAAGAAACTTTTAAAGGAAATTACTTCCCTTGATAGCAATCAGATGACCCAAGTGATATAGTGGAGAGAAACCTTTGAAAATTCCTGATAAAAGACTATTTCCTGTAAGAGCCAATTTAGAATTTAAAATTCCAAACATACATAAAGATAAACATGAGCATAAAGTGCTCACAAATTTTATCATATATATTATACACAATATATATTATGTGTGTGTGTGTGTGTGTGTGCACACATGCACACACATGGTCCTCCTGTGTGCTGAGATTACAGGTCTGTGCCGTCATGCCCACCTGAGGTCCATGGGATTTAATAGTGATGACTGTTTAACATGGCACAATCCTCAGATCTTAAGGAAAAATGGTTTGGTGTATTAGTCAGCTGGGATGAACCTTGTTGAAACCACTGGATTTTGTATGGTTGAATATGGCCCATTTAGGAACATATACTTCATAATTCCTCAGAGAAGGCTTCAGGGGCTACCTGTAGTTGTTAGTGCTGGCTTAATGTGCCTTTATGTAAAGCCAGTGAGATCCTAGAGTCTGAACATGAGGCGTGCACGGATTTTCCTGCACTGATTCACAGCAAGGGGAAGACAACAACAGAATTTATAGCGCATGGTTTTGGCCACCTTCTCTGATGTTACTGTAATTGAAGTTGCTCAGAAGCACAAAAGGTCACATGAGGCCTTTACGCAGGATCAACTAAAGCTGTTTGCAAAGGTACTGTGTGTGCTTTATGACTTTGTCCACGTGTCATCTCAGAGGCCAGCTATGCCATCACTTCCTTCCATATTTCAGTTGTTGCTCATTATAAGTGAAACATTTATTGCTAATGCCTTCCGCACCTACGCTGTCAAGTGTGGACTTTTGTTTAGTATCATGCTTAGGCTCACTTAGTCTTTTAAAATTTTTGTTTATTTATTTGCGTGTGTGTGTGTGTGTGTGTGTGTGTGTGTGTGTGATCCTCTAGACAGTCTTGAGCTGCCATGTGGGTGCTGGGAACTGAACCCGGGTCCTTTGGAAGAACTCCTGGAGCACTTAACCTCTGAGCCATCTCTCCAGCCCTTTTGTAGGATTTTGTTCTCTGTAATTCCCTGCTCTCATCATCACTCCACTCTCTACAGCAGAAGGAGGAGGCAGGACACTGCAGAAGATGCTGTGGAGTGGAGTCCATCCTGGAACCTGGTCCCTTCTCACAGCACAAGCTTCTCTGCCATTCGTGCCTCCTGGAGCTCATGGCTGCCTCTCCTACAAGCCAATGTCTGAGAACACTAACCCTTGTCCAAGAGGATGGTTACCCCACACAGCCTTCCACAAATGAGCAGTCCTTTCCCAGAGGGAAAAGAGGAAGACGGAAGACAGTGTTCCTGGTAAGGACTGGAGCCACAGCTGAGTTCTTCCTAAGTCAGGCAACGTTAGCTCTACAATAGGTCGAGTCCTGATGGTCCCTAGGAACTGGCCAAGCTGGGGATAAGCTTGCTTTCCTTGTGTCAGGCTTCCTGAGTAATGACACTGGGTTAAACAGCACGTGAACACAGAGTGTGCCTCATTGGAGGGTAGGCAGTAGCAAGCGGTCTGACGTTACAAGGCACCTTTGCGTTCTGTACTTCAGACTCGGAGATAGACGTCTCATGACTAAGTCAGTTTCTGATGGGCAGGGTGCAGGCCTTTGGCCCTGCCTGGCCCGGCCTGTTGACATTGACAGGAAGGGCTACAGGAAGGCCTCCCCTGCCGCCTCAGCCACTCCCCTGCCTGGCTGCTTGCTGTGAGCTGCCAGAACTTCAGGGAGTTTCCAGCCCTGCCTTGATTGCTGGTTCCTGGATGTCCCTCCTCCTGGAACAAAGTTTTCCACATCAAGGTAAAAATTACACAGTATACCCCAAATGAGAAATGCCTAGCTAACCCAGCAGCTCCCCAGAACTCACAGAACACCTCTTTATTTCCCAAGCTAGCATCGCCCTTCACGCCCCCCCCCCACACCAAAGCTGCTTTGGATGACGGACACCGGCTACATGTTTTCCTACTGTGACAGAACAGAAAGACGAAACACAACTGAGTCCTGTGCAACAGTGCTTTGCTTTGAGGTTGAGTTGCTTTGCTTCTGTCAGGGGCTGGTGTGGAGGAACTTCACCCCCGCCCTGCTTCTGTCCTGGGCTAGCTGTCCCTCATTCCCCGTCTCACGCTGCCCCCTCATGGTCTGGTCTCCTGCCAGGGGGCTGCCATGGTGGTGTGTAGAATAAATTCAAGCTTCACTTTTCACCAAGTATGAGTCTTCTCTGAACAATATTTCACTTTCTCTTTAGTGATTCTGTATAAGAGCTAGAAGGCCGCCACGGAAGACAGATCATGCCTTTATCAGGTCAGTTGACTGGCAGGCTTGTAGACACAGAAAGCCACATCTTTACATCTCGAAGTGATGCAGACACTTGGGCCGATCAAAGAAAAAGAAGGTTCCCAGAAGGAGAAGGTCCGGGATGAGAGATGGAGTTTATGAGTTTGCATTGGTCTGGGTTTTTCTGTGTGTGTGGCATCAAACCACAGAGAAGTAGGAGAAATAATTTGCCTAAAAAATTGCAAAGTCAGCACAGTGCACACTGGTTGCTAGCACATACCCATGATCCTCCGGTGGTGGCCCTCCTGTTTAATCATTTCAGACGCATGCCCTTTTAGGAACTGACAGTGTCCGGGTGAAGATGCAATGATTAACACTTTATAACCCGAGTGTTTACGGTCAGTTGGTGTTCAAGGAGGGTGCCGGGAATGCACAGTAGAGGAGAGGAAGTTCCCTGGGGAAGTGTGTTGGGGCAACTACAGATTCCCACGAAGAGCAATAGCTGACTGTGGTCTTGCAGTCTGTGATGCCAGGGCATTTGCTCTTTAACCTTCATGTGTTGGGAGTTGGATTCCCAATACAGTGTTATTAGGAGGTTTGACTGGCCCATGGGGCTCCACTTTCCTGGGTAGGTTAAGGCCAGTCTGGCCGTGATCAGGTCTCCTGGGAGCACCTTGTTTCAACAAGTGGGCTCTTCGTATACACCAACTCCCTCGTCTGCTCTGCAACCCTCCCCAGAAGCCTGTATGAGTGGGTTGTCACATCAGCTGTGTGATGTTAACAAAGCCTGGTACCTGTTCCACTTGTAACTGTCACTAACAAGATTCTTTGTCAATTTCTCCAGAAAGCTTTTCCCATCCCCCATATCCTATATCAGAAATATATATGGTAATTGAGGTATCCTTTTTTCCTAATGCTATCTTGTCAGGGCCACGGTAGACCCCACAGATCCATTCTCTTCCTCAGCCATCTGCAATGTTCAGGTACATCTGGCACAGTGAGACACTGAGATATTTTAAACAAGCTCTCTCAAAAATTCTAATGATATATGCTTTTAATGTATCATCTATTTTTTTTACCTCAGTAACTTCTGCTCATTAAAAGTCAGATATAATGGATTTATAACTTATTTCTGTCTTTTTTGTTATTTATTTATATTCTATATGTATGGAGGCTTGCCTATGTGCATGTAGGTACACCATGGCTGTAAGTCCAGAAGAAGACACCAATTTCCTGAACTAGAGTCATAGTTGTAAGTTTCCATGTGGGTGCTAGTAATCAAGCCCAGATCCTCTGCACGAAAAATAGTTACAATTTACTGCATTCTATCTATCTATCTATCTATCTATCTATCTATCTATCTATCTATCTATCGCCATGTCATGGCACACATTTGGAACTCAGAGGACAACCTGTGCAAGCTAATTCTATCCTTTAAGTCTGTGGGTCCCTGGGATGGAACTCAGATCATCAGTCTTGGCAGCAAGCTCCTTCATCCACTGAGCCTTCTCTCTGGCCATCTTCTTCCTTTTTAATACACTTTGTCTGACTTGATAATCAGAAAATTATAGGGTGACGTTAACGGCTAGAGTCTGTTGACCCAGCATCCCAAAGGGACTTAAAATAGCTCTCATATATGCTGCTCTAAGTATTTAAAAAAGGGAAGGGTAGCTTTAATGCTGGAGGGATCTTCTAAAAGCAGAAACAGACTGTCGCCTCTAAGCATTTTTTAGTTTTCTTATTACTTAGCACCAGGTTATTACACTGCTATAGACTGAACATAACCTGTTCATACAGCTGCAACTAGACCCATCAGTCATTTGCATCTTTGCAGTCATTTTTCTGTCAGAGACTGTCACATTTATGGAATGTCTCAGCAATTAAACCTAAGCATAGCAACTAATGTCAAATGTTTATCAGCTAGGTCTTTATAGAACAATAAAAATCTAATCTCTCCATTAAAAACATTTTGCTGTGAAATATATCAACATATATAAAATGAGAAGGAAATGTATAATAAAACTCCAATACTTATCACCCAGCTTTGATAATTATTATTTCTCTTCACCTCTCTACCTCCTAACCTGTGTGTGGTGTTCTATCAAAACTTCATTGAGATAAAATTTTACGTTCCATAAAACTCACTCATTGTAAGGATGCAATCCAGTTAAACTTCAAGTTCATTCATAGCTATGAAGCAGCTAGCACAATCTAGTATTAGAATATTTCTGGCCATCCAAACAATTCCTCTGGGCTTGTTGGCAGATAATATTGCTCTCCCAAATCTAGTCCCAAGTAATCTGCAAACCTATGGATTTTCACTTTTTGGACATTTCATATAAATGTAACCACGCAGTATGGAATCTTATGCATTTGGTGTGTGTGTGTGTGGCAGATGCCCATTTCCAGTGTTGTTGCTCCGTAGTATAATCTACTTTCTCTATCTATCAGAGTCGCCAGAAGGTTTTATTCAGTTAGCATGACTCATGGAGCAGGAGAGCAGTGTCTTCATGCGTGGTGCTAATGCTCCACACGCAGAGCCCCTCAGAGGAGCTAAATCCACTTTATTTTTGAGTCAGGGTCTCTCCTGGCCTACGGCTCACTAAGAATGCTAGGCTAGCTGGCCAGTGGGCATCAAGTGTCCTCTCTGCTCAGCAAAACACACCTAGGTTTTTACTATTATTATTATTTTAAATTTTGCATGTGGGTTTTCTGATTGCATGTATATCTGTGTGCACACATCTCCTGCTCACAGAGGCCAGAAACGCTCATCAGATTTCCTGGAATCGGCATTACAGACAGTTGTGAGCTGGTATGGGCGTCAAACCTGGGTCTTCTGGAGGACTGCCAGTGTTCTTAACTGCTGCGCCCTCTCTCTAGCTCCCCTTTTAGAATGTGAGTTCTGGGGGTGGGACTCAGGTTCTTGGATTTGTGAGGCCATGTTGCCAGCTGAGCTCTCTCCCTCCCTGTTTTACTTAGTGCCACACTTTTGATATGATGGTCATTTGTGCCCTGCCAAGCACTAACTCATTCCTTTTTACTGCTGAATTCTATTTCATTACGTGGACGCATTATGTTTTCATTATCACCGACTGTTGTAGTTCTTGGCTGATGCACTCTGTAGGATGCTGCTGTGTCTGGCCATACAGAAGTCTGTGTGAACACAACTTTCTTCCTATCTTGGGTAGGTCCTACTTGCTGTCATTGCTAGACTGTCTAGTAAAATTATATTTTTCTTTCTAAGAAACTAATTGTGTTCCAACAGCTTTTCTGTTTTATATTCCACCACTGGCACGTGGACATTCTTGTTTCTATGCATCAGTGCCATCATTTGATATTAACTATATTTTTAGGTAATTGCTGTTCTAATAGATGTACAATATCTTCCTTTACTTTATGTTGAGAAATAGATATAGAGACAATTTATTTTCTTTTTTTGAGACAGGTTTTACTCCAGAATTCCTTGCCCACATGCTCCCTGTGGGGCAACACATGGTATGTTGAATTCTTTTGGTGAGTTACAGCAGCTCATGTGAAATGTCTCTCAGAGAAGCTCACCAAAGACCTAATAGCTAGGGAGGGAGCTTTTCATGGAGGCTCTCTGCCAGGCATGAGCTTATGCTGCAGGCTCCCAGAAGGAAAGCAAATCTTTAACAGAAATTATGTGCTTATGTAAGCATTTTAGGCACAATGAGCTACTCTTACCCATTAAAAAAAAATAATGGGAACTTTTCCCGAATCTAATTTCCCAGATGTCAGCCAAGGGTTAATGTCATATGCAGGCCCATCAAAGGATCGCATAGGCAATCCTCCTTTGCTAACAGCATTATGAACAAGTGCAAAGATGGAGAAGTATAATAGAACAGAAACTAGTCCAGAAACTGTCCCATATCCCTGTGGCCAGCTGATGAATGACAAAGCTGGCATTGTAACAGAGCAGGGAAAAGATGATATATTTAATAATTCTAAGTAAATGATACTGATCATTGGTGTGTCTGTATGGAAAAAAAATGATTCTGGCACTTATTTTATGTGATGCCCAAATATCAGTTGTAGATGGGTCAAAGTAATTAAGCCTGTAGTGAGTAACCTATTTTCGTCAGTGGTGTAGCTGCTGGAACCCATGATCCAGTGAATACTTTCCCACCGGTGCTCATGCAGGCATTCCTGCTTAAGTTCAGGGGCTCACAAAAGACTAAACCAGACCAAGAGAACAAGGAAGTAGGAGGGAGAGTTGTTGAGGAGAAGCAGGGGTGCAGTGGGGTGATGGAGGATGGGGATCAACAAAAGGCATTATAAACATTTATGAAATTGTCAAAGAATGAAAAAACAAAGAACAAACCCAAACATAATTGTCACCACAAAACCAAATAATTGATAATAACACATGGGATGTTTTTATGACCTTAGAGGCAAGGTTTTCTTAAACATGCAGAAAAAGCAGTTAACCATATAGGAAAAGACAGATATTTCAGATCCGATTAAGATACGGAAGTTGGCTTTATTAAAAGCTGTGACTAAGAAACCTAAATAAGTAAACTAGGAGTGGGAGGATATATGATAAATAAAGGTTTCCGCACAGTAGTTGAACTCAGAAGAAACTCCTACAAATCAAAGATAAAAGATGAAACTGGTAAGATGGATCGATGGTAAAGTATTTCCTGTATAGGCTCTTCAACCTGAACTTGGTCCCTGGAACCCACGTGTGGAAAGAGAAACCCATTGCACAAAGATGTCCTCTGACGTCCAGATATACACTGTGGCATGCCCTTGCCACGACCCATAAACTAAACTAAAATAAAAAAATGAAAGAACATCGTTATAACCGTGTAACGTGAACATGCACACATTTTGTAAAAGGGATGTCTGGATGGCCAATAAACACACACACAGGGCTTACATGCACTTCTTTTTGGTACCTTAACACGTCACCACAGTTTAGTGACACGGAACTGATGCTTTGGGAGATTCTTGCCAGGAGTGAGTGTCAGTGTGCACACAAATACACACACTGGATGCACTGTGCAGCTCAAGTCGGACTGGAAAGCCTCCAAATATCTGTCGGCTGTAGAGTCAACAAATGATGTCCATACAGAGTAGTATCAAACAATAAGGAGAACGAAGGAGACATTACTTGACTATGCATGGCTACATGGACGAATCTCTCAAATATGATACAGAGTATCATGCAGATACCCTAGAGTACATATGTTGATTACTCTATCAGAGAGTTCAAAAATAGGCAACTAAATAGTGTGCGTGCAGCTGTCAGAACTGTGGTCCTGGTCTGGACATGGACGTGACCCAGAGGGAGACATGGAGGTTTTGGCAGTGCAGGAAATGCTGTGCACCTTCGTTTGGGACTGGTCACACTGATATATTCATTCTACAGGCTCTCCAGGGCTGGGGACTTGGCTAGCATGCATATTCTGTCCTCAGTGCCAGGTAAGCCAGGCATGGAGGCTCTTGCTTTTCTGTTTCTTTTTCTTTTAAAATTATTTTTATTATATTTTTTATTCACTTTCCATTTTTATTGTAGCCACATTCGTCCTCCTCTCCCACTCCCACCCTGCCTCTCCCTCCCCCTTCCACTTTTTCTCAGAAAAGGTGAACTCCCTTTCCCCTCTACCCCAGCTCATCAGTTGCATCAGAACTGAGTGTGTCCTCTTCCCCTGTGGCTTGAGAAGGCAGTTCCTCCAGGTGGAAGTGATCAAAAAGCTGGCAAGTGAGTTCATGTCCAGTACAGACTCCACTTTTCTTACTAGAGGACCCACATGAAGCCCAAGCTGCCCATCTGCTATATCTTTGTAGGGGCCTGGTCTAGTTCATGCATGCTCCTTGCTTCAGTCTCAGCAAACCTCTCTGGGTCCTGGTTAGTTGGCTTTGTTGGTCTTGTGGAGCTCCTGTCACCTCCAGGTCCTTTTCTCTTTCCTCCCACTATTCCCCAAGACTCCCTACTCATCGCCCAATATTTGGCTGTGAGTCTCAGCATCTGTTCTGAGGCTCTGCTGGGTAGAGCCTCTCAGAGGACAACTCTGACAGGCTCCTGTCTGCAAGGTAGAAGAGTATGGTTCATAGTGTCAGGGGCTGGCCCTCTCCCATAGGCTGGGTCTTTGGCTGGGCAAGGTATTGGTTGGGCATTCCCTTGATCTCTGCTCTATCTTTATCCCTGCACATCTTGCAGGCAGGGTAAATTTTGGGTTGAAATTTCTGTGGGTGGGTTGGTGTTCCCCTCCCTCTGCTAGGATACTAGTCTAGTTAGAGGGTGCCCTCTTCAGTCTCCCTCTGCCTTTTACTTAGTTTGGCTAAGGGTTTGTCTGTCTTGTTGATTTTCTTAAAGAACCAGCTCTTGGTTTCATTGATTCTTTGTGTCATTCTCTTTATTTCCAATTTATTGATTTCAGCCCTGAGTTTGATTATTTCCTGCTGTCTACTCCTCTTTGGTGTATTTGCTTTCTATTGGGTAGTTGATACTGTTGATGTTGAGAGATATTAATGACCAGTTGTTACTTCCTATTATTTTGATAGTGGTGATGTTAGTGTGTGTGTGTGTGTGTGTGTGTGTGTGTGTGTGTGTGTGTGTGACTCCCTTCTTTTTGTTTTGCTGATGTGTGGGGTTGTTACATGTGTTTTTCTGGGTGTAGATGACCTCCTTGGGTTGGAATTTTCCTTCTAGTATCTTCTGTAGGTCTGGATTTGTGGATAGGTACAGTTTAATTTTTTTTTTCATGGAATATCTTGTTTTCTCCCTCTATGGTAATTAAAAAATTTTGCTGAGACCTGGAGGGGACAGGAACTCCACAAGGAGAACAACAGAACCAAAATGCCTGGGCCCAGGGGGCCTGCAGAGACTGATGCTCCAACTGAGGACCATGCATGGAGAGTACCTAGACACCCTGTTCAAAGGAAGCCCTTAGGCTGCTCAGTTTCCAAGTGGGTTCCATAGTAAGGGGATCAGGGGCTGTCTCTGACATGAACTCAGTGGCTGGCTCTCTGATCACCTCCCCCTGAGGGGTGCAGCCTTGCCAGGCCACAGAGGAAGATGATACAGCCAGCCTTGATAACACCTAATAAGTTAGGGTCAGATGGAACAGGAGGAGGTCCTCCCCTATCAGGGGTCTAGGGAAAGGGCATAGAGGGAGAAGAGAGAGGGTGAGTGGGACTGGGAGGAGACAAGGCAGGGGGCTGCAGAGGGGATACAAAGTGAATCAATTGTAAAATATTAATATATAAATAAAAAATATATTTTTCTGAGTATAGTAGTCAGGGCTGACATCTATGGTCTCTTAGTGTCTGTCCAGGCCCTTCTGGCTTTTAGAGTTTCTGATGAGAAGTCAGGTTTGCCTTTATGTGTGACTTGGGTGGCTCATGCTTTTAACGCCAGCACTTGGGAGTGGAAGCAGCAGGATAAGTTTAAGATCATCTTCAGCTGCGCAGTGTGTTTGAGGCTAGCCTGGGATACATGAGGCTCTATCTCAGGAAAAAGTCTGTCTAGTCGCTCACTCATGCTCTGTGTACTTTCTAATGCTCAGAAACACGTTATGTCTGGTAAATTGTGGTTTACTTTCAGAATGCAACACATACTAAGAATTATGTAAACGATCCTTTGGTGTCTGTCTGAAAGAGAAACAGGGTATTTCCACTTTTCTCCTTTCCACAGACCCTGGCGGCTGCTGCTGCTGCTTCTTCCTCTTCTTCCTCTTCTTCTTCTTCTTCTTCTTCTTCTTCTTCTTCTTCTTCTTCTTCTTCTTCTTCTTCTTCTTCTAACTTGAAAAACAGGCTGTTTTCCTTTTCAACCTCCTCACACTTTCCAGGTGAGGGCTGAGTCTTACTTTGAAGTTTGTGGAGTAGCTGGGAAGCTGAAGAGTATCTACTGTGAAATTACAGATAGTTCTAGTTGCTTTTCACCCTGTGCCTGACCAAAACTGTTCCCTAATGACAACATTTCATATAATGCTTAGAATTAAAACTTTCCCCATTCGATTGTTGGCCTGCTTGCTTATTATTTATTTATTGTAAATTTGCTTTGAGAAATCTTACAGTGAACAAAAAATGAAGGATAATTCTTTCCATGAGAATCACTTTGATGTCACACTGTCAGTCCTAAAAGTTTTTTTTTCCACCAGGATGCAGGAGGTATGGGAATATTACTCTGGAGAATAAAACAGGTTTGGCTGTTAGAAAGGAAATAGGATTCTGCTGAGTGTGAAGCAGAAAACAAGGAAGAGGAGGAAGAGAGGAGGAAGGAGAGCAGGGTGGGGAGGAGGAGAGCAAGACCTTGATGAAGAAAATTGTGAATAATAAAGCAGCTTGTCTTAGTTCTGTCAGCTGTGACAAAGGACAGTCAAAAAAGGTGCTCTTTTGGTCTTTCTCCTACAGGAGCACTCAGTGACAAGGACCCTAACCCAGGATCCCCTTCAGTGCCTTGGTCTGGACCTTCTAATCTCTTGAGATGTTTATTATTTAAAGGTCTCTTTGTCTTATTAGTTAAAACCCCCTTTGGGTTTGAACAGTCCAAACAGATTAACAAAAAGCTAGTTAAAAAAAAGAGGCTCAGGAAGTGAATACATTATAATAATCATCCTTATGGCCTCTCACCTCAATTATACTTCTTATTTTGAAAGGAGAGTAAATCTTTTGAGCCTTCTGTAGTTTATTTTACTTGCCATTGAAATTTTAAATGACTGTTGGATTTGCAGGAGCTAGAGTTATGACAGTTGTGAGCTGCTGCACATGGGTGCTGGGAACTGAACTCAGCCCTGCAAAAACAGTGCATGCTCTTAACTGCCAAGATGTCTCCCTTTAGACCCTAGTTAACATTACTTTGAAGAATTTTGGATTAGATCGGTGGTTCTCAACCTTTCTAGTGCTGCGACCCTTTAATACAGTTCCTCATGTTGTGGAGATCCCCAACCATAAAATTATTTTCGTGGCTACTTCAAAATTGTTGAATCGTAATGCAAATATCTGATGTGCAGGCTATCTGATATGCGACCCTTGTGAAAGGATCATTCAACCCCGAAGGGGTCCCAACATACAGGGTGAGAGCAGCTGGATTAGAGGGCAGTTTTATGGTCTCCATCAGACTGCGTTCTCACTGAAAACGCTGCTTACTGGGAGGTAGTGAATCTACAGAGTTCACTGGGCTTACAGTGTGCTGCACAGTGTGGCCGTATCTGCAAAGCTGGAAAACAAATATCCCAGAAGGGATCGCGTCCACAAATTAAAATTGTTGGTTCGGGTATGCGGGCGAATGGCAGAAGCACCCTTTGTTACCATCCTAGAAACTCAGTGAAGAGCGCTCGCTGCTCAAGGGTGTGCGAGGTTGTACTTGCTGGTGACACTGTGGTGACTACGGCGGTTATACCGAACCCTGGTGAACGAGGCACAGCGTGAATCAGTGTGGAGACGTTTGGAATATGCTCTCTAGATTGGTAATTCCCAGTTCTCTGTGGAAGGGTGTGTACTGATCCCAGGATAATCTTACTGGAGGGTGTGGCTGACATCGAACTTCAAGGAAATGTGTGGTGTGGTGGTTTGAAGAGGAATGGTTCCCCACAGACTTGTGAGTTTGAATGCTTAGCCCTTAGGGAGTGGCAATATTGGGAGATGTGACCTTGTTAAAAGTAAGTGTGACCTTGGTGGAGGAAGTGTGGGGCAGGCTTTGAGGTCTCATATGCTCAAGCCCTGAGCCCAACTTTTAAGTCAGAAGTTTGAGACCTAAGTAATAAAACAGAGTGAATGTGGACCATAAGGTGAAGCAGAATTAAAGTCATGAAGAAAGATAAAGGGGAGGGGAGGGATGAAGCAGAGTTACTCCTAAAGCCTGAAGCATTATATTAAGAATGACTTGGAGCAGGCCCAGATCCAGGGTTCTGACTTAGCCCACCCCAAAATCTGTATTATCTTCGAATGGTTGGGACAAATAAAAGTGCCAGTCCTGATGCTCCGAAGCAACAGAATTTCCATGACACAGGGCAACAACAGGATAACTGGGAGGAGTCCTGGTGAGGATCCAATGTTAACGGTGTTACAGAAGCCAGAGACCTTGAACCAGACCAATGGCTCATTGCAATGAACAAGTAAAGATGTGTGGACACAGAGTGACATACTACAGCTTCCATGATGAGATGTTTCTTCAAGCCTTGTTATTGTTGTTGCTTGCTTGCTTGAGTGTTTTATTTTGGGGATCAGGTTGCAAGGACAGGGAGATGAGCCAGACTCTGATGCATGATGTGAAACTCACAAATAATAAGAAAAAAAGTTTAAAAAGAAAAAAGAATAGGTAGGGGATAGAGCTGGCTCTGCCCCTTTGTGTTGGTGCATGGCTCTCCACAGCTGCTGGCTTCTGGTGCCTGGCAGGGGGAGATGGGCAGAGGGGCAGAAAGACTCACCTTCCCTTGAAGGGCTGGCTGTTAGGAGATTGACCATACACCAATGGACTTTTTTAGGGGGTGGTTCTAGGGGAGGGGAGCAGTATGGGCAGATTGGAAGGTGAGCATAATCCAAGTATATGATGTGAGATTCCCAAATTAAAAATAAAGAGATAGAGAAAGAATGGTTGGAGGACGGCTCAGTGACTAAAGTGCTAAAGTGCTTGCAGCACAAACGTGAGGGCTGCTGTTTGGATCCCCAGCACTCACATAAGTGCCGTTCACATGCAATTCCAGTTCTCGAAAGGCAAAGACAGAGTGTCTTAGTTCCTTTTCAGTTGCTGCGACAAAACACATAGGGAAGCGTATAAAGGATTGGGTCTAATTTGGCTTGTGTTTTTGGAGGGTTAAAAATCCATGATGGCAGAAACAGCCGAAAGTTCACATCTTGATTCTAAAGTAGGAGGTAGAGAGGGAACCCCGGAAAACTTCAAAGCCTGACCTCATTGATTCACCTCCTCCAACAAAGCCACACCCCTTAATCCTTCCTAAACACTTCCACCAACCAAGGGCCAAGTATTCTAACATATGCGTGCATGGTGGCCATTCACATTCAACGCTCCTCATAGGGGTTCCTCCCGGCAGGCTGGATAGCCAGAGCAGGGAAATAGATGAGCTCTGAGTCCAGCTGCGAGCCCTGCCTGATTGATCTAAGAAGACTCCTGATATCAACATTGGGCCTCCATACGCATCAGCACATCCATGCACACGGCTTCTACGAGTGCACTCCCACACGTGAGAATGTGCAGCTCTTGTTAGTCATCCCTTCCGAAGGAAATACTGCATCTTCTGGCATTTTCTAAGATGCCCGCTCCTGTCCATGTAGGTTACATGTCCAGAACATGGTTCTTTTCATACAAAGATACAGATGCTACTGAAGCTGGGTTGAAAACAACACAAAATATACCAGAATAGTACCCAAAGATTTACAGCAGTTGTGGGTGGTCCAG
This sequence comes from Rhombomys opimus, assembly GCA_010120015.1. Lineage (NCBI taxonomy): Eukaryota > Metazoa > Chordata > Mammalia > Rodentia > Muridae > Rhombomys > Rhombomys opimus. Next base: position 7,660,896 of record REGO01000033.1, read on the forward strand.
CTTGTTAACTGCAGAATAAAGCCCTTTACTGTTACATCGGAAAAAATGTGAAAACCAAACAAAGATTTAGTCCAAGAGAGGATACTTAATACTGATCATTCCTTAGGAGAAAGGGCATCTGGAGTTAAAACATAAGCTGCTTGCTCTGGTGAGCATACATGGCAAATAAAACAGCAAATAGCCTCTCATCTCCTAACCCCTAGCCCCATATCCAGGCCAGCTACTCAGCACGGAAGAAATCCTAATCAGCTGTGTTGAGTTTGGTCCCAGCAGACCTTTCATTTCTATTGTTTCTCAGGATAAGTGGGTTTATCTTGGCTCCTATTATTTTAAGGAGCCGCTCTGGTTCCTGTGTTCTTTCCTGCCAAAAGCATGGGGGCAGCTTCCAGAGAGAGAGGGGGAGGGAGAGAGAGAAAGGGAGAAGAAGGGGGCGGGGAGAGGGCGAAAGCGATTGGATTGTGAATGTCTGCTGCAGATCCAGACTTCTTTTAGAAGTTTGTAGGAGGGCGCACACGGAACGCTGCTGTGCTAGACTGCTGAGTCAGGGCCGGAGGTTCCAAAGCTTCGATTCTATTGCTCTTAGGGCTCTGTATGTGAAGCACGCATTTTGGTCTATACATGCTTTGATTGCATTTCTTGTTTACTATAGACGTTGTGGTTTGAGTGTGTAAGGTTCCCCATAAGCTCGTAGGTTTGGATTACTTGGTCCCCTGTTGGAAGTGAGCTTTGAGGTATGGCCTAGATGAAAGCCGTGAATGGGTCACTGTGGGGTCAGACCTGCCCTAAGCCCCGTCTTGCCAGGGATTTGATCATAGCAGTGAGAAAAGATACTAACTTAATAATTTCTGGCTTGTAGCATTTTTGACTACATTTGTTGTTTACAACAGCTTATGAGAGAGTGAGAGGCCTCTTGTACTTCCCAGGACTATGGAGGCAATTTTTATATTATTAGATGTGGATACCACCTAATATTTGTCTCGTAATCAGTTTGTTATCAATGCATTTGTCAGCAGTCCATATCCACTGCTGCTGGTTCCTCAGAGTGACACCAAGTTTAACAAAATGGCTCAGAAGAAAAGTTGCTTGCTGCACAAGCCTGATGACCTAGTTTGGTCCCCAGAACCCACAGCTGAAGGTCTGCAACAGGACCTCTGTGTATCTATTACGGCTTCCAGTTAAGTGTTTTTATGAGATTCCTGAGTGTGCAAATGTGTGGATCTCTGCTTCTTGTGCCTTCTCTTGGGCTCTTTTCCTTCTGTTGGTGTGTCTTATCCACCTTCCATGTCATAGTTTTTGTTTTATCTTATTATATTTTATCTTGTTATATTAAAAAAAATGAATGACTATAAACCCAGACACTAGGCTAAAGGTTAACAACTGGACTGTCATTTGTACCTGCTGGGAGAGGGAAAACCAGTTTTCTTCAGTGGAGTGAAGCTGAGTGTATTACCCACTCCAGGCCAGGCCTCACGTTCAGGAGAAGTTGACCCACTGTGGACCCCACAGTTTGTGTGTGTGTGTGTGTATGTACACGTGCTCGTGTGCTGGCACATTGCTTTGGTTATTGCTGCTTTTTTTGTTTTTGTTTTGTTTTGTTTTTTGGCGTGTTGTTTTGTTTTCTTGGTTTTGAGTCTTTTATTGTGGCATTGGGTTTTTGTTTGTTTTTTTGAGTTGAGTAGGGAGTGGGAGAGGATCTGAAAGGACTTGAGGGAGGGGAAGAATATGATAAAATATATTTAAATTTAAAAAATGTTGTAAATAATTAAAAAAAAAAAAGCTTGGCAGTGGTGGTACACACCTTTAATCCCAGCACTCAGGAGGCAAAGGCAGGTAGGTCTCTGAGTTTGAGTCCAGTCTGGTCTATGGAGAGAGTTCCAGGACAACCAGAGCTACACAAAGAAACCCTGTCCTGAAAAACAAAACAAAATAAAAATAATGAAAAATGTAATTTAAAAAAGAGAAAAAGGAAGAAAGAAAGAAAAGTCCGAACTTGGCTCCTTCAAGCTGTCCTCTGGCCTTCTATAACCTAAGCTCCTGTGTGGCAGAGCTGGCCCGAAACTCAACCTCCCTTGGCAGTCCTCCTCCCTGCCTACCTACCAATTGCTGAATTACATATATGGACCACCATGCTTGACGAATTTACTGTCTAAGGAGTACAACATGGTGCTTTGGTGTCTGAGTAGCTGTTCAGCCATTCCCAGGATACATGTGCCGTGCCCCTCCCTCCGCACAGATTCCTTTGCTTTTTGTGATGAGGGCAGAGGTTGAGGGAGTGTGAAGTCAACAGGACGCTGTGATGAATCAGAGCCAGCAGGCCGAGCATGAG
>REGO01000033.1:7673725-7687023 GCA_010120015.1 Rhombomys opimus
AGCTTTATTTTACATGGAACAGTCGCTTTTTTAAATTTTGTGACATGGGTGACAGGGTGGGACTTCTCAGTGGGTAAAGGCACCTGTGGCCATGCCTGACCTTGGTTTGATCCCGGGTTCCGCAGGTGGAATGAGAGAGTTAAGTCTCACAGGTGTCCTCCGACCTCGCTATGCACGTGTAGGCCATGGCCTCTGTAATACAAACAAAATAAAACCTGCACGTAATGAAGAGAACAGAAACAATTTAAGTTAATTAAACGGTATTCTGGTAGTTTGATTTTGACCGACACCCACCAATCCCAGCAAAAAATAAATGCAAATATTACCTTCTGAAAATCTTTTCGTAAATGTAGGATTTCTGCCCCCTCCATGTTCAGTCATCTTATCCCGCTCATATTTAATCTAAGTCAGACTGGAAACACTCGAAACAGATTAGTACTTAAAAATAACTTGAAGCATATTGAGATCATTCAAGAAATTTTTTCTGAAGTTATTTTTATTGTTTTTGTTGTTTTCATGTGTTTATGGTATGTGTCTATGTACACATTTGAGAGTGTGTGTGTGTGTGTGTGTGTGTGTGTGTGTGTAGGCCAGAGGCCACTGACAGGTGTCTTTCTCAAAACAAAATAAAACAATAAAAAATATAAAAATATAAACAATAAAAAAATAAAACTTTTTTTTCTGGCAACATCTCTGACTGAGCCCAGGGCTCAAGGACCAGCGCCACCAGCTGACTGCAAGCTCCAGGGATTCTCCTGTCTCTGCCTTCTCAGGCTCACCGCCATGAGCAATTTGCTTGTACTATTATTTACAATTCAGGTCCTCGGGTTTATACAGCAAGCACTTTAGTGACTGAGCCGCCTTCTCAGATCCTACAGTTATTTTTGACACATGTTCTGTCTTTTTTTTTTTTTTTTTTTAATCACAGGTCATTCACTTGTATCCCAGCCTTAGCCCCCTTCATCTTTCCCTCCCAATCCTTCCCTTCCTCCCTCATCTTTTCCCTGCTCCGTGCTGAGTCCACTGATAGGGAAGGTCCTCCTCCCCTTCCATCTGACCCTAGCTTATCAGGTCTTTTCAGGACTGGCTGCAATGTCCTTCTCTGGGCCTAGCAAGGCTGCTCCTCCCTCAGAGGGGAGAGGAAGCTCAATGAGCCAGTCATTGAGTTTATGTCAGAAATAATTCTTGTCCCCCTTACTAGGGAACCCACATGGATACTGAGCTACCATGGGTTATGGCCAAGCAGAGGTTATAGGTTATATCAATGCATGGTCCTTAGTTGGAGAAACAGTCTCAGAAAAGACCCCTGTGCCCTGATATATTTGTTCCTTGTGGCGCTCCTGTCCTCTCCAGGTCATACTAACTCCCCCTTCTTTCATATGATTCCCTGCACTCTGCCGAAGGTTTGGTTATGAGTCTTAGCATCTGCTTTGATACACTGCTAGGTAGAGTCTTTCAGAGGCCCTCTGCGGTAGGCTCCTGTCCTGTTACTTGTTTTCTCCTACTTCCAATGTCGATCCCCTTTGTCTTTCTAGGTGAGTATTGATCATATTACCCCTGGTCCTCTTTCTTGTTTATCTTCTTTAGGCGTACAAATTTTAGTATGTTTATCCTATCTTATAGGTCTAGTACCCACTTATAAGTGAGTATATACCGTGAGTGTCTTTCTGCTCCTGGGTTACCTCACTCAGGATGATCTTTTCTAGATCTTACCATTTGCCTGCAAATTTCATGATTTCCTTGTTTTTAATTGCTGAGTAGTATTGTTTTTAATTGTTGGTATCTTAGTTAAAAATCACATAATATATTGTTTATTTTGCAGCTTATGCTGAGAATTGATACTCTGTATTTGAAATAAATACAGTTGATTCCCTTAGGAGTTCAAAAAATTAAAACTTTACAGAAAAATGTCTCCAAATCTGACTGAGGAGGTAGACCCACATGTTTAAATTAGGAATATGTACTGGAAGTTTTGGCTTCTTTGTAAACTCAGTTATGCTATGTAGATATGTTTTTTTTGTTTGTTTTTGTTTTAATCCTAAGTGTGGGATTTTAGTTTGAGCTTCAGTTTGTCCACAGCTGATAGTTATCTCATGAGGGATGTGGGCTTATGCCAGCTGACAACTGCCTACCTCGTGCATCATGGAGAGGGGTATGGGCTAGGGCTCTGAGGCTATAAATGAGAGACCAGGAAGAGAAGTTGTGGCATTTGATACTGGCGTGTGGCATGTGGCGGTTTGGAGCAGACAGATGGAGAGACATGCTTTGGGGGCAGCAGCTTGGAGGAGAGTGCTGACTGTGTTTACTGTTGACAGAGGTTGGTATACCCACCAAAGACCCTTCGACCCTAAACAGCCAGCAGAAGGAAAGAGCTCTGCGTCTCCTCGCCCCTGTAACCTTCTCTCTCCTACCTAGGGTTGTAGGGTTGTGGAAAAAGAGGTAAAGGCATAATAACCCAAATAAAGTAGAGTTTTTAAAAAGGAGCACTACAGGAATGTGTTATAAATTCACTCACAGGCTGGTCACGGTGAAGCATGTGAGAAATGCAATGAATCTTGGGTCTAATTTTTTACAGTTCTTTTCAAGTTTATACTTGATGGACTATAACGACTTATCAAAGGTAGGCTATGTACTGTTGTTTAAAGAACAATCTAAGATACTAAGCAAATTGGATTGTATTTACAAATGTAAGCCAGGCCTATAATTCTAGCATTTGGGAAACAGAGTCCAGAGGGAAGGCCAGCCCTGATTACACAGTGGATTCCAGGCAAGCCTGAGCTACAGAACGAGACCCTATCTCAAATAAAACAGAAGCAAATAGAAGTAAGCCTTTCTTTCCTTCTTTCTGTCTCCTCTCTCTCCCCCCTTGGCCTCCCATTCCTGGTATCCTTAGGTATAGGATGGAGTTCCAGGTGGATAGGAAATCCGAGCCTCCTTCTCAGCTCTTGGGTCAGAACACTGTGCACCTGGTAGTGGATATATAGGCACTAGTCTAGATTCTTTGGCTGATAGTTCCTGAGTTAGAATGTAAAAACAAGTGGTTACAAATGGAAACTGATCCTTCAGAGCCAACATTTGCAGATGTCTTGGCTCTGGTGTGATTGGATGAAGGCTAAGCAGCCCAGGTGAGGGAAACCATGACTGCAGTCCAAACCAGGAGCTCCCAGAAGCCCAAAGGAAGAGGGGAATGGGGAGCCCTTCCCTCTTGCTTGGTCGTGTCTTTGGATACAGCAGTGCACTTTCCATAGTTCTGGATTTCTGAACTCTCTGATCATTTGTACTCATTTGGGGTGTTCTAATCTTTCTGCATGTTCTCTACAAATTAAATGTGGTCTTCCCTTAGCACTCTTCTTACTGGGCTACATTCAGGGCTCAGTGACACTTTTTAAAATCTGAACCTTGGGAAAGTTTCCTCTTCCAGGACCCAGCTTGCCCTTAGATGCAAAAGAATCCAAAAGGATTCTGCATGCACAAAAGGCATGCAGATGTCCCCCTTCATCACGGGTGAGCAAGCAGTTGTTCCCCTTCCATCATCATGCATGAGCATGAGGACATCCTTCTTCTATCTCATGTCACTGATTCTTAGCCTCACTTTTTCCTATTTCCAAAGAAGTTTTTTTCTTCCAGTAAGAATGCTGTTTCCTCTGAAAATTGATGATTCACCGGGATCTATGGCTGCGGTGTTTGAAAACATCTTAAAGAGGCTAGCGCTGTCCTCCATATTCACAGTCCTGTGACACATCACATGGCTTCCAATCTCTCTACAGACTGGGACCAAGACAATATATCATTTTGATGGACACAGGCTACTGTTTTTTTAGTTTTATTTGAAGGCTGGCTTCTCATCCTCTGCCACATTTTAAAGAGCTTTTCCATCTATCCATCTAGACAAGGTTTCTTTGTGTATCCCTGGCTGTCCTAGAACTCCAGACATGTTAAAAGCATGTTTTCCTCCCACACACCGGATCCCAAAATAATGACCAATGAGATTCAAAATATATTTGCAAATACCTAGGACATATAGCTAGGCTCCTCTTTGACTAGCTCATGACTTAAAATAACCAATTTATACTAATCTACATTCTGTCATGTTTCTGATTACCTCTGCTCAAGTACCATGTGTCTGTCATCCTCACATCTTTCCAGGTGAATCTCCAGTGTCTGGCTCTATCCCAGAATCCTTTCAGCTTATGGTATGTCTCACCTTCTAAATTCTACCCTTTCCTATAGGCCATAAGTTTTTTAATTGACAGGTGATGCATCCATACAATACACAATATATTCTCTCTGCACCATCTGGCCTTGAATTCAGAGATCTGCCTGCCTCTGTCTTCTGAGTGCTGGGACTAAAGGTGTGTACCACCACCATTCAGGTTCCTAATGCTTGTTTAGTTTTGACTGTAGAAGGTGTTGTTCTAAGCATCTACAGCATACAGACACTCAATCCACACAAGAAAAGGTTAGCACAATTATTATCAGCATTTAACAGATGGTGAAATGATCTCCAGAGAGGCTAAGAATTGGGCTCCAGGCCCATGCTCTTGATCCGCATCACCACCAACATGGTTGGTGAAAAGGTGATGGAGAGCCACAGAGGCCGCTGAATATCAAAGCCTGAGCATGAACAACCACCACTGCATTTCACTCTGCTGAAGTCACACAGTTCAGCTCATGTTCTGAGAGCTGTCATTGGGCCATGAGACAAATCCAACAAGCTCTAGTGCCCAGCTGAAAATCTCCACAAATATAGCAGGGAGAGACTACTAGCACGACTACCAAGTACAGTGGTCACCATTGTTTCAATGTACCCTGTGCCTGAGTATTTTTGTAATCTTCCAAAACTCTGTTATTTAATGTTCTACAGACTCTTTTGAAAAGACGTGTTGGCTGTTTTTGAAAGTCAGTCCAACCTGAAAGGGGCAGAGAGTTTTCTCCACTGAAATATTTCAAAAGAGCATGCTGTGGTCTGTGAAAGAGAAGCTGAAGCAAGTGTGCCTCATTGTTTAAACAATGCAAAGCTTGTTGAAAAAATATGTTCCCTCAGAGTGACTCCTTTAAACGCACACATGCTCTTCAGATGCTTGTGTCATGGATATTTATTTTTAAATATGGTTTGTTTTATGGTTAGAATGCACTGATTACTTAAAATAGGATTAACCTCTGCACACTTCAGAGATGATTAAACAACATTCCTGTTGCTCACTCACATTCTTTACAGAAAATGATGTAATGTATTTTCCTTTTGGTTTTAGGAGGGTGGCTCTGAATCCACAGTTGGTAAGGATATCATTTGGTTTTGTACCCTAAAAGTCTGTTTACATATAATTATCCTGGACTAAGGTCATGTTGAGAAATAGAGTCTCCCGACAGCGAAGGAAGTTCCTGCTTATCATACGAATAAAATTGGAGTGGAATAATGGATGAAACTGCCATGATTTTCCTTATACCATTTTGTTAATTTGTTAATCAGTCAAGCAGATTACAAAAAGCTCAATGAAAATGATCATAGATTTTTTTTTAAAAAAAGTGTATTGTTGCTGTTACTGTTCTGCATAGCTGTTAACCTTACCCTCCTGGCTCACTTAGCTCTCTACAAATATCCTTCTGGTAGCCAGCATGGGCCCACTCTACTCACTAGGCCCCAAGACAGGAAGACGAAACAAGAGCTGGTCTCAGATCTGCAAAGACTGGTCAGAGATAACCCTCAAAACCAAAGTCAACCCTGCAAGCTCAATGGCATTCCAGGATGCAAAATAGTTTCAGTAGCTAAAACTTCCCAATACCAGTCTCTTTCATTCTTAAGTTGAGCACTGTTTCCAAACAACTAAAACTTGGCAAATAAAACCCTTTAGCTAAGATGTTTGCTAAGGAACTTCCATGTGTCCAGGCACCATCACAGCACTTGCTCCTGATTTCTCTGCCCTGGAACTTTCATACTTTTGTTGTTTTCCTATGTTTATGTGTTTGTGGTGTGTGTGTGCATGTGTGTATGCATGTCAACCTGTGTGCAGGTGCATGTGTGTATGCATGTTCACAGATGCATGTGAGTATGCATGACCATGTGTGCAGATGCATGTGTGTAGAGGCCTGAAGTTGGTGTTGGGTGTCTTCCTTGATCACGCTCCACTTTATTCACAGAGGCAGAGTCCCTTGCTGAACACAGAATATGCAGTTCTACCTAATTTAGCTAGTTGGTTTGCTCCAGGGTTCTAGCTTTGCTTTCTGGATGCTGGGATTTCAGGAAGCGGCCACACTTGAATGGCTTTTCCCTGGGTTCTGGCGATCTGAACTCTGAAGCTTACGCCTGCATGGCAAATGCTTTATCCATCTCCTCAGCCCCACTATCCGTTGTTGCTGTTAATAGGAACAACATGAATTTCTTCAGATCTGAATTTCATGTGGTAGATGGTGAACGGGTTTTGGCTTCCATTTATAAAATTTTATTACATTTTAAAGCACAGTTTAGTTGTAATATATAAAAGTCATTTTATACCTTTACTAAGATAACCAAAGTCACTATCTTACCTCCATAAGCATGACTGACTTGTATGTTTGGCTGACAAGGAAGTGATGAAATACATGGGAACAGTCGAGCTGTGGGTTTGATGTAGCTCAGAGACCTCTTTGGTGAGTGTTGCCTGCAATCTTAGTTAAAGGAGGGTACAGTGCTCCTCCTCTTCATCATCATCATCATCTTCCTCCTCTTCCTCCTTTTTTTTTTAAAAATAGGGTTTCTATATATAGTCTTGGCAGGCCTGGAACTCACTATGTGAACAAAACTGTCTTCAGACTCACAGAGATCTGCCTGCCTCTGCTTCCAAGCGCTAGCATTAAATTCGTGTACTACTGCACCTGGCAGCGACTGCACCGCTTAGCTGCATGGTTGTGTGTGGTGGGAGTCAGGGAACCTCTGGGCCAGCTTCTCCAGGGTGAGCTCCTGGAAGCCCAGGGCAGGAATTCTGAGAAGGAAGCAACTGTGATCCCCAGCAGCTGATGCTCACTGTGGGAGTCTGGTAGCACCTGCCTAAGAAAGGGACCAGGGAAGCCATGGACAGCAGCTGGGCAGGGGCTGGTCCATACTCACCTCAGATGAGATGCTTCAGCGAGAGCTCACTGAGTTTGCAGCTTCACAGCTTAATCACCGATAAAGTGTGAGCAGGGGAGCTGAATCTGTGCGCAGTATGTTTCTACGGCATAAGGAAGGGGGTGGTAAGGGATGTAGCCTTGACAAGCCTGTGACAGCTTAAGGCCCCTGGCTCAATCCCCACTACCAAAAATAAAAATTAAAAAGAAGAGAAAACGAAATACTGGTCTTACTGCTAGACCTTTTTGGGGGAGGGATGTTGAGACAGGGTCTCTCTGTGTAGCCCTGGCTGTCCTGGAGCTTGCTCTATAGACCAGGCTGGCCTTCAATTCACAGAGATCCACCTCCTCTGCCTCCCTAGTGCTGGGATTAAAGGTGTGCGCCCCCACCACCCAGCCGACAGCTAGACTTTTTCCTTTTTCTTGTGAGTTTCACATTACGCACCCTAGTTCTACTCATCTCCCCATCGGCATATCCACCCTTTGTCCTTGGAACTTTCCAAACAGACAAAGCATAGAAAACATCTCATCGTGGAAGCCGTAAGTGTGTCCCACACAACACTCCTTTCTACACACATCTTCACTTGCATATTTCTGTTAAAATGTGTCCTCGGTCTGGTTCTAGGTCTCTGGCTTCTGTGACACCATCAATACTGTGTCTTCACTGGGTCTCCTCCTGGTCATCCTGTTGCTGCTCTGTGTCATGAAGACCCTGCAGCTTTGGATGATCAGAACTGGCCCTCTTCCGTGTCCTAACCCTTCATAGATGATACAGGTTTTTGCGTGGGCCAGCTCTGAGCCCCGAGTCTGGGCCTGGGTGGTGGCTGAGCTGGTCAGCCTGGCTGGCTCTCTTATCTGCACCACCAGGGCCAGCTCTTCAGCACTGCTCCTGCTAGGCCACCGAAGTATGGCCAGACTTTTGAAAATGCTGCTTGGTTGCTAAATCAGTAGGCCCCAGATGAAATGTTCTGCTGTTCCCCATCTCCTAACTTGCCTGGGAACACTGTGGGAGATGTGCAGGTCAGTCCCATAGAAAGCAACAGCCAGCTGCATCTGTTTTGCTAGAGAAGGGAAGGAATACCCCTTACTGTTATTTATTTGATGAAATTTCCAAAAACTTGCCGGTGTGGGCCAGAGGTAGGAGCAGTAGTTAAGGCTAGCAGTAAGCACCCTATTTCTTGAGGTCAGCCTAGTTAAGAGGCTAGTATTTTCCCACCCATGTCTCCAATGTGAATGAAAACACACAAAAGATGGAGCATCTGTAGTCTCTGTTTCCTGGTGTGTGTGTGTGTGTGTGTGTGTGTGATTGTGTGTGATTGTGTGTGACTGTGTGTATGTGTATATGTGTGTGTGAGTGTGTGGGTGTATGTGTGTGTATGTGGCTATGCGTGTGTGTGAACATGTCTGTGTGACTATGTATGTATATGTGAGTGTGAATGTGTGTGACCATGTGTGTTTCTTTGTATGAGTGTGTATGTGTGACTCTGTGTGTATGTGTGAGTGTGTGTGCACCTTTGTGGGTGCATGAGGCCAGAGCAGGGAGTCAGTTGTCTTTATCTCTGTCTCTAGCCAATCTGGAAGCTTGCTGTCTGGGCTAGGATGGCTGGATAGTGGGCCCTGCAGTGCCTGCCTGTTCCACGCTCATGGGTTGGAGACAGAGGAGTGCACGGGCACAATCAATTTTTCTTTGAGTTCTAGTTTCAAAGTCAGGTCCTCACTCACGCACAGCTGGTGCTCCTGCCCATGGAGACAACTCCCCAACCTTCTGTTAAGGTTTTTTTGTTTGTAGGTTTGTTTGTTTGTTTTCAGACAAGCTCGCACTCTGTATTTCGCCAGGTCGTGGGACAATCTTCATGTCAAGTGTGGGATTGTATGTGTGAGCAGCACGCCTAACAGATTTAACCACGCCTGACACATTGTGGCCCAGAACCCTGTGGGCTGGCTTTGGGCTTACCCTGCCTTTCATGTGTGAGGACACAGAGGTGAGGGTCACAGGATATCTGGTGCAGAGGAGGCATGGCTTTGGTGAACCACAGTAGCTACACTGCCCTGACCACTGGGTCAGAGTTTACGTAGGGTTTGAATGACAGCAGAGCCTTAGTATTTTGAAGATGGTTTGGCAGAGCTCAAGTTTTTAAGTTCTGCTTTGAGCTCTGTCTTTGGAAAGCTACTTGCTGTTTTCCTCACAAGGCTTTGCAGAGGAAGTGTAAACTCCCCACTTCTTGAGCACAAGCCACTGCTTTCTATAGTCAACCTTACCCTCAGTCCCAGAGTCAGGACTGATGGGAACTATAAATGGCCAAGATGGAAAGGTCCCCCCTCTATGCCACTGAGTACAAGTCAATTATTCTCATTTACACAGTAGCCTGAGGCCAGCACTCATGGCTCATCCAACCCCCCAGCACTTGGCTGGACCCACTAGTGTCAAGTCCTGATACACTGAGGAGCAGAATGAGACCTGGAAGTTTATATGTCCTGTTGGAAGCTGGGAGAGTCTGCTCTTGAACCTAGGCTTAACTCCAAAAGCCACACCTCCTCCATTGCACTGAAGAATCCTGCAACCCCCCGCCAGGGCTGTGCTGGGTAGTGGGAATGACAGGCTGATTCCAGAACAACTGTGGCTAGAGAAGGGAGGAAAAAAAGCGTGGTGAGGAAGGATGGAAATGAGCAGTGAGACCAAGCAGGCTTGAAATCATAGGGTTTCAGGTTCTAGGCCGGTTCTGCAGTCTTAGATAAGTTACCTAGCCTGTCTGGCCTTAGCCCTCCTTTGCTGCACAAGAGTATCAGCCACAGAAATAGAAGTTCCAGCATTAACGCTTCTCACAGCAGTCACGGAAGGTGAAAAAGGATTGCTGTGAGGACCTGATCTCAGCAGGAATGAAGGAATGCTGGAAGGACAGTCTAGTTTGCAGGACACCGTAAGCCAGTGGTTCTCAGCCTCCCTAACGCTGCGACCCTAGAGTTCCTCATAAAATTGTTCCGTTGCTACTTCATTTAACTGTAATTTTGCTGTATTATTTTTCACAAGTGGACATCAGGTGTGTGACCTCTGTGAAAGGGTCATCTGACCTCTTCCCCTACCCCCGCCCCCCACTGCTCTAAGCAGAGTCTCAGCTGTAAGTTCAGCCCAGCTGTGAGACAGAGGTCGCATCATTTGTGAAAGAAGCTACAGCCCTGAGTTACAGGGCTGGAGGTGTGCCTGTGCGGGAAGGACTTTGAGATGCACACGTACGATTTGGGAGCCTCATTTCATGCGTTCTCCTCACTGACCTCCCATCATCCACTCCCACAGAATGCTCTGCAGAGCTAATGCTTCTTAAATTGTGACTCCATGTTTGCCAACACACTAAGGGCTACAAAGAGGTGTTTTCTTATTGACGGATCAAACGTGGGCCTCGGGATTGGGAAGAGTTCTGCACAGGTGGGCGTTGGGATGTTAGGACTTGTTTCTCCTCCTCTCCCTGTTGAGTGTCAATTCCAGTCAAGTACAGTTATGAATGGCTGATTACAAACAGGAAACCAGAACTAGAAGCAACCCACAGTCCCGTGAGTCAGAGGGAAGGGATCATGGAACTTCTAGAGAAGAGAGATGGGAAGTGAGCAAATAAACCAGGCCTGAGGGACTGCAGAAACCACACATAAAAGGGAGCATTTGAGCTAGATGTCTAAAGAAGGGGGAGGGACGAGACCACGCAGGGGGATGGATGGTGGCAGAAGGCACCGAACTTGGTGTTCACGAGCTGATGGGGAGGACAGGACCCAACTGGAAGGGAGTCAAAGAAAGGACTCGGCCACATTTGAAGTCAGATCCCATCAGGGTTCTTCATGTTTGCGGCATATTATTTCTGGTTAAAAAAAAATGTGTGAGCTACTGTAGCTCATTTTGAGATGCAGTTTGGGATTCTGGGAGCATACCTGGGTTTCTTGGAACATTATATTTACAGGACATAAAAGAAATGGAACGCTGCAGCTGGTTGAGAGACTAGAGCGAATGGGTACGGACCAGCCCTGGCGTGGGTTTCATACAGACGAAGGGATGACATCATATTATAAAAGTCAGGTTCTGTCAGAACCACCAGAGATGATTCAGTGGCTCAGGAAGTAAAAAGCCAACTTTTATCATGTTGTTCTATGTTGAAACACTGTTAATTGGTCTTTCAATTAAAACTAATTAAACGAACACACCCTACTTAAGACAGGCACAGTTAAGTGATGGGCGTTTCTTAAAGCAGGGTCAGTACTATGCTCTTGGGCTGGTGGTGGGGGCAAAAGATGCGCTCTTAGGAAAATAATCTTAATTCGTATTTAACACGTGACTCACTGTTCAGGAGGAGTTTGCAATTTTACGCCTTTCATCTGAGGTAGACTCTGTTAGTCAACATTCATGCGCTCCTCCAGCCAGAGTGCCAAGTTCTTACTGCTTCTGGTACTTTGCCAGCAGGAGGACACACATCTCTATGGGCGGGATGGAGAGTCTAGGAAGAAGATGAACCATCTGAGCCACAGTTTTGAAATACTATCTAAGCATCTATAAGTTTAATCTGTATTAATCACATACATTAATGTTGGAGGGGTTAGAAAAAGGTATATTTCTTCAAAATGAAAATAATTACTTTGTAAGATTTCCCCCCCTCTTCTCAGGCTTCTGGTCCTCTCTACTCAACTTCATCCTAACTTCATCTTTTGTGGGATCTGACACGAGTTTTCTTCCCAACTGGCTCTGCTCTGAGCCTTGCTTAGATCTGTGTTCTCAAAGTGCTTTCCCAAGAGACCTGAGCTCACAACCTGTTTTCAGGGTGCCTTTGAGGTAGAGACACTTTCTTCTTTTTTCTTCTTCTTTCTTTTTTTCTTTCTCCCTCTCTTTCATTCCTTTTCTTCTGTATGTGCACACTCAGGCACATGGTGAGAGGTGTGCCTGTGGACAGTAGAAAACAATTTTCAGGCATTGAGTTTCTCCTTCAACTGTGGGTTTCAGAGACTGAACTCAGATTTTCATAGCTTTTACCCACTGAGCCATCTTCATGGCCACACCCTCTTTGTGAGGAGCAGAAAGTGGGTTTTTCATAAGCTTTAGGATGTGTGACGTTACCTGCCTTTAGGCAAATGGAATGTGTGCTGAGGCATTCTAGCTTTCCATAATTTTCTCCATTTGTACTTAGGCTACAATAGGATCAGATAGATATAACCTACAGGAACTCTCCATGAACGTCCTTTTATTTTTCTTTGTTTTTCAAGACAGGATTTTTTCACGTAACAGTCCTGGAACTCTTTTGTAGACCAGGCTGACCTTGAACTAACAGAGATCTGCCTGCCTCTGCCTCCCTCCTGAGCACTGGGATTAAAGACGTGCACCACTACTATCCGGCAGTGTCCGTAATTTTTAAGAGTATGAAGGGTCCTGAAAGCAGAGATGTACTGGCTCAGGGGCTAGCCTTGCTTTGCAGGTGTCTCTTACTTCTCAAGCCTCATGCCTTACCTGGAGCATCCTGTGTCTCTTCCAGGTGAGTCAGACAATTGCCTTTCTGAAGAGAAGGCTTATTAGCTGCCATGAGTTTAGAAACTCTAAAAGACTTCATGGCTGTGGTTTTCTTTTCTTTTTAAATTACAGAATGACAAATCAGACCAGCATTCCTAGGTTGTTAGCATCTGGCTTCAGTCTACTACTTACTACACATGCTACAACCTGGGGACACCAATCTAGGGCAGCAACTCAGAGGCAACAGGTTTCTGTGTCACCTAACACCTTCCAAAGAAAGAGGACAATTCTGGCATCTGTGCTCTCAGTCAAGGGTCTACACCTTTGCTACAGTCTGTCCCAGGTAATAAAGCCGATTGGCCTTTGAGTTTTTTTTAGGGCTTTGCAGACTTTGTCTTGTTCAAGTCTAGACAGTGGCAGGCTTATCACAAAAGCATTTTGTTGAGCAAATGAGTGAATGAATAGATGGATGAACAAATGAATCCTTGCAACAGGCAGAATGTGTTCTCCATAAGCATTTTGAGTAGGTATGGGTTCTATTATTGATGTTTGAATCTGTTTACCCCACAAGACATATTAGGACACTATTGGGTGCCATTTTTAGGTTTGTAAAATAAGTATTGCTCTCATTAGTTGTCTGCTTTGCTCACCACAGTGGGTAGGAAGTGGCTTTGATCTTCTTCAATCTCACATTCATGCCCAAAGCACTAAAACCTGCCACCACTGATGTTAATAAAGG
>REGO01000033.1:7687297-7702715 GCA_010120015.1 Rhombomys opimus
TCAGGTGCAGAGAGGAGTGACTAAGGTCCCTTCTTGCCTCTGAGACCTTGTTGGCTAATATGGAGAATGGAAAGACGGGCAAAGGCTTCTCACAATAAGGGTGAAGTCGGCGAGCATCTGTCCTCGCTTGCCCATGGCCTCATTTTTCAGACATTTCAGTTTTCTGTAGACAATTTTGGGCTGAAACTATCTATTACAGAAAAGTTGAGAAGATAGTTTAGTGAATTCCCTTATACCCTAAATCACTTTTCTCCATAATTAGTATGTTTTTCTGGTACATTTGTCAAAATCACTTGAACAATATCTAGGTATAATATTAATTAAATTCCATACTTCATTTCAGCTTCATGTTTTCTTAATACCCATTTTCTGTGCAACCCCAGTCACCACATCATACTTCTAATGTCTCTTAAACATTTCTCAGCTTCTCAGACTTTCCAAGTGTGATTTGATTATCACTGGGGAGTGAGATTATGGAATGGGCCTTAAAGGACCTCTGTGAGGTTTTCTTCATAGTTAGAGTGGATCGCTGGATTCTTCTGGAGACTAAGGATGTGTGGAATCCCTCATAGCATATGTCAGGGATAATGCTATCTACGTGGTTTTCCTCTACTGATGTTCACCTGGCCACTGTGTTGAAGAGGTTTTTCCTCAACAGATTGCTCTCACCCTTTTCCCTCCATACTCATTGGAGAGGAAGTTTCCACAGGAAGCTCCCACTTAGAATAAGGAGTTACACTTCACTTCCTTGAGAGTAGAATATCCATATAAATTACTTGAAATCTGTGTGGGAGAGATGTCTTTTCTTTCCCATTCATTTATTCAACTCTAGCTTTTATTAAAATCATTACCATGAATCCCATGCTGAATAAACTTACATATAATGTTTGATTTCTATAAACAAGTCAGGAATAATATATTATTATTAGTCAATATTGTTTGTCACGAACAACCTGGGTACGAATGAAGAAATCTTCTATGTCCCACTTCTTGCTAACACTACCCTGAAAGAAGGCTTCAGGAAGTACGCCCCAATCAAGCTTCCATTTCCTCTTCCGTTACATTAAATAGTGGAAGGAGAATAATTCCAACACTTCATCCAGATATAAGGTTGCTTACTCAGAGGAACTGGTTTTAATTTGTTGACAAAGGGGAATTAACAATATCTGCAGTGGCCTGGCCAGGTGCGATAAAGTCTGTGTCTAAAACTCCCTGCTGGCTGACGATGTAGCTCAGTTGGCAGTGTCTGCCTCGAGTGCAGGAATCCCTGTGTTCTACCCCCAGCACCACGTAACCAGGCATGGTGGATCATCCCTTTAACCCTGGCACTTAGGTGGTGGAGGCAGGCTGATCAAGGTTAACCTTGACTGTATGGCAAATTCAAGGCCAGCCCAGGCTGTCTGAGATCCTGTTTTCCCCTCTCACACACAAATAATAAACACATAAGGTCAAAAGGCTAAAACCTCTGTTGTCGTTTGCCTCCGGGAGGTTTTTTTTTTTTTTTTTTTTTTTTTTTTTGTCTGCTATGTTATTTTCCTGTGTCTCAGAGCTGAAATATATATGCCCAATGAAAATACTGAGTGGATGAAGCTAACTTGGATAGTATCGTGAGCTATTTTATAACCAAGAAGAAAATGCCACGCCATCTGCAAACGACTGTTTTATAGATTTAATTGGAACCATTACCTATGGAAAAAGTAACAGGGAATGAAAACAAAGGAAAGGGTTTGGAATTTAGTCTAACACTATATTGAGGTGGTCTGGCTCAGGGAGGACTCATGCGGACCCTTCCTTACTATAAGAAAAAAAAAAAAAAAAGAAGTCGTCGATGAAACCTGAGGGTAAAAGCATTGGTTAGTTTTAAGTGAGAAAAATGTAAGCACGCATTTCTACCTTCCTGCTGTGCTTGTGGCTGGCCTGAGGAGCAAGGCCTGGGGAGGAAGGCCTCTGGAAACCATGTGGGGTGCCAGTTGGCTCTTGCCTCATTTTAGGATAAAGGCAATGTACGCTCTTCCATCAATGCCCTTTGCAGACTTTAATCAGGCTTTCCTGGGCAGCCGGAGTTTCTTTTCACTAATGAATGCCTCTTGCAAATGGCACTTAATGGCTGTTCTTTTCAGTGTTTTCTGGGAAGATTTACTCCTGTAAACTCAATAGTTGTCAAGGCAAATTATAGTTTTATATAACTCAAAGAACACAGCACACCGTGCCAGGCCTGGCTTCCACACCCACTTTCTGGTGCAGCTCTGCCCCTGTGGGCCTGTTCATTGCCCTTGCCAGGTCTCAGTGGTCTCCACTGAGCGTTTTAGCTGCCCTTTCTAAAAGAGGAGATACAGGGGAACTCTGAGGTTCTCTTCCGAGCTTGTGCTTCCCGAGGCCACAGATGAGAGGCAGTAAAGTCAGGCAGGAAGTGAAGCAGCCAGTGTCAAACCCTCTTAGAATGCCCAAGACAGGCCAAGAACTGTATGTACTTGAGGACAGAGAGGCAAAGGAAAATTTTCCTAGAACTTTCAGCTTTGACAGGGTACAAAGACACGCTGAGCAAATGAGCAAATGCCAGTTCCAAGCAGCAGTCTGTTAAGGGCTGCACAGGGGCGAGGACAGGAGCCCTTAAGCCCCTCTCCTGAAGGCCCAGTTGCTTTGCTGATGAGGGTCAGTGGGAGATGGAAGAGGAGGAGGCAGAGGGGGCGGGAAGGGGAGGAAGAGCAGAGGAGGGAGATGCGAGCATATTTTCCCATCCAGCAATAGAGGGAGAATTGGGGGTGGGGGTGGGACAGAGAGGTGAATCTGGCCCTCTTTACCAGTGTAGACATTGATTGGCAGTGGGGCCTCTTCAGCTGCTTGCCTGATAGCCTTTCAGGAGGAAGGCTGAGACTGAGACCTGCCACCTTCAGGCCAGAAAAGCCCCTGACACATCAGGCTTTGTCATAGGCCTCAGCTTCTGTCAGATGTGGGCATGCAGAGAAAGACCTTTTGTGTGGATTCAAGAACGGGTTCCCTTTGAGCTTGTAGGAGGCCGGGGTGTGTATAAATGATCCTTTTAGAGGAGGTTCTAAAGGCCCTGAGGTGGGGCACATGGTCCCTCCAAAAGAGGTGGGTGAGGAAAGAGGGAGGACTCAGAGCTAAGGCATCTGACTGGGGCCAAGTGGTTTACGTGGCTGGATTCATCTAATTTGAATGCTAGGATTCTCAGGCACTCAAAGAACAAAACAAAACAAATGTAGAATTTGCCCAAAAAGACTGAGAGTTTTCTCGGAAGGAAGGAGGAGCCCCCAGTGTGGACAGGGATGTTAAGCTCCTTACAGTATTCGTGAGGGGGTGGGAGGGTGAGCAATGTTCGTGCCTTAGTTGCTCTTTTCGTTACTATAATCAAATGCCTGAGAAGAAGCCCCTGAAGGGATGAAGGATTTTCTTTGGCTCAGGGTGATGGTGGGAAAGGCAGGAGCCAGGAGTGTAAGGCTCCCAATCTGGAAGCAGAGAGAGATGAACCCTGGTGCCAGTTCATTTTGTCCTTTTCACTCTTCCCAGGTTCCCAGCCCAGGGCATGGTGTTTCTGATAGTCAGGGTTGGTCTCCTCTCTTTAATTAAGATTTCTGGAAACACTATCATAGACATACTCAGAGGTGTGTTCCATGGCTATGCTATGTCCATTCAAGTTGACAAAGAAGGTCCGCCATCACGGTCTCTTACCTGTGGGATTGTCCAGAGATTGTAATGAAGATGAAGAGCCACCCCAGACACTCTGTGCCCTGGTTCCCATGTGTGTGTCGCCCCTTTGACAAATCTATGGTCAGTGTGGATGAGAACAAACTGCTGATTGCCAGATAAAGTCACCCAAAGTCTCCTAAGGTGGCGACAACGTGCCAACATGGTCAGGTGATAGCTCTCCTTTCCCACAGATCCCCAACTAGTGTCTCCAACTGTGATTGTTTTACTCTTTCTGCTAGTTAGGTTGGCCTCTTACATATCTGTGGTCAGCGGGGGGAAGGCTGGCAGATACAGGTCTGTGTAACACCAGCACGTACATCAGAAGCACTGACATGGTTGTTAGTCGCCTGACCTCAAGTCAGGATGGGGAGGACCGAGAGAGGGATGTTACACGGGTGCCAGGTATGTGCCTACCTGAAGATGGCTGAGCTTGAGGAATCTAGCATTTTGTCATCACCATAGATGTTTCATCCCTTAGAGACACAAAGCTTTGCCTGTGGGGCATTCTCAGGGGTCTCAGAGATTCCCATAACTGGAGGTCCCAGTAAATAATCCCTTTGCTTCTGCCAAAATTTGCCCCAGAAATGTCACTGCATTTACCCTGCTCACTAGTTGGCCTGACAGATTCAGGGACTGGTTTCATTCCATCTCTCTCATCCGAGGCAGGACTCAGGTTTCTGCACACAGGCTTCTGTTGCTTTAGATCTTCGACAAGTTCTCCCCAGCATCTTGCCAACTCTAATTACTTCAGTAAGTCCAGAGAGCAACAGGGATGCTTTTTCCCATTTGGGCAAGACACAGTCTAAAGTTGCTATTATTCATTATGGTCTGTTCATGGGAATTTAGACTAATCCGCTGATCATTGCTGTTATAATAATTTGATTTTTCTGTTCTGTGATAAACACCATGATGAGACATAATGCAGGGGAAGAAAGGTTCTGTTTGGCTTACACTTCCATGCCATGGCGCATTAGGGAAGTTACACCAGGAGCTGGAGGCAGGAACCCTGAGTCAAGAGTTGACACAGCAGCCATAAAGGAATGCTATTTTACTGGCTTGCTCCCAGGCTAATGTTTAGCTGCCTTTCTTCCACCAACCAAGACCACTTACTCAGGGGTCACACTGCCCATAGTGGGCTGGGCCCTCTCACATCAATTATTACTCAAGAAAAATGCCTACCAACTTGCCTACAGACCAATCTGATGGAAACCATTCCTCAGCTGAGGTTCACTCTTCCCAGCTAAGTCAAGCTGACAACTAAGCTTAGCCATCACAGGTGTCACTGACAATAACTACGGGTGGCCATGTGTGGACCAGAAAAGTGACCAACCCTTATTCCCAGTGCGGGGTGTCCCATGTTGTATGTCATTCATACACAGAAATATAACCCAGGAAGCACAGGCCACTCTAGTTTGGGGTTTGTTGCTAAACTTGGTGTTTGTTGGCATTGTATATCATATCTGGTTAAGGTGTATGGGCAGGGTCATTGAGTGGTTACACCCCATTCTGCTAACACAGCATGTTTCTCAGCCATTCAAGAGTTCAGAACAAGCTTGCAGCCCAGGTGTGAAGCCTGATGTGTGAGCTCCATGTAATATCAGACCAGCCATGTCACCAACAGGCTGTTATTTATAGTTTTTGGATATGAATGATCAACATGGCAAGGGATCAGATTGTCTGCTGTCTGTACTGCCCATGCCAGGCTCACCATGTGGTTGCTTTGCCAGGCCATAGCATCAATTCTTGCTCCCCCTCCCACCATGGTTTAAGCTATCAGTGTTATTGTTATCTCTCAGTGGCTGTGAAGTTAAGGTGTTTCATTCCTGTAGTTACACAGCGTGGTTTTTCCTGGTTATGTCCTAATTAAACCCAAAAATTTTGTCTAGAAAGATCAAAGGCAAGTGGAAAGAGTGTTTTCTTTTTTTAAATTAATATATTGAGATAAATCATCCATCTGGCTTCTGTGGGAGATAAGAACTGTGTCTTAGCCAACTAGTTGCAGTTATGATCTTAGACCCAAGAGGCTGAGCTCAGTTCATGTATGGAAGGCCCCTTGCTGACTGGGGCTGGATACCAGTCAGGCTGGCCTGATTCTGTCAGCAGAGAGAAATCTCCATCATCTCCAGGCATGGAGAGGGGAGACTACTGAAGTTTCAGAATGGGTTCCCATAGCTCCTCAGTGCTTCCATCTGGCGCATCATCCTGGGCGAAATGTTTTGGGTGACAGATGTGTTCAGTGGCAACCCCACTTTTGCTGATCATTTTATGGCATCCTTTTTGACACAGAAGTCTTTTGATTTCAGAGGAGTCTGTTTCCGTACTCAGAAATGTCTAATGCCTGCATAGGAGGGTGTGTAGAATGTCCATCAACTAGCTTGACTATTGGCTACTTGGTGGGCGGGCTTTTCAACAAAAGGCATATTGTTTTCTGATTATCAGTGATACAGTACACAGAAGAGAACAATACAGTTTGATTTCTAGAGACTGTCTGGCTGGAGTTCAGCAGCTGGTCTAGAATGGCAACAGTGTAACTTGCAAAACATCAACAGCATGTGGGACAATAGCTTATTTTGGAGGTAAAGGTCTCATGTATTCAACTTTTCCAGGCCAAAAGGAGTGAATGTCCCTCACCAGAAGACATGTGGCTTCATTCATGACAGGAATCATTAGAAACCTATAGCTTAGCTGGGCGGTGGTGGTGCCTGACTTTATGATGGGTGAATTACCACATCCAGTGGCCTGAAGGACCTAACAGTGAGGATAACAATCAGTCGCGTCTCTCCAGACCCATCAGGGAATGGGCTGTTCTGAGGCTTAGAAAAGATAGTTTGGCTCAGCAGGTAACTGCCTTTGAACACAAGCTTGATGACATGACTTCAGTCTTGAGAACTCATGGGGGAAAAGGAGAGAGCTGACTCTTACAAGTTGTCCTCTGACCTCGGCACACTTGCTGAGGCACACATGACCCACTCTCACAAGCTGGGAAAAGAGGAGAGCTGAGCATAATTTCAGGGGTGACTCAGGCTAGCTGATCTCACCTGTAGCTAGTCTGTGCTACTGGATGCAGACCTACCTTTGGCATGGGGAAGAGGCCGGGAACTGCCGTGTCAGGGACACAGGCATTCTCCTAATTGCATCTTATTCACTTGGGAGGTATTCCACAATGTTTACAATGCAGTTAAAAATGTAGCCCATTCTAATGAAATTTGTAAGAGTCCATAGTGTTTATCTTCTCATCCAGGATACTCAAGGAGGTGTTTACGGTTTGGATGGAGAAAATAGGGAGGCATCTTCAACCACAAAGAGAGAGCAATTATAGAGATTCTGTGCCCACAAAAGAAACACATCCCACAGCTGCTTTGTTTTTCTTCCACAGTGAGAAATTAGGTTTGAAAACTGACGCAGATATTGGTAATGCTCCTTTGATGGGCCTGAATTCTTCAGAGCTGGGTTAATGAGTTGGAGGCAAAGATGAAAAATAAACACATCTCAGCTGACAGTGAAGGAGGGTGACAGGATCCCTTTGGTTACAGGAGACACAAGTTTGCAAAACTCAGCTTGGCCATGGAGGAGTGGCCAGGCTAGCTGGCTCAGAACAAGGCTAAAGTGGGGGTCCTCAGCCCGTGGGTCACTATCCCTCTGGAGTCCCCTTTTACAGGGGTCCCTAAAACTACCAGAACATGGATATTTACGTTACAATTCATAGTGGTAGCAAAATGAGAATTATGAAGTAGCAACAAAAATAATTTTACAGTTGGGGGGGTCACCACAACATGAAGACCTGTATTCAAGGGTCTTAGCATCCAGAAGGTTGAAAACCATTGTTCTAAAGGAAACCAGGAAACCCAGAAGTCACGCAAAGTACAGGCTCTAGTCTGACCACTACTCTCAGCTATACATCTCTGTTTGTGGTTCCCACCTTCTCTGGCAAGCCAGGAAATGCACAGAATGCACTAGCTCTGCCGTCAGCAGCAGCTCTCCACACCCTCTCTGTGTCTAGTGAGTGGCTTAATCCTTCCCCATTGGTGGAGCTGTGCCCCGTAGTGGAGATCCTGCCATGAGAAGAGAAGGAGGCCTAAAGCTGTTTGTTGGCTGTATGACCTGGAACAAACTCTGAGAACACTAGCCAGTTTATCTGCAACGGCAAACTCCATGTTCAAGGAGAGACAGGGTCTCGTTCTGTCACCCAGAACGAGATTTGGTGTCCAAATCTTGGATTCACATGATTCTCCTGCCTCAGCCCTCTGGGAACCAGACATTTACTGTTCTGGCAGATTGGCTGTCTCCGCCCCTGAGCTCTGGGGTGATAGATGCTCACCCCCAGGTGGTTGTGGAGATCCAAACTGAGGTCTGTGCAGCCATCTCTATAGCCTCCTGAGTCCATCATTACAAAATACAGACAATGTCTCTGCCTGTACTCATTTCACAGGACTGTTACAGGTGTGAAGGCGCCCACTGAAAAGCTTCTTGCCCACACAAGCACTAAGAAGGCCATCTTGCCCCCAGGTGATCAGTGTTTTCTGGGTTTCTCCACTTTAGCATAGAAGCCCCTTCGTGTAGGTTTAACTGTCTCTTTTTTTGCTGGTGGGTACTAGTCTCTTTGAAGAAGTGCGTTTTGATTTAATTTTTTTTTAATTTTTATTTTTATCAGTTACATTTTATTAATTCTGTATCCCAGCCGTGCCCCGAACCCTCATTCCCTCCCAGTCCCTCCCTCCCTCCCTCATCACTACTGTGCCCCTTTCCAAGTCCACTGATACGGGGGGGACCTCCCCCCATTCATCTGATCCTGTTTTATCAGGTATCTTCATTGAGTTCCTGTTATTGATTTAATTTTGAATCTTGTGGACTACCTAGCAAATGGCATATCATGAACTGGGACTCACTAAGTCTTTATCAAAGAGTAATTGAGTGTGCATGTTAATAGATAGTAGTTAACAGAATACTTCCAATTCAGTAATCTTAAAGGACTTTTCCAAGGAAGTGTTAAACTATTGCCAGATGTATGTATATTTGTGTGTACGTACACATATGTGCGTGCGCATATATGTGTGATGAACACTGAAACTTTAGATGCGGCCCAAGGTTGCTTGTCTATGTCAAGTGAAAGCCGTATTGTAGAGTTAACCTTTCTCAATGGTGCAGATATAAAGGGGTGCATGTGTTTTTAGGGTTGAATGGAAGGCTCTGGGTGAGGGTGGTGGTGTTTAACCTATCTTTATGGTTTGTGGTTGACACTGGGAGAAGTGTTTTGTCCTCATAAGTATTGGAGAGTGAGCTATGACAATGCACCCAGGTTGTCTGTGATGTAAATTTGACTGCCCCCTAGATTAAGCAAAGATGCCTTAGACTGGCCATGTCTGTTGTGGGTTTGGTGACTAGATCATCTTTTGCTACACTGCATATAGAGCTGGTTCTAGGTTTTCTGGGGCATTTGGTCTCAGGTTCCTCACACTCACCTCTCTTTAGTGGGTGCCCATTGCTTTCACTTGTGTGTGAAACACAACTGTAAATCACATACACAACTGCCCTTTAATTTCTTGGACCTATCCTCTAGATTCTAGGGAAATCTCCTCTTGCCCAGTATTTAGAGAGGAACTGCTAGGCTGTGAAACATCCATCCGTCTATTTGTTCATCCATCCATTTGTAGTGGAAGTTTTGCTGTCTTTGAAAACTCATTTATGTTATATAAATATGGTTTTGTTTTAATACCAAGTGTGGGGTATATGACTGCCTTAGTTTGTCCACAACTGACAATTGCCTCACGCAGGGGCTTGGTCTTTGCCAGCTGGTAACAGCCTCATGTGGCAGAGAGAGGCACATGTTCTTTGCCAGCTGCAGTGAGTTTAATTTTGTGGACTCGGAGGGGATAAGTACAAGAGCCCAGAGAGAGAAGATGTGGCTGCTGGAGGCGACAGATGGAAAGAAGGTTTCAATAACACTTCGAAGAAAGAATAAGATTGCTTGCCGTATTTGCTGGTTTGCTGGTTACCTGGATTGCTAGATTTCCTGACTACTGAGATTGGTATTGCCCCAAAAGAACCCGATGACCCTACCCAGATGAAAGAAATAAAGAGATCTATGTCCCCTTTCCCTTCTAACCTTTGCTCTCTCCTACCAAGGGTAGGGGCATTGGAAGGGAGGTAGAGGTTTTAGGAATCCCAAATACAGTTTAAAAACAGTGCCCTTATCCATCTATCAATCTATCCATCTGTCCATCCATCCATATGTCCCATCCATCCATCCATTTATTGGGCCTCCAATGCGTCAGGCACTGATGGTTTGGTAGGGAGTGTATAAAATGTCATCTAAACTAGAGGTCAGAGTTCGGTATTGTTATGAAGCCTCTACAAGCTTCCAAGCAGTTGGTTGTAATCCGTGAATCTCCCAAGAGAGACAGAACTCCCACACTCAGCAAGCTTACAGTCTAGTGAGTGGGCACAAAAACAGCAACAGAAGATAATTAAAAAAATAAAAAACTAGCAAATGCAGACATTCCTGATGTGTACCAGGAGTAAGTGAAAGAGAACAAACAGGCTGAGGGAACATGGCATCCGCAGGAGAGAACATTCTGGCCCTTTCAGTGCTAATTCTTATAAGAACCATTGCCCAGCTTGTGTGGTTACTATAAGTTTCTTTTTTCACTCTTAAATCATGCTGCAAACATCACATAAAAGCTTCTACAGAACTTTCTAGCTGTTTACAATGTTAATTCTGAAGCACTTGTCATGACTTGTTCTGTATTCTTCTTAGCTTTTTGTTCTCTGGATTAATCTTCAGGAACTTCGTGTTTAGACTCTGAGTTCTTTTGTACTGTATGAGAGGTTTTCTTGTTCTTGTGTTTTGCCTGCATTAGGCTAATTTCTTCCTATGGTCAGCTAGGCCCCAGAATGGAGATGCTTAAATCCATAATCATTTGTTGAGACACATACATTTACTTTATATCTGCATGCACACTTACATAATATACAGAATCACATACACAATAAATTTAGTTGAACATAATCCTTCAGTAACTGAGGTTCATATTGCTTGGTCTTCATCATTTTAAACATTTGTTCCTAGACATTACAGTAAATCCACATAAAATATTTGGTATGTTTAGAAACTAATAAACTAATTATTTAAATACTTATATTCTAATTCAAATAAATTCAGCAATCACTATTGTTGCTGGATTTGAAGGGTGAGGAAACTTACTTCATAAGAAAATCAGTAATATAACACAGCACGTTGAGCATGATAAAGTAGTATCATGAGGGGAAGTCCCTATCAGAATTTAGAACTGTGGGAAAGGTCACTGCCAAACGGGGAGGAATCTGAGCTGGCCCTTGAAGAAGAGCTGTGGTTTCAATAGGAAGAGAGGCCTGATGGGGGTGGGGAAGGACCGAATACAAGGCTGGGAGGTACCTGGGGCAGCGGACATCAAAGAGCTTCAGTTTCACGGGGCTGGCAAAGAACTCCCTCCCGGTTCAGTAGTTACTGTGTTGTAGCAAAATTGGAATTCCCAGATAAGAGTGGCTGGCAGCTTTCCGAAGACCTCGGGAGAAAAGCAAAGAGATAACGGTGCTGGGAGGCGGTCTGGTTTGCTGTGTGAAGGGAAGGTCTGGGGGTTATAAGCTGAGGAGAGGCATGCCCTTCACCGGAGAGTGGACTTTGTGTGTTTATCTTCTTTACCAGGAAAAAAAAAAAAAAAAGAAATCCCCAGGGTTGCTTGACTTGGGCTGTCTGGGCCTTTTCTGGAGAATTAGTTTTCGTAGATTGCTTCACTCACTGCCCAGTCAGATTAAGACCTTCAAGTGTGGATGATGACATTTTCCCTGTGTTGTCGCTCCGGTGAGCCCCATAGTGACAGCTTGTTTTTAAAAGGTGAACTTAGGTAAACGATGTGTCTGATGGAATTTTGAAGCTGGCTGGGAGATGTGTGCAGCACAGCCGTGACTCAGGTTTTCTCTCAGTCTCACAGCCAGGTGGCTTCCGGTTGTAGAGGGAGGTGTCTCTGCAAGGCAGTGGGACACACAGGTGACACGGCTTGAAAGGCAGTTGATGGCCTGCAAAGGCTGACTCTGAGGCAAATGTGTTCAAATGCAAGGCCTGAGACTCGAACCCAGGAGAAGGCTCTGCTCACGCTTCGCTCTCTTCTCACCTTGGTACTGTGCTTCATGTATGCCTGTCTAAGCCATGCGCACACCCTTGAAGCGACAGCCCATAGACATTGCTTGTCCTGAAGACCCCAGACAGGATAAATGGTTGCTCCACTGGGGAATGGTCCCGGTTAGTCACTTGGTAATTCTGGGTCCTGCATAGCCAGAGCAGTTGATGTGTTATGATCTGAGAGTTGGGTTATCTCTTGGGTTAACTGGTGGCCTCACCGGGTGTGGAGGAGTGTGGCCAGAGCAGGGCCCACACGAGGCTTTTGAAGATGGTGGTTCCAGCATCTAGGTCTGTGGACAAGACGTGGAGTGACAACCATGGAGTTGTAATGGAATCTAGCACTGCTGTTTAGCGTAGGCATAGAGAGAATGATAGATATGATCATGGCAGATCTTAGAAGATCCAGCAGGTCGCAGGCTCTGTCCAGATCATGGTGCTATGGCCAGAGTTCTTGCTGTCCTGTGGAACAAGTGGTTTTTGCAAGGTCTGTGATAATGACTGTGTATACAGGAAGAAACACTTGGAACCTGTTCCCCTCTATCTACTTGCTTCTCTTTAGGGACCACCTAACATATGGGAATCTGCTCCAGCCGTATTAAAGAAGTAAAGGTGAAAAGTCAGAGTTTTCCCAGCCTCCTTTGCAGGTATGGCTGCAGACTTGGGCATCTTTTATTTGTTTGCTTGCTTTTTTCAAGACAGGGTTTCTCTGTGTAGCCCTGGTCATCCTGGAACTCACTCTGTAGACCAGGCTGAGACCAGGCTGGCCTCGAACTCAGAGATCTGCCTGCCGCTGGGATATCTGCCTGAGTACTGGGGTCAAAGGTGTGTGCCACTACATACCGCAAGCAGAGGACAGGTATAACTGAATAACTACTTCCACAGGCAGAGATGCTCAGCCAGGGAGCTGTGGCAAATAGTGGATGATAAACGGGTGACAGGATGGTTGGGGTGTAGGATTCTGAAACCCCAAGAAAGTTCTGGTGGGGCCTACAGTGGCCAAATCTCCTAGACATGACACTTTCGGCCACAAGCACCCTTTCACCCTCACAGACCTTCAGAGTACAATTGTCTGTCATCTCACACTGGTAGAAAGGCTGGGAAGTGCTCTTAGTACCCAGACACCTGGGGGGACTCTCTCTCTCTCTCTCTCTCTCTCTCTCTCTCTCTCTTCCTGTGGAACCATGGTGATTGCTACAAGTGGCACGTGACAGGATGTTCTGGATATGTAGGGGTGTCTAGAATTAACGGTGTTTTCCCACAAGAACGGTTTTGTGGCGTGGCTCTCCATTGTTTCTGGAAACAGTTTAAAATGTTAATGGGCTTGTTTTCTGCTTGATCCAGAGTTACATAATGGTTCTATAGTGGCCTTTACAGTAGTAGCAGCAGAGAAGAGCTGTGGGGAGGACTGTTGGTTGTTAGGAGGGCACTCGTCTTCTTCCCGCTCTGAGATAAATCTGAACCAGCTGAGGCCCTTGGAGGGCAAAGAGGACAAAGATATTCCGGCAAGTGTCCCACTCTATATAATTTAAAGCTTGAAGGGACATGGAAAAGGTTTAAAGTTCCATTTTGTCATTATTTCGGTAAGAAGGCAAAGTGAAATGACATGTATGTAGGCTCACATAGTTAATAGAAGGAGCTAGATATTCAGAATCCTGCTCTTTTTAAAATTTCTTACCATTAAAAGGAAGAGAGAGAGAGAGAGAGAGAGAGAGAGAGAGAGAGAGGTGGAGGATTTTTCCCCCTCAGAGCAAACGCAGCTCAAACTAAGACTAAACCGTGAGCACCACTTCCCAAGTTTGTCCACTAACATACAGGGAGAAATTGTCCCATCGCTGCAGCCTCCCACGGACACAGGAGGGTCCACTGAGCCGAAGTGGGCTTGCTTCCTGTTATCTGAGTGGGCATCCCCTTAAGCAATGCCGTCTCTTTCTTTTTACTAACAACGTGGCCACTCTGAGTGTTAAGCTGTTCCTGGCAACCCCCTTTTCCACAGGGAAGAATGCTTTGCTGGCCTAAAACTGAAGCCAATGCTTCTTTTCCTTATGCTTATTAAACAAGCCAAAAAGTTCTCCGCTCTCTTGGAATTTGCTTGCATTTTATTCTTCTTCCATTTTTTTTTTTCCTATGTGAAATGTGTGCCAGACGACTAAGCAGATTGCTGTGCATGCTTCACACGGATTAGCAGATGCCTTCGAGCTTCAGGAGATGGATTTGGGCAACTAAAAACAGCACTTGAAAAAAAAAAGCACTCTGACTTCTCTTTCTCTCTTTCTCTCTCTCTTTCTCTCTCTCTCTCTGTGTGTGTGTGTGTGTGTGTGTGTGTGTGCGTGTGTGCTTGTGCAGGGCATGTGTTTGTGTGTGCATGCAGAAGTCACATGTCTATATTAGATATCTTATTTAATTATTTTCCATCTTTTTTGGGGGAGAGTCTGTTTTTGGGACCTGGGGCTCATCAACTAAGCTAGACTAGCTTAGAGCCCCTGGAGCCTTTCTCTCTCTGTCTCTTTAGAACTGGGATCATAGGAGCCTGCTATCCTGCCCAGAACCTTTTATGTGGGTTTTGGGATACTGCTTTCAAACCCTCAGGCTTGTAGGACAAGCTCTTTACCAATGGAGCCATCTCTCTGGTGCTCTGAGTTCTCTTAAAGGAATATAGAAGATGGTCTGGGACGGGGGTCAGCGGGGGGGGGGGAACAGTGAGCAAAGCCTAGAGGAAACTCGGGGACGATGGACGTGATCACTGTGTTCATCATCTTCATTGTTGGGCCCCGTGCGCAGAAGCGATCCTGCCTCTGGTTAAATTGTACAGCCTGTCCCATGTACATTGTGCTTTGCTAACATTTTTCTTTTAAAACAGTAAAACCAATGCTCCTGGGTGTGGTGGCTTATGTCTGTAACGTCAGCACTTTGGGACGCTGAGGCAGGAGGTTCACTGTAAGTTTGAGGCCAGCCTGGGCTACAGAGTAAAACATTGTCTCAAAAATAAAAACATAGGTGAAGAAAATGGCTCAGCTGATGAAACTTGGGCATGGAATTCACACACACATACACACACACACACACACACACACAATAAAAAAAAAGATGTTGATGTTAACCGCATGGACATGCAATGGCATAGCTCTTGGTAAATCATAATCTGTCACTCCATTTGGAGGAATTTTTTTATATTTATTTCTTTATTATTTGCCCTCTGTGTGGTGGTGTGTTAAAGAACCTAACAGGTTTCTCCAGGCCTAGGGGAGACACATCTGAGCTCAGCCACTGAACTCTCCTTACGTGGAACTGGAGAGAGACCTAGAAGAGGGAGGTAAGGTGAAGAGCAACGCAGAGTCCACAGGATGCGCCAGGCACTCCCGACATGCCAGCTCACAGTGAGGCTGGGGGAGACCCCAGCTCTCATTACCAAACATTCCGCTTTCGGAGTGTTGCCGGAGCTCATTTTTGCACAAAGGGAACACTGCGGCTTCTCAAAGTCAGAGAAAAAGTTGCCTGTGACAAACAGAAATTTTCTTTAATCCAACCTCTGTCTTTTTTTTTTTTTTTTTTTTTTTG
>REGO01000033.1:7704631-7963030 GCA_010120015.1 Rhombomys opimus
AGTAATTAACCCCTGTCTCAAAACAACAGCAACTAACCAGCTGTGCACTTCAATCAACTGAAAGTGTATAGTATCCTTGGGCTACTCCAGAAAGTTTTGTCCTTCCTTCTCTTAAAAAAAAAAAAAAAATCACAGCTCCAATCTGAGAGTGAGAGAGAACCTCCAGAGTTGCTCTAAAGGGGTTTTAATTCGTCTTCTGGAGACTGAAGGTGCATGTAAAATAGGCCCAGACTCAGTGGCCTTCATGAGCCCCTTCCACTTCCCGCTCTGAAATGGCCTGGTCTCCCTGGGCTGATACAGTTGACATAGAGTAGGTGTTTCCAGGACCCGGTGAACCTGCCTGTGAACCGAAGAAAACAATGAACCCAAACATTTCCAGGAAAGGCAGGTGTGCAAACGGTCGCTGCTGTGCTGGCTGTGACCCTGTTCATGTGACTGCGCCATTGAGGTCCTCCTTTCCCTATAGTAAACGCGTGGGCACAGCGCTCAGAAGCAGATGCGTGGCACCTAAGTGTCACTGTGCTGTCGTCAGTGTGCACAGCACACGCTTTGTTGACCCTACAAAATTGGATCCATTTTTAGCTCTCAGTTTATTTTGTGTCCTTTCTCTTCTCAGAACTGAGAAATAATATATACTTAAAGGCTTATTTTCAATGAAAATGGAAATGATATAATGAATGGAAAATGTCACTTCCCAGTTACTATTTATAAGTACCTATGATTACTTTTTAATAAAACCCCTTTTGACTGAGAAAACATGGAACAGTTTTGGAAAGCAGGTTTTTTTACCAAAGAATATGATAGTTTACCTGGTGAGGGTCTGGAAATATTGAAGGAGGAAGCAATTAGTTATGCTTGAACATAAGTTATCTTTCAGTTTTCTGAAATACTGTGATGATGTCTGAATGGAAAAATAATATATATTATCTATTTAATGAGAAAAGAATATATATTATATATAATAAATAGTATATGTTTATACATATAATTTAATATATAATAATATATAATATAATTTAATATTAACTATATTCCTTTCCCATATCATGTGTGTGTGTGTGTGTATATATATATATAATATATATTTTAAAAAGCTAGGTGGTGGTGGTACATCCTTTTAATTCTAGCACTCAGGAGGCAGAATCAGACAGATCTCTGAATTTGAGGCCAATTCTGGTCTACAGAACAAGTTCTAGGACAGCCAAGGCTACACAGAGAAACCCTGTCTTGCAGAGTGGGGTGGGGGGGAAGGAATCAGGACTTAAAGGGTTGTAGAACCAGTTTCCACAACATCTCTGGAAACTTAGCAAAAAGTGGGTTAGCATTTACCTTTGGATTTCTCAATGCAGGAAAGTGTGTGAGGCACCTTGTTCTCTTCCTGAGGTGCACGTGATTGCAGTTATTTTTAGCTCTGTGCAGATAATCAGGGAGTTTGTGGTGGCTAGAGTGTTCAGGCTAAGTTCCAGGTCAATTACTAAAAACGCATATGGGTATCTGGCTGACGAAGGCAGCTCTGGATATGGCGTGTGCGGTGCTGCTGGGAGGCCGTCCCAGCCGCTTCTGTGGGGTCTTAGCCGAGCCTCTCGTGCCTTCTGATTATTTAGGTGCTTGAGCAGGCTAATTACAGTGCATGATGCCATGGCTTAATTATCTCTCTCTCCCTCCCTCCCAGCCTCTCACTTCAGTCTTCCTTCCCTCATCCCTCCCTTCCTCCCATTCCTTTTTCTTCTCCTTTTCTCTTTTCCTCTTGAAACCCCCTAAAAGGAAACCCTGGTGACAGTGACATTCATGGAGATGTCATCTCCTGTCGTGACAATGAGAGACTCTGTTTCAGAGGAAGTGGATGGCATTTTGGAAGATGACTCCTGACATTGTCTTCCGGCCCACACTCATGAGAGCGCGCACATGTGTGCACACACATACACACAAATACACACACCCACACGCACATGAAAACTAATTAAAATAAAGCAGAGAGGGAGAAAGGAAAGGAGGGAAGATGCGCTGTGGGTGATTTCTCCTTAGCAGTCGCTGCAGACCATCCTCACACAAACCCGCCACATGGCTACCTCAGGCTGTTGCCGGTTTACAGGCCTGGAAGGTGAGTGAACAGTGATTGACAGCCGAGAAGGCCGGACAGCACTAGGGGACAGCTGTAGACTTCATACACACATACACTAGCTTACGTGTAATTTTAGAATTTCTTCTTCCTGCTGGTGGTGGCAGAGTGCCAATCTCTGTGAGTCTGCCTGGTCACGAGTCTGCGAGTTCCAGGACAGCCAGGGAGGGCCACGTAAGTGAGAGCTTTTCTCGAATTCTTTTTCTTTTATTTCCAAAAATAAATTTACATAAATTAACTCTTAACTCTTTTACTTTATCAACTTAAAAAATTTTAAGTGTTTGCACGTATGGTTAACGCTTAGCTTAAATTCCAAACACATTACAAAGCTTTACAGAAATATTTATTTATATCCTTATACTATAATGCTTTTTCTATTTGATTTTTATTATTATTTTGCTTAGTAAGCTTTTTAGTTTAAAAACAAACACATCCAAATGTGGTGGTGCACACCTGTACGTCCCCGTGCTCAGGAGAATTACCACAAGCTCAGAGCTAGCCTGGGCTACATAGCAAGCTTCAGGCCAGCTAGAGGCACCTCGAAGGAGTTCCTATCTAACAAACAAACAAAAACAAAGAAACAGCGATAGTAACCTAAAGCTATCCTCACGTCAGCCTTGGGCTACACAGGGTTGGGAAGGTCTACCTCACTGTGTCTTCCCTCCACACCTTGTCACGCTCAGAGGTCTTTAGGGCAGTGACATGCACTGAGCAGTCATCAGTGGCGTCTTGGAGCACCCCTCATGAGGGACCTGCCTGAAGCTGCATACAGTTAGCCTATATGTATGTGTGTGTGTATATACACACATAGGTACATGTTTTATATATATGTATGCATATGAGTACACACTTGAATAATGACAGAATCTACAGGGAGTAAACACATAAGCCAGGAGCACAGCATCTCTCGTCGTTATCAAGCGTCAGGCACTGAACATAATGATGTCAGCTGTACTCTCACGGGCCTGGCAGTGTGGCGGGTTTGCCTCCATAGCCGCATCACAAGCATGTGATGGCCTGTGCCAGACATGACAGCGGCTACAATAACACTTTGTCACAGGAATTGCTCAACACTGTCATCAGCTTATGAAAATAAGCTTTCCATGCTGCTTACCGGCTTGCTCTCTGGCTCATGCTCAGCTAGCTTTTTTACACAGCCCAGGCCTCCTTGCCTAGGGACGATGCGGCCCACAGGAGGGCTTGGCCCTCCTCCATCAGTTATTACTCAGGGCAATCTCTCAGACATATCATGGACCAATCTGATCTGAGCAATCCCTCAATCAGGTCTCCCTCTTTCCTGGTGACTCTAGTTGTGTCAAGTTGACAAAACTTTACACTAAGTACAGTTGAGAGTTTATGTATCACCACAGTAAAGGCCCACAGTTTCAAAAACAGACTGAGGTAGGCTCTGTCTTATTAGCGCACTATGAGCGCGTGTTGATGGTCCTTTTCTTCAAAGGTCAGTGGCTTTCGGTAAATTTCAAAACATAACAAATCTTATTCTTTCCTCAATTTGCATAATAGGGGATTCCACCGTATTTAAATGAAGGTAAAATAGAGATGTAGTTAAAGGAAGCAAAACAGAAATAGACATCCTTCCAGAAGAGCCACAGAGGTGGCCCTTCGGGCCTCTGTGTGAAGACACTGGTCCTTAGTGAAAACTACTGTCTATGAGTTGGTGTCTTTGCAGGTCATATATTTCATCTGTTGTGTGCTCAGCCATGTAGCAGCTCAAAGCGTATGTGCTTCTGGAAAAGAAGGAAGTCAGTACTGTCTTAGCAGTAGCTGCTGTTACCAGGGGAAGGCAGATATGTCTGCTGTTTCCTGGCTAGCGCTATCATTGTTCTTTGTAATAATTGAATCTATTTTTAATTTAACCTCTAAACACACAAAAGCCAATGTAAAATGCTGACAAAAGGCAATGTATCATGGGAAGAGACAAGTGGTTCACTGAGACTTGCTGGGCATCAACAAACTCAGGAGCTGCAGATTCAATTAGAGACACTGTCTCAAAAAAATCAGAGAGAGAGAGTGTCAGGAAGACAGCTGACACAGTCCTCTGTGTACATGAAGAAGCCTGTGTGGCCACGTGTACATATGTATATATACATATATATATATGTATATATGTGTATATATATATGTGTATATGTATGTGTGTGTATATATATATATATATATATATATATATATATATGCGTAACTCTCTCTCTCTCACACACACACACACACAGCAATGAAAACCCTTTCTAGCTGAACACAGTGTCACATGCCTGTAATCCCAGCACTTGGGGAGGCAGAGGCAGGTGGATCTCTGTGAGTTTGAGGCCAGCCTGGGCTACAAAGTGAGTCCAGGACAACCAAGAAACACAGAGAAACAAAGAACAAAACAAAACCAAACAAAACCCAAAACCAAGCAAGCAAGCAACCAACAAACAGAAAACCAAAACACCTTTTCACCATCTTCCCAGTTTAGCCATTCAGTGAGTTCCCAGTGTGCACTGGGCATGGAGGAACATGACTGATTCGGACAGATATTCCCACCCTGTTTTTCAGAACTCAGGGCAGAGAACCATGGGCACCAAAGGAAGTACCCACACATGCTCTGAACGTGAAGACAGAGGCCTGCTACACCACGCACACCTGTGAGGTGGTGAAGCAGGTTATAAGAATCTTGGTGCAAAGAAAATAAACACTGGCCTTGAAATCTTTTGATAAAAAAATTTCTTAGGTAAAGACTTTACTTTGAGGAAGAGCAGAAACAAAGTTCAGACTAGACTGACCCCAGGCAGAGTTTGGCTGGCTCTTTCGAACCTATCAGTAGGTTCAAAGAGATTTTCTAATGACAATGTTCAACCCACTGCTGAGCCTGCCATCGTCTGCCTGGCAAGAGGACGCTTGCCTGTAGTGGTCACCTCAGCTTTTGAGGAGTTTCTAGCCTGATGGAGCTCCCCCTGTCCTTAGATTTGACAACCTGAGTTCTGTGCTAACGCCCACTCCGCTGGTCAGGACAGACTGGCTGGCCTACCTCTCTCTTCTTGGTTCTGTTCCCCACAGAGGCAGAGTATGGCTGTGATATCTGGAGTCTGATTCTGAGGACACCAAAATAAACCTTGACGTCAGAAGCCCAGGGTTCAGTACCATGACACAGAGTCTATTTTGTATGGGTCCTGGGATAAATATGTTCCCCCCAACTCCAAAGCAGAGTGGCCTCAACTGTAAAAGAAGAATTTTAATAAGCTTGTTCATGGCTTTTCTGTAAGGATGGTAGCAATCACCCTACTGCAATCTAAGCCATATATTAACATACAAACTACACATGGCTACTGTGGTAAGTAATAGGAAGCAGAGGGCCAGTGTCCTGCTGAAGGACTCTAAAAACCGGGTGTAAGTCTATAGCTCACTGGCTCTGACATTTGAAGGCTGTGTGGGTTCTGTTGCTTTTTCTGATCAGGCCATAGTAAGCTTTTGCTCTCCCGACTATTTCCATTTTCTCCTGCCCTTTGGAAATATCATCTTGCTTCCTGTCTAGCCTGTGTGGGATTTAGTTTGGTGCACAGAAAGCAGTGGAAGGAGGTGTCAGGTGCCCCGCTTCGCTCCCTGAGCGTGGGAGTGCCAGCTTGGGGTGGCTTCCTTCTGAGTTGGAGACTCTCAATTGGGGAAGTCCCCGTGTAGCTGTCTCAGACCAGCTGAGCTGAAGGAGACCCACATACTCTGTGAATTACTTGCCTTGCAGTCCCTGGGGCATAGAAGGCATGCCTGCTCCTGTGATCTGTGGGCCAGTAAAAGATGATTAGGGCTCTGCTCGCTGTGTGGGTGTTGATGATGCGGTGATTTCTTTCTGGATGGATGGCAGGCATGTGTTCCCCGGGCTAATCATTTATTTGTTGGTTCATAAAAACACATGCCCCTCCTCCCCCTCCTTTGAGAGCCAACTTCAGAGAACCTCATTCCTACATTTGAGGCTCCAGTCTCTGCATTAGATCACCAGTCTGGCTTCTCTCCTCATGGGACAGTATGAGGAAGCACTTCTCCGGGAAACCATTCAAAGCCTGCTGTCTTTCCTCCTGCTGTGTTCCTCCTCATGGTTCCCAGCAGTCTCACACAGACATTAAGTATGCATCTTGAGATAATTGGACTAAACTCTCTGTCAGATCTATTTACTAGCTCCTTTCCGTTTGTTTACTAAGCTCCAACATTGCATGGGCCGTTTAACTATTTATGTTTAGACAAAAAAAAAATACTGTAAAAAGTATTTACAAATCACAGCTTCTGCCATGTAGTGGTCTGATCCTAGACCATCTGAATCTTTCTTCATGTTTGTGATCTTGTTTCATCTTCATAAAGCTTCGGAGTTACCATCATGACCCCCTAAGACAGGTCAGGTTAGGGAGTGAAGTAGTTATTTCTTTAAAGACAAATCTCAATCATAAGAGTTGAAATTGCCAGACAGTAATGACACATGACTTTAATCTTAGCACTTGGGAGGTAGAGGCCGACAGATCTCTGAGTTCCAGGACAGCCAGGGTAGAGAAACTCTGTCTCAAAAAAAAAAAACCCAAACCAAACCAAAACAACAACAACAATACACAAAAAATTGGAAGGGGGCAGCCAGAGTGGACTTAGGTACACATGTAGGTTTGTTTGTTTGTTTGTTTTTACCCACTCTCTCACCGGCTCTTGATCTTCAGGGACTCTGGGACACCGCTCTGGGAGGCAGTACCGTCCAGAAGCTTTGGGCCAGCTCTCTTCAGCTTTTCTGTGCAGGGTTAGAGCATATGGTACTGGTGGCTCTGATTTTTACATGCCAACATGCTTCTAGAAAACATGCCAGGGAGCAGACTGCCATGACGCTCTCTGAGCAGGCAAGGCTGTGTGGGATTATTGACAATGAGAAGTGAAGTGTAAAGCATTGGATAATGTCAGGCTGGACCCTCGTTGGTTCTCCTCACAGTGCAAAGCAGCGGTTTGAACACACAAATCCAAGTATGCCCTTCTGTAATCCATACATTTACTGTCATTTGTATGATTCCTTTAAAATTAAACAAATCGTGTGTGTGTGTGTGTGTGTGTGTGTGTGTGTGTGTGTGTGTGTGTAATCCATAATCCGTCTCCTTCCATTAGAATGCATGCAAGCTTATGAGGGCTCTTCTGTTATAGCTTCAGCATTTGCAATAGTGCCTGGAATGAATATGTAGTCAGTAAATTTTTGATGAGTTAATGCCTTAATTAATAAATACTTACTGAGTTAGTAAATAATTCCTTAAATGACAGTGCTGACCACTC
This sequence comes from Rhombomys opimus, assembly GCA_010120015.1. Taxonomy (NCBI): domain Eukaryota; kingdom Metazoa; phylum Chordata; class Mammalia; order Rodentia; family Muridae; genus Rhombomys; species Rhombomys opimus. The sequence goes on from REGO01000033.1 coordinate 7,712,037, forward strand.
TTTATGAACTTCCCTCCTTCCAGCTCAACCTATACGCTCCAAATCCCTGGCCTCTTCCTCCCTCCTCCTTCATCTTCCTCCTTCTCCATCCTTCTTCTCCTCATCCTCTTCTTGACAGGGTCTGTTGTAGCCCAGCATGGCCTCCAACATCCGATATCGCCAAGAATGACCTTGGATTTCTAATCCTTCTGTTTCTACTTCTCAGCTGCTTCGATTGAAGGCATGGGTTACGGCACTTGGTTTTATGTGTCGCTGGGATTAAAGGCTTGCACCACCAGGCTCAAACCCAGGGCTTCGTCTGAACTAGGCAAGCATTATACCCACTGAGCTATACCACACCTCAGGCTCACCTCTTAAACATCTGTCTCCAAGTCCATTCATCGAGGGAACCCAAACCAAGACTGTGCTGTGCTTTTCATCATCAGTAGCTGTGACCCAGAGGAGACGATTGTAGCATGCTTCCCAAGACCTTCAGGAAGACAGCAGCAATAGTTTGACCAGCTTATCTAGATAATCAGCTGCATTCGCTCAGTATGATTAATACTTTGCCTAACAGAATCATGATCTGAACAAGATATGAAAAATATCTAGAAAAATATCTACAAAGCCAAACTGAATTTAAGGATTAAGAGATAGAAGAAAAACTGATAAAATCCAAGGCTTAGGCTAAAAAGAAACCCATGAATATCTATTGGAAAGAAATGACCCAGCCTTAAGGTAGTACTTTTTTTTCTGTTGGGCAGACTAGACCATCCACCTTCCTTTCATGGAGACTCCTCCATCCCAGGTGCCTCCTGAGTACTCACCACCCTGCCAAAAAGGAACAAAGGCCCACCCTAGATCCGGACGGTCAAACGGCCTCATGTATCATGTGAGATGTGTGTTCAGTGTTCATCTGTCCAGGAAAAAGATCAAGCTCCAGTGTGTGGCTTGTACCTACTGCCATGCAGTAAATCTCCTCACCTAGCTTCAAGCTGCCGATGGAATAACACAGTGTGTACAATGAAGGCACCATTGGCCCTGGAGGGCCTGTAGGGTCCAGTATCAGCATGCCACTGCTAGAAACATCATTTTAACAGTCAAAGGGGCCACATGACCTCCTTGTCTAATATTATTACTCCAATATGTTATTTGGTTTGGAGACCATATTTTATGTTTGACTCATTAGTTTACTCAAGACATAATGACTAATAATAAAAAAATTAAATTAAATTAAAAAAAGACCTAATGACATACATAGATATTTAAAAATCTAATGATAATCTATAATCAGGAACAATTGACTTCTGACTTTGGAAATGTGCTCTTTGTAGTTTTTCTTTTATCTAAAATCTGTGGCCTTTGTGAAATGTGACAGACTTAAAATGTAGAAGTTTGGAATCTTTTCCAGCCATAAAGAAGAATGAAATTTTATTATTTACTGGAAAATGAAGCAACTAGAGTTAATTATATTAAGCAAACTGAGTTAGTCCCATAAAGACCAGATAAATAAATAAATGAATAAATCACACGTTTTCTCTCATTTGTGGCTCTCTGATTTTATATGAGTATAAAATCATGAATGTGTGTATGACACGAAGCAAGGAGCTGATCTGAGCAGGAAGGGTGGAGGGCCGTAAAAGGAAAGGAAGGAAGGCACAGGGGAATATATTCAGCGTACATTATAGACTTGCAAGCAAAAGCCCTTATGTAACCCAGCTTGCAAACAAAGACAGTGGGGAATTTCACTTGCTAATCTGCCATGGGAAGACCAGGGCTTCAGGAGTGAAACAGAAGCGTCTATTATCCTGATTCTCATTGGGGCATCCCATGAAAATGCAAAATGTCCCTGGGAAGTTAATACTCAAGAGTAAGCAGAGATTCCCAGAAGGCCCGAGCCCACTGTTAATAAAAGTACTCAGTGTTATAGTGTCTCCTAAGTGTTGAAGATTCAACCCTAGCAGCAGGCTGGACACTCTCTGAGGGACACTGGGTGCATTTCCACTTTCACTACGCCTTCATATGTTCTCTGCAAGTCAGCACATGAACATTCACCTGGGATGTGATTGTAGATGCCAGGTGAACGTGTGTGTGTGTCCCTATGGCAGTTTTCTCTGTACCCAGGCATGCCACACCATGCAGTAAGTGGCCTCATGGTGACAAAAAAAAACACAAAAAAAAAAAACAAAAAAAAAAACAAAAAACAAAAAACAAACAAAAACAAACCCAAAGGCAAATGTTCCCTTCCGAACAGAGCATACCATAGAAAGTTCCATGAGAAACGTGAATAAGCAGATTTGGAAACCGTGTGCAGTTTGCGAGACCTTTGTCTAAAGAATGGTGCTTTGTCATTAAAACTGAAACACCAGGGACCTGCCAGCAGAGTGGAGGTTCAAGTTGAGAAGTTTCTCCTGTTTCTTCCAGACTGCAAAAGGGAGAGGTCAGTGAGAACAGCTTCCTGCAAGGCTGGCCGGACAGCCGGAGTGTGTGAACAGAGCCACAGCGAGAGGAGCGCCACGCACCGTGTGGAAACTGGCTGAGGTACACGACTCCCTTGACAAAAGCTCACAGTGACTCTTCTCCTCTTTAGATGGCTCTGTGAATAAAGGCACTTGCTGTCAAACCGGGGGATGTGAGTTCAATCCCCAAGACCTGCATAGCGGAAGGAGAGAATTGATTCTCGCCCAAACCTGTCATCCAATCTCTATCATGGACACCACGGTGCTCTTGCTAAATGAATAAGTTAATAAATAAATGTTTACAAATTTTACAGACAAATCAGTACAAAAACTCCTGAAACTGCAATTTTCTCCCAGCATCCTATTTGTTTTATCCTCTAAAGAACCTGGGTCTATAAAAGCTATGAGTAAAAACAAAAAGAATCACATATTGAGCACCTGTCTTATGCATCATTTGTTACCTAATATTTGCATGTACCTCTAAGATGGACCACGTTATTTGTGAACCAGGACCCAAAGCTATTTAGATAATAAGTGAGAGAATGGATTTGAAAGTGGCAATTTTTTTTTCTTTAACTACTACACTGTATCTTCATGAGAGAGTCAAGGAAATACCTCCTTCCAAGATGCTTTAAAGGATAGTCTTTTTTTCTGATTGTGATATCTGTCTTGGTCACTTTCTATTGCTGTGATAAGGTACCAAGACCAAGGCAACTTATGAAAGAAAACCTTTAATTTGGTGCTCACAATTTCAGAGATTTGAGTCTGTCACAGGGGGGAACATGGCAGCAGTCAGCTAAGCCTGGTGCTAGACTAGTAGCTGAGAGCTCACACATTTTCAGACAAGAACCACAAAGAAGATAGACAGACAGACAGACAGACAGACAGACAGATAGATAGATAGACAGACAGATGGACAGCTACTGGGAATAACACCCAATGGCACACCTCCTCAACAAGGTCGTGCCTCCTAATCTTTCCTATAATGAAAGTTCCGGTTTCTTTAGAAACTCAGTTTTGTTATGTAAATGTGTTTTGTTTTAATCCCAGGTGTGGGATCTTAGTTTGGGCTTTGGTTTGTTCACAGCTGGTAATTGTCTTCTGCGGGGCATGGTCTTTGCCAGCTGGTAGCAGCCTGCCTTGAGCAGCACTAGGAGGGGCGTGCTCTAGGACTTTGGGAGAAGGTGTCGCAGTTTGGAGAGACCAGAGACCGGCGGCATGGGGGCTTGGAAGAAGCTGACGGAGAGAAACATTTCAATGCGGTGGCTTGGAAGAGACTGCTTGCTGCGTTTGCTGTTGATAGACATTGGTGTAGCCCCTAAAGAACCTATCAACCCTAAACAGCCAGGAGAAGTAAAAAGGTCTGCACCCCCTCTCCCCACTAACCTCCTCTCTCTTACCTAGGGTTAAAGGGTTGCTGGAAGGGAAGTAGAGGCATAAACACCCCAAATAAAATAAGATGGGGGCTGGAGAGATGGCTCAGAGGTTAAGAGCACTGGCTGTTCTTCCAGGGGTCATGAGTTCAATTCCCAGCAACCACATGGTGGCTCACAACCATCAAAAATGAAATCAGGTGCCCTCTTCTGGTGTGCAGGTGTACATGCAAACACACATTGTATACATAATAAATAAATCTTTAAAAAAAAAAAAACATTCAACGAGCGCAACACTTTCCCACCAACTGGACCAAGTATTCAAACATATAAACCAATGGAGGCCATCTTCATTTAAATCACAAGAACATCTTAGCTGGTGAGATCTTGTTTATAAGAGTTTTGAGGGAAAGTAGCAGGGAGGAGGCGCTGGGTGACTGAATTGCGGTATTAGAGGTCAGAGAACTGTTACCCATATATTTCATACTGATTTCAGTGCATTCTCTGCTCTCCTTCTGCATCACTTTGGCTGCGGGCTCCCCCAGCAGGGCGTGGGCTCTTTAGCCTTGCACCCTCCATGGTGACCTCCTTGGTCATCAGTGTCCTGGGGACAACTTGGTCACTATCTATAGCATGAACAGCTTCCACTCAGTTGCTTCCCAGACTCACAGTGTCACCTCACTATAGATTTCTCCTGGCTGACATTCTAAAAGGACCAACTGCAATGATTAAATAATCCCACCACTGTTCAAGGCATCAGGGTCTAGAAACCAAAAGACAAGTGAGATTTAAATATCATCCCTGGTATGTTATCACGGTAATTTACAATGCAAAGGGCTTCTGTGTCCCTGTTATCATCTAAGATCCGTTCTGAAGAAGCAAGGCTGGTCTACAGAGTCAGTTCCTGGAGAGCCAAGGCTTCATAAAGAAGACCTTATCTAAACAAACAAACAAACAAACAAACAAACAAACATCAGTTCCTAGGTATGTATTAGTCAGACTTTTCATTGCTATGACAAATAACTGGGAAGAAGCAGTTTAAAGGAGGAAAACTTTATCTTGGCTCGTGGTTTTAGAGCTCATCATGACATAGGAACATAGGGAGCAGAGCAGCTCACATAAGGAAGCCAGGAAGCAGAGCAAGCGATGGAGAGCTTGTCTGTGTGTGGTGGTGGTGGTGGTGGGGTGTCTTCTTCCTGCTTTTGTCTATCAGGTCCCCAGGTCATTGACTGCTGTTCTCCACATTGAAGGTGGTTCTTCCTCCCCAGTGGCTGTCCCACATACCAATCATCTTTGGAAGCACCTTCACAGGACACACTCAGAAGAATCCTTAACTAACGTCCCAGGCATCATGCAACCTAATGGAGTTGGTGATCAGGATCAATGGTCACAAGTGCGTAATTTGAAATTGAAGAGCCCTGTCTCCTAGACCTTAGCATCTCTGCGCTTGGTGTTCTCTTTGCTGTGGAAAAGGCCAACTTAAATGACCCTGGATCACATGGCTTGTGGGAATCACTCAGTTCCCTGGCAGCCCCTTGCGAGTGTACAGCATGGGTAGTGTGAGGCACCTCCCAACTAGATGAGAAAATGATCCTTAGCTGTGTCTTCTGTACATTGACTCTGCTATATTGTGGTTGACTTTCCTCTAAAGGGTAGCAAGCATGTTTGGTGGGCTATGATGGAACCACATAGGAGAAACACATGCTTTCTCTCTCTACCTCTCCCTCTATCTCTCCCTCTCCTCTCTCTTTCTTTGTGTGTATGAGAGAGAGATAGACAGAGAGACAGAGACTGGCAAGAGTCAATACTGATAGGTCTCTCATATAGAAACTAGGAATCAAGAGAGTTTTCCTAGGGGCTGGCATGATAGTCTTGTTGCATTAGCCCGAGGACCTGGGCTCACCCCACAGAACCTGTGTAAACAGCCGGGCACATGGTGCACTTGTAATGCCAGCACTGGGGAAGGAGAGACCAGTAGATCTTCAGTGCTTGCTGCTCAGTCACAACAGACGCATCTCCCAGCTTCGCTTTTTAGTGAGAGAGAGAGCCTGTGTTAAGAAACCAGAAGGCTTGCTCTTGAAGAAGGACACCTGAAGTTGCCCCCCCCCCACATGCATGCAAACAGGCATAACCTGTGTATACTCATGCACCTACCTAAACACAGTGACACACACACAGTGAGTTTTCCTAATACGTGTTGCCTGAGAATCCGTCTTACTGTGTGGGTGTTGGAGTCAGAGGTGAGAACTTCCTTTATCACGCAGGCCTCACTTATTACTGCTCCTCTCCTTTTTTATTCCTTTAGCTGAAAACTCAATGCGTAGATGCTCATGCTTTGCTGTTTACCCTCATCCTGTGAATGAGAAGAGCCTGGTATAGTCAGACCCATTTAAGAAACAACAGGACTGAAGGCCTGAGATCTTGGGACCAGATTAAACTCACATACACAGCTAATGTGCTGCCAGCTGGAGGCCAGGTCGCTTGAGTTCACTTCACCTCAGCTAGATTTCCGCTGAACAGGAGGCCATCTGGTCTGCTAATTGCGGGCTTTGAGGGTTTCTTTTTTTGTTTTTGTGTCTTGGGGTGGGGTGGGGGGGAATGAGGTTTTGGCCCATGGAGTAAGAACATAGCATCAGCTGGTCACAAAACCACAAAGAAACAAATATTAATTTCCAGGATATTAAGAGACAAATGTGAGCGAGCCACCACACAGGACAGAACTGCCTGTCATTTCCAACTTCACTTGGCCCTTAAGCTGAAACATATTTTTAAAAAATGATGTCATCACCTTGTGACAGTAAAGCTGACCAGGTCTGCAACGATACGTTTGGATAACTCCGGATGTTGTTTCAGCGGCTCATTTCCCCTCACTGTAGCCACAAACTTACTGAAGCAAAAGCATCCCTGTGGGTTTCAGGTACCTGGTTGAAATTTTCCTGGATGTCCTGCATTTCCTGGCAGCAATCTAGTTGATGAAGAAATGTGAGTGAAATGGGTGCCTTGGTTTAAAAATGTCCCCCAATCGCAAGACACTTTCCCTCTAACCCCTACAGCTGGCATGGACAGAAAGCTCTGGAAACACCATCCCATGAAGCTTGTTTGCAAGACACCCCACCACAAAAATGCTACACGAACAGCTGTTTAAGACATGACGGCTAGAGTGATCTTACCTAGGCCCCTTCATTTTATGCTAATCTTTTGTGTGTGTGCTGTGCACAGGTGGGTGTGGAGGCAAAGGTCAGAGGGTACCGAAGGTGTCTTTTCTGGTTGTCCACCTTTCTCATGAGTTGGAGTCTTTCTTAATCAACCTGGGGCTAGGCTGGTTGGCCAGGGAGCTCTTGTTTTTTTTTTTTTTTTTTGTGCCTACCCTGCCCCAGCTCTTGTCTCACGGGAGCTCATCAGTGTTTGCTGGGCGTGGTGGAGCGTGGTCTGAAGTGAAGGCCTTATGGTGTACAGCACTCTATATACCAAGCTATCTCCCTGGCCTTCATTTTATGTTTTTTAAAAAAAAACTGATGAATTATACGAAGGAGTGTATCCAACTTGACTTGTTTATGAGTTCATACTTTCAAATCTAAATGTTTGTTTTGAATTATGTTGTCGAAGTATAGAAATGATTGATTATGCTTTCTTGGGAGTTGGGATGAATTTCACAAGACTGTTTAATCCTTCCTTTTCTTTCAGACTCGATAATCTTCTCATCCATGCTTGAGCTTGGGGTATATGGCTTTGAGTCCTGGAACTGTTTTAAACTTTAACTTCATACATAGTTTTAAAAACAAAACTTTACTGAAGTGTAATTTATGTAACATTTAATTCACCTATGTAAATATACAGTTCAGTGACTTTTAGAATATTGTTAGAGTTTTTGATCCATAACTTGAATATATGTAAAAAAAGTCCTCTGATATGCACTCTGAATATCCCTAACAAAACCTCTCTGATTTTCTATGTGAGCTAGACATGATGAAAGTATAGAGAAAGCAAAAGAGAAAGATGAACAGAAAAATCCTGCCTTTTCTCCAGGAAATAAATATGATCACTGCAGGGAAAGCTGACAGTTTCACCTCTAAAGACTTCTCAGATATCTGTCTGCCCTCTTATTTAGAAAAATGAAAAAGCATTTAAAAAAATACTTTGGATATATTGGTAGGCCAAGGACTAGACTGGGCTGTCTAGGGGGTTCTTGCTAGAGCTGAAGAATTTGGGAGTGTTGCATATTCTCATAACCAAACCTATGTCCTATGCCTGTCCATGTGGGTCTGGTTCATGCCTCAGGTCTGTCATTCTCCCTAACTCACCCACTCTCCTCCCCGTCTCAAATAAAGCAGGGCTCATATTTTCCATAGCTGTTTGCTGTTCGTTGGGGTTACACATTAATCCATCCCGAATAATCACCTTGCATCAACTTAGTTCTCTCAATTGTGCTGAGACATCTAAGGAATCTCGCAGGATTGACGGTAAAGTTGGCATTGACTTATGCCAGTGGCACACTCGATTAACACACTTAAGCTCAATGCATCAGAAACGTCATAGTTCAAACATGAAATCATATCTCTAAGCCTATCTTAACTCTAGTACAAGGCTGTGATTTTTATAATGAGTAGAAAGAGGAATTCCCCTTGGGCTAGGGCACGGTGAGGTTGGATAGAGGTTGGACAGAATGACGTCACCTGAACTTGACTGGTGTTTGACCCACCTCATGTCTTTTGCCAGGGTGGGGAAAAGGGGCTAACTGAATAAAATTATGAAAGTGATAAAAATTCTTCTTAGACCTTCAAAATTATAGCTTATGGAATCTGAATTATAAAAAACAAAAAACAAAAAAGGGAAACCCACCTCAAAACAGGTACAGACATGATCTGAGGTCGGGCAGCATTCCCCACTAGTTCCAACAACACAGCACGTACCCCTAGTCGTGCGGCTTCCTTGACCGAGAATAGGGAAGACACTTCCACAGATTGCTATGCTAGGCCAGCAGAGCAATGCAAGGGCGTCGGGAGGGTCTTACAGGTGTACACAGAACAGCAAAATTAGAATGTGGGGCTTCCATGGGCCACAGACACAGATAGTCTCACTGGTTCCTAGATCATTTATACCCTAAGGAAGAGGGTATGGTCTGGAAAGAAACTGGAAGGTGAAATAGAACCTTGGTTCTAATCTTGGCTCTCTGGTAACTAGCTCTATGACTTTGGAAATGAAATGGAACTATTGGAGAAGCTAGAAAGTGCACATGGACTTGGAACGTTTGAAAAAAAAAAAAAAAAAAAGCAGAATACTCTTTTTCCAGAGATGGGAGGGTCTTCTGAGAACAGTGGGTCCTGGGAGGAGAGAGGTCAGGATCTGAATCTCCATTCTGTGACTACACTTCAGAGTTTCCCAGGCAAGTCCTCCCATCTTAGTGGTTCCTTCCCTCACTCTCAGATCGTGGGAGCTCCACTTAGCTTTCTTTGAGTTAATAAGATGCTATTTGGAGTCTAACTAGGCGGCTGTTTGACACTTTAGTCTGCTTGGTTGCAATCACAAACTCCATCGACAGGGTGGTTAAACAGATACTGGCTTCTCCCTGTTCTGGAGAGTGGGGTTTAGATGGTGGTTTGGGGTCAGGGAGAACGGATTTGCAGCATCCTGCTTGGTGGTTGCCTTCTCTCTGTCCTTACATGGCCTTTCTTTAGTGTGTGCATGTTTGAACAGAGTTCTGTCTTACTCTTCTTATTTCTTTTCCTTCCTTTCTTCCTGCCTTCCTTCTCCCTCCCTCCTTCTCTCTCTCTCTCTTTCTTTCTAGGAAATATGAAAACAAATCTCCCTTTCAGCGCTAAGGACTGAAGTCAAGGCCTGTGCGTGCTAAGGAAGTACTCTCCCACTCAGCTGCACCAGCAGTCCTGCCTTCCTCTTCATATAAGGACACTAACCCCACCATGGGGTGTCATCCTGTTGATTCAAACTAAACCAAATTGCTTTCTACAGGTCCTGCCTCAAGGTGTCATTGAGTTTGAAGTTAGAACCTCAACCTATAAACTGTGTTTTTCTGGGATGGAAAAGGGAGACACAATCAGTTTACAAATCCTAACAAGGGCTGGAGAAATGGCTCAGAGGTTAGGAGCACTGGTAGCTTTTCCAGAGGTCCTGAGTTCAATTCCCAGCAACCACATGGTATCTCACAACTGTCTATAGCAAGATCTGGTGCCCTCTTCTGGCCTGCAGGCATATATGCAGACAGAAAATTGTATAATAAATAAATCCTTAAAAAAAAAAAAAACTGAGCATCTACACTTCAGTTTAAATGTAGTGACACATGCCTTTAGTCCCAGCGCTTGGGAGGCAGAAGCAGGCAGATCTCTGAGTTTGAGGCCAGCCTGGGCTACAGAGCGAGTTCATGGACAGCCAGGGCTACACAGAGAAACCCTGCCTTGAAAAAACAAAACAAAAGAAGGTAAGATATTATTGTCTGTGAAACCTTTGTTAGCATGCTCTCTAGGTTCTTTTCTTGACGTAGGAAAGCATTCTGAACAATACTATCACAGCTTCTCTGCTCCCTCCCCCTGCCTTTCCTGCTTCCAACTTTGTGAGAATGTCAGCCTCTTCTCCTCTGCTCTGGAAATGCCTTCATGAGTTAGTGTCACCTTTCATCCAACTTTCCAAACTAGCAGCATACCCTTTCCTTATTTAACTAGTGTCTGTCCTATTGTCATTCTGTTTCTGTGACAAACAACATGACCAAAAGCAAAATAAGGGACAAAATAGTTTATTTCAGCTTATGGATTAGAGTCCATCCTTGAGGAAAGACACAAACTCAAGCAGGAACCTAAAGCAGAAACCAAGGAGGAATGGTACTTGCTGGTTTGCTCACAGACCTGTGCTTACCTTGATTTTTTTCTTTTTTCTTTTTTATACATCCCAGGACCATCTGCTAGGAAATGATGCTGCCCACAGTGGACTGAGCTCTTCCACATTAATCACAATGAAGACATGCTCCCTACAGACATGCCCGGCCAATCTGGCTCAGGGAATGCCTCAATTAAGACTCCCTTCTCAGGTAAGTAGACTGCATCAGGTTGACAGTTCAAAGTAACTAGGACAGAATCCTCCAAATTCATTCATCTCTCTCCAGAGTTTCATCTTGAAGTAGAGATTAATGTTTGAATGGTTTAAAGTTTGGGCTTTGCATGAGTCATTGCAATTGCATCTCAACTAGCTTCCTGCCTTCCATATTGGCATTTCTTCTGTCCCTGCAATATTAGCATTTCCTATTAGTGTTGTGGATGCAGTATCTATGAAGCACCGGGTCCAACTACTCTTATACCACAGCAAAAGGGGTCCTTCAGAGTAAGTTGAATCATGTCTGGAACAGTTAATAGTTCTTCATGTGCTGTAAGCTCAACAAAAATCCCTTAATACAGTGTGTATGGCTCACCTTCTCAGCTTTAATTTATATCAAGTGCACCAGGCTGTGATGGGAAAATATTCCCTCAGTTCCTGTTATCAATCTGTTAGCATGCTTAGAGAAGTGAGCTTACAGAATTCTTCCAGGTTAGAGAGGAAGCCCTTCAATACGCATGCAGCAGAAAAGAGAAGGATAAGAGGGAAAAGAAAAAGAACACTGTTTCTGTGGCAGTGAAGATCGTGAGAGAGAAAAGAGATAAGGAAGATGTTTATTAGAAAGGGAAGGATGGTCAGGAGTCAGTCCCAGGTCCCTGGGAGAGTAGGGTTGTGCTCAGCAAGTGAGTAACACTGAGGCCATGAGGGAGGAAGCTAATACCACATCTGTCCTGGGGTTTGGCCCCAGAGACATGTGGTAGGGAGAAAATCTTCTCAAGTTTATTTTCAGTTCCTGTGTGGGACAGAAGTGGTGTCAACTACAAGGGCAACTGAGGCACAGAGAGGTTGCTATGACAGAGAGAACATCCAGAAGAGGCCAGAGTGAGGTGACATCATCTGTGGAGACCTTGTGATCGTGACCAAACCCACAGGACAAGACCATATGTTCCACCAACAGCTGGTGTGCAAACGGGGCCACATTGTAGGATCTTGAGAGTGTCTCCCCTTGACTGCAGCCACATCAATCACACCCCTTCCTCCCACACACCTCTCCAAAAAGCAGCAGGGGAGAGGAAGCTTCCTCAGAGGCCCAGTTATTTTTCCAAGGGAGGCTTGGCATTCCTCAAATGGTCTCTTTAAATGATTAGACTGTCTTATGCTTAGAATGGACTTGAACATGAATTTAATGTGTTTTTCCTATTTGGGAGCAGTTGGAGACTTAGGAAAAAGACCAAAATAAAGAAATAACAAATTTCTTCACATCTCAGTTGGAGTGTGTGAGACATTTTTGCAAGCCTGCTATGTTTGTAAAACTCACAGTCATGCCACTCTCTCAGAAGTGTTTTCTTTGCTATTTTAAGTTTTTTATCCCTGTTTGCACAGAGCTTGATATCATATACAACATATGGGAAGTATGTAATATTTTTTAATATATTAAAATTAGTTAACTAACCCAGATTGTTATATACCTTCCGTTTCGTTTTGTTTTATCTTAAAGGAAAAAAAAAAAAAAAGACAGGAAACCATGTCGGTCACAATGGCCTCAGACTAACTGTGTAGCTGAGGATGATCTTGAACTTAAAATAGCAAAGAAACTAGGTAGTAAGCCATGGGACTTGTCCACAAGGAGGGCCCATGGTGGCTTTGCCTGTAGCAGCAGCGATTAAGCTACAGTGGTTGAGGAGGGATGGAAGGCGTGTTCGTTGAAGCAAGTCTGTGCCAACAAGAATTCATAGTGGGAAGAGAAAATGCTTCTGGGACAGTGGCGTGAGTGAGTGCTAGTGTGAGCTGAGAGCAATGAGCCCAGAGCTTCCCTACTTTTCGGTAAATGCATACGGACTGGTTCTTCTGTGGGTAACTGTTGATGGAGGAGGAGGCAGTTACACTTGGCCAGCTCTCAGGGTACTGCCTTTCTAATGAGCGAGCTGGCTATGTCGAATACGGAGAACACATATACAGGAAAATGGAGCTAAGCACTGGGAGATAAAAGGAAGGGACCTTTCAGTTCTTAGAAACTATGTCCTCTCTGTGATGGACATTTGAGTGGAACCCAGAGGAGGGTGGGGACAGCTACGAACACAAGCAGAAGGCTAAAGAAAGTTCAGCTGTGGGTTGCTGGAGAGCAGAGGTTCTGAGGAAGACTGTAGGAGGTGAGGTGTAGGAGGCAGATAAAGGAGGAATGACGTCAGTGAGCTCTTGCCAATGAAAAACCCTTTTTAAAAAGATGTTGGGGCTGGAGAGATGGCGCAGTGGTGAAGAGCACTGACTGCTCTTCCTTAAAGGACCCAGGTTCAATTCCCAGTGCCACATGGCAGCTCACAACTGTCTGTAACTCCAGGATCCAACACCTCACACAGACATTTATTCAGACAAAACATCAGTATAAATAGAGAAAATTATTTTTTTAAAAAATGGCCTCCACCTGTACATAAATGCCAGTGCATCTCTTCACACACGCACATTTAAAAATTTCACTTTCTTTCCAAGCAGTTTCCTTTGCTCATACACTGTAGCCTCCCTCAAATATTATGCTTTTGCTTTCTCAATGCCTGCTTTCTTTAGATGCTTTCATCAAACAAATTAAACTTATTTAAACTTAGTGGCTTTATGTAAGAGGTGTGTAAGCATTCTCATGTACTTCCTACCCAAAACAGCTAATTTGATCCTGGTGATACTGATTTCACAGTTTTTCTTTTCTATAAATTGCTGAAGCTTATTTTAGTGAAACAACTTGTGAAGTTTCCTCAAGTTCTGTTATTTTTTTTCCTTCCTTTCCCTTTTATCACACACTTTCAGATTTAATTCTGAGGTTTGAGACACCCTTATTTCAGTATGTGTTAAGATATCCTTAGAAAAGCTTTCTGCCAAAGAAATTAAAGATCCAGAATGAATTTATGACCTCAGACTTGGGCTTAATTTAGGAAGCAATGTTGATTGTCGCTGAGTAGAAAAGAGATTGTCCACAGTGCAGGTTCTTTGTTTGTTTTTTTTTGTTTTTTGTCTCCCCTGAAAAGTGATGTTTTTGTTAATGGTAATGATGAAGAGTTTCCTCAGAGAGGACAGGAGTGCCACAAGGACCAAATATATCTGGGCATAGGGGGTCTTTTTTGAGAATGATTCTCCAACCAAGGACCATGCATGGAGATAACCTAGAACCCCTGCTCAGATGGAGCCCATGGCAGCTCAGTATCCAAGTGGGTTCCCTAGTAAGGGGAACAAGGATTGTATCTGACATGAACTCAGTGGCTGGCTCTTTAACCTCCCAGCACCCTCCCCTCCCCCAGGGAGGAGCCTTGCCAGACCACAGAGGAGGACATGGCAGCCAGTCCTGAAGAGACCTGATAAGCTAAGGTCAGATGGAACAGGAGGAGGACCTCCCCCATCAGTGGGCTTAGAGAGGGGCAGGGAGGAGATGAGAGAGGGAGGGCAGGATTGGGAGGGAATGAAGGAGGGGGCTACAGCTGGGTAAAAGTAAATAAACTGTAATTAATATAAAAAGTTAAAAAAAAAAAAGAGAGAGATAGGAGAGTGCTTTGGGAGATTTGATGGTACTCTGTCCCGGCTGTAACAGACAGGGGAGCAGCTGTATCTGGACATCAATGTCCTGTTCCCATCTTTGGCTTGAAAACGTTACCAGAGAGCAGTGGGATCGCTGGCCTCAGAATTCAGTTCTCTCAGACAGCTTCGCTGCGGCTCTCTTTAGCTTTTCCTTTTTTGGATTCCTCTCTTTTCTGGACTATTCTTGCTCTGTTAAAGTGAAATTGTACGTTGATTATGTGGCTGTCGCAGCACCGGCACCTGAAGGTCTATGTCTACAAACACATGACGTCACAAGAACAAACCGAGTCTGTCGATGGCTGGTGTGTGGTAGAATATATTATGACAACACTGGAAGCAAGCTGAAATTTCTTGCAGTTTTGTGGAGCATGACCAAATCTACAGTGTGAACTATGGGCATATTAATTCAGATGGAATTTCCAGACATAGTATAGTTTTCCTCCTGAAAAAGTTGGCATGTGTTGTTTGCCAGTTCTTTTTTCTTCTGGATCTTTTTATGATTAAGTTTTGCATTCTAATGAAATCATAAAATTTACAGAAAATGGACAGATCTGTGAAATCTGTTAAAGCCAGTTAAACAGACCCAGTGAGAGGACTTAATTCCCAATTGGAGTCAGATAGCCTGCGTGGGCACCAGCCAATCCCAATCAGAGTCATGTAACCTTCATGGGCACCAGCCAATCCCAATGGAGGTCACATAGCCATACTAGGAATTCCCCTTTCTGGTTTTAAAAGGGGCCTCTGAGCCCCCCTGGGGAGCCACCATTTTTGTGAAGGTGGTAACCGCACTGTGCTGGAATTCTGCGCAGGATAAACGCTCTTTGCTTTTACCTATTAATTGAGTCTGGTTCTTTTCTTCAGCAAATTCCACACCCTAACACCAACACCAGAAGGATAAATATCGAATGTTCTATCTCAAATGTGTACCTTAGTTGTGTGTGTGTGTGTGCACGTGCGTGCGTGTATCCAGGTCATGTGACCAGAAATGGGAGACCAAGAGGGGAAAAAATAAGGGATTGAAGAGGGTGGGTGAGTGACACAACACATGTGACAACAAAGGAACATAAGTGGGGCAGGGAATGTGGGGGAAAAGGGGACAGAGGACCAACAGAAGCAAAATTACATCTGAAAAGGTCACAGTGAAACCTAATGCTTTGTAGGCTGATTAAAAAAAAAAAAAAATTAAAATGCTTGGTTTCTGATCCAAACCAAATCATACTTTAACACACGATTGACAGCCTGGTAACCATCGTAAAGGGCATAGACATGGGATGAGAGAAAAAGGATGAATAAAAGCCCTGGGAATGTAGATTTCTGGTCAGTAAGAAATGGATTTATTTTGTCTGGCAGGGAGATAGTGAGAAAGTTTATGTAGAGGTCAGGGGATCATAAAATACCTGTGTTTTGTAGCATCTCAAATGCTGACATGACCAAGAGATGAGTCTCCCAGGGGAGTCTCCCACAGAAGAGAAGGGAGAAGTGGCTTTGAAGGCTCTTAGTGCTTCGAGCCAAGACTGGAAGAGAGCACTCCTATGCAAACTACATATACACCTCACTACCTAGTAGCCACGTCAGGTGAGGCCAGGACAAAGAGAGGGACTAGGAGGGAGTTTGCAAATGTCTAGTTGCAGATTTCAGCCTTGTCTGAAGCCTGGGACACTGAGCCAGCCACAGCTAAACCAGTCAGGACAAGAAAGAAGAAGAAGAAGAAGAAGAAGAAGAAGAAGAAAAAAAAAAAAAAAAAAAAAAAAAAAAAAAAAAAGAAGAAGAAGAAAAAAAAAAAAAAAAAAAGCCAAGGTTTTCCTTGTTCCTCTTCTGTGCTTGAAGCTGAGGCATGTGGATTCCAATTCCAATCCTGACTTTAACAATTTCGGGTAAATCATTAACCTGTCTGTGGCATCGATGCTTCAGTTGTAAAATGAATGCGTAGGCCTGAATCCACGGCTCTCAAAAGTCGGCGTGCTTCTGAATCAGTTGGGGGTGGGGTGGGTAGGGTGGTGTATCCCCTAAAGTTCTGGCGAGGTTGGTCCAGGTGGACCTGAGATTTGCATGTCTAAGCGTGCGCATTGTCTGAGGATCACAGTTGAGAACCAGTGACCCGCAGATGTCTTTTCCTGTGCAAAAAAAAAAAATCTTAATCTTCTTACCTTAATCTTCTTGGCAGAGGGAAGTTTACCTCTGGTGGCTGGGCCGAGGAAATGTGTGTTAATGAATTGAAGCTTTGTGAGATCTTCAGGTGGAGACTCATCTCAAGTACTACTTTAAAACACTATTATGTCAAACGCACTAAAGCTGTAAGAGGAATGTGAGAAATTTAACCTGTTCGGCAAACCAGAACGTAGTATCGTAGTATTGGAGGCTTCCCAGTGGTGTCTTCCGAGGAAAGCCAGCCTCCAGACAGAGCTTTTACTTTAAACTGGGGTTAGTGTGAGTCAGTGACAACAGAAGAAAGCCCAAAGCTCCAAATGGGAAAACAAAGAATTTCATATAGCTGACACCTGAAGAATTCTTGGGTCAAAGTGTTTAGTGGCATTTACTATTTTTTAAAATAAATTTTAGTATTAAAAAAAAAAAAAACCCTTGCAAATAAATAAAAACATCACACACCAAAACTAACCAGACCCAAAATCTATACAACTAAATTCATCAGAGTTAGAATGGCATTATTAGAACTGGATGTCCTTTTACAGCTAATATGATAAAGCTGTGGTTTTATTCAGCTTTTTTCTTGATTTTTAACATAGACATACTTAGATGTTCTGTTGTATTCAGAGCAAGCCATTAATTAAATGGGCAAATTTCAAGCAAATTATGTCCCCCTTATTTTGATTAGAGATCAGTTTTGCCTACAGCTCTCTTTCTTTGGGAACAAGATGGGCTGAACAAGATGGGCTTATGGTTTCTGTGGAATGTCACCTAATTGCTGAGTGTCTATGTCACTGTGTCTTAAATCACTGTTTACTTTTGGCCATGTTTTAACCAGGAGATAGAACATCCTTCTTGTTTATTTTATTAAAAAGAGGTGCATTTTAGTTGTAAAACTATGACCCCGATAAGTAATATATTATTTTCTACTTCTTTAGTTTAATAAACGATTGTAAATGTGATTAAGCCACTTAAAAAGAGATAACGTGATTTTCTGTTATAAATGCCTAATATATTGGAAATCTGCTCCTGTCTCAGTGAGATATAATGCCTGTAGAATGCTTTTTTTTTTCCAGAAAGAAGAAAGTGAAGACAACAGGACTGGCTTTCTTTCCCCTGGCTGTAAAACAGAATGAAGCATTTTACTTTGTTTTTCACCCAGCACAGCAGGGAGAAGGACAGGAGGGTTGGCCTTTCCGTGGGGGGAAACCGCCTGATAGATCACTTACAGACCATCTGGGAAACTTGTTATTGGCAGAGAGCTGGTGAATGTCCTGGGCCCCCAGAGGCCACAGGCCACACCATTGTCTGCATGGTGCCATAAAGGGACTCCACAGCTGGTGTCCAGGTCACAGGGCTCTGAAACCAAGAGCTAACTTCTTCTCTTTCTTCCTACATCAGGTTGATTTGTGACATCATCTGGTAGTTTCGTTTTTGGAAGAAACTCTTTCACAAATGGAAATTATAAACGAACTCATGGTGGCCACAGTTAAAACGTAGGCAGTAGCAAGCGATGGTGTGGATGTTGAGAAACTGGAAGCCAGAGTGAAGCAGCTGTTGCTTCTTGCCCGGTTGACCAGAGTTACCAGAAGGCCGACCGAGAAGCTGAACAGTTCTCACTCTCTTCCTCACTGCCTCTCCCGTATGCTTTCAGACTCTTTACACTACAGTGTACGTTCCAAAGTCCAGGCCTGGCCAAGCTGTGTATGGAAACATCTGGGAGAGAGTGTGGCATGCGGAAGTTGCACAACACTGGCTCAACCGAATAAGTTAACAAGGCACAGGGGTCCAGTGAAGTCCTTGCATTGTGCTCGCCAGCTCTCCTGCCCCAGTGGGGCTTCTCCCCGCCAGGGACCTTACACTAAACACTGAGCTTCTTTGAGCCTCCATTCTGCCCATCTGGAAAAGGCAGTAGCCCTTATAAGAGTTTTGAGTGATAATCATTTTAATAAGTAAAGGCTTATTAAAAGCAAAGAAAGTCCACTCTATCAATCAATCTATCTATCTATCTATCTATCTATCTATCTATCTATCTATCTATCTGTCTGTCTGTCTATCTATAGTAAGCATGGACTGCACAATACTTAGCATCCTGGAATATGAATATGTTAAATGTAGACTTTTTACATATTTCAGTTTGATGCATTTTGTATAGCCTGGGGCATCTTCAAGAAAGAGCCTCCTGCCCCAGCTTCCCAGATGCTGAGATGCTGTACAGGTTCCACTACACACATTCGCTGTGCCTCCTGACTTAAATTTCTCTTGCACTTAAATTCTAGAAAGCCCTCTAGTTAAAAAACATTTAGCATCTTCTGATAGAACAGACTAGAACTGGGAGGTGGGGTTCTGATTCATTGTAGTCTATCCTCAGACTTCCTAATGTTAACTAATGTCCATCAAATTCAGGTGGGCAGCAGGACGAGACCAGCGCACTCCCAGGAGTTGCAAGGCCACTTCTCTTTGATTCACTCTAGTGAGAAGACTGTGCAAATTCTCTCAGAAGGTTTTGATGCTGAAGAGATGCTTTTGAGCGTGGCACCAAACAGAGTTGGTGTAGACTCTACAGGAGGGGTGTTTCTACACGCCTGTCAAACCGTACAGGAAGTGTATGCGTCACCAATAGCTCCCAGAGGAGCATGAATCTTATGCAAGGAAAGCCTAGAGGCCCAGGGGTCAGAAGACTGGAGTTAGAAAAAATCACTGTGTTTTTCTCAGGAAATTAAAAAAATATGTTGTGGAAAATAACAAATGTGAAGTTTTGCTGTTGTGAAAGAAGTCATTATTACCTAAATGTGTGTGTGGTATGGTGTGTGTGTGAGTGGCGTATGTCATGTGTGTGGTATAGTGTGTGTGAGTGTGGGGGTGGGCTGTGGGGGGGGCTGTGTGGGGTATAGTATGTGTGAGTGTGAGTGTATGTGTGTGGTGTGTGTGCTGTGGGGTGTGTGTACTTGTGTGTGGGGTATGCTGTGTCTTTCTCTTTCTATAATCTAATACTGGGATAAGGCACCAGATGTCGATATTCTTTTAACTTAAAAATAGATGTGGTATTTTCGTCACTATTGTATCAAATCTCAAATTTCAACACTTGCTGTCTGTATGTGAAGGACTGGGAAATTTCTTGCAGGCATGAAACAAAAAGACTAATTCTAGACAAGGAAGACAAAGAACAGTTAAATGACAGCCTCTCACAATAAAATGTTCATTTACAGGGTCCCTTCTGTGCATTTTTACACTTAATACAAAGTGAGTACACTAAATGAAAATATTTGCGGGGCATTTTATATGCGCTAGCCTTAGCAACCAGCCATTCCTTGTCACATTGTATAGGCCCAGACGTTCTTTCTTGACTCTTTCTCTAAGATCTAAAGAAAATCCATCTTGCTTTGTAAAGCAGGTGCTAGACTAATGTTGGCTTGTTCATTTCACGAGCCTGAGCTAGTGGAAAGGGATGCTCTCCTAGTTTCTAGCACGGGAGGTGCAGGACGTAATACTGAGATAGGAAAGGTTTGGAGAAACCTGGTCTGTTCTTCTCAACAGAGTTAAGCCTTTCTGCTGCCCGTTCAAGGTTGTGTAGTCTCAGCTCTGCCCACGCTGATGGGGCCAGTATCGCTCTAGCTGGTCCAGGCTCCTGCCCACCCCAGAAGAAGGAAGCCAGCCTTGAGAGCAGCTTTCACATTCTCCACCATTCCCTCCAGGATCTGCACAGGACCTTTACCAGGAAGCCCTTAGCTCTTCTTGACTTTACTTACCTTACCGGCTCCCAATTCCCTGTGCTTACTTTCCTAATTACTCACAAAGAACACTGTATTTTTATTTTGTTTAAAGATTTATTTGTTATGTATACAGTGTTCTGCCTGCATATACACTTGCATGCCAGAAGAGGGGACGTATGGCTGTGGGCCACCATGCAGTTGCTGGGAACTAAACTCAGGACCTCTAGAAGAACAGCCAGTGCTCTTACCCTCTGAGCCATCCCTCCAGCTCCACAAAGAATGTTTTGTAACTCATGTGTGTCTCACCATACACCCCTTTATTTGCCATTGTATGAGAGTCAATCTACTGTGCTAGAGGTGGGCATAAAAGAACTTGTGGTTGGAAAAGAACCTTGGTATTTAAAACTGAAAAGCAAAGAACTGCACAGGACAGCTTTTATTTTAATTAACTTTTTTTTTGGCCTTTTTTTCTAGATAGGGCTTTTCTGTGTATCCTTGGCTGTCCTGTACTAGCTTTGTAGACCAGGCTGGCCTCTAACTCACAGAGATCTGCCTGCCTCTGCCTCCCGCAAGTGCTGGGATTACAGGCATGTGCCACTTCGCCAGGCTTTTAATTAATTTCTCAGTATAGGATTTTCTACTTCAAACTGATTGTCATTAAATCTGTTCAGCAGATGTTAATAACATATTGTAAAATAAGCAGTCTGTGTTGGCTAGTTTTACGTCAATGTGATATGAGAGAGTCCTCTGAAAGGAGGGGACCTCAACTGAGAAAATACTTCATAAGAACCGCTGTAAGGGATTTTCTGAATTAGTGACTGATGGAGTAGGGTCCAGCCCATTGTTGGAGGTGCTATCCCCGGGGTGGTGGTTCTGGGTTCTCTCCAAAAGCAGCCTGAGCAATGAGGAGCAAGGCAGTGAGCTGCAGCCCCCATGGTCTCTGTATCAGCTCCTGCCTCCAGGTTCCTGCTCTGTTAGACTTCCTGTTCTGGCTTCCTTCAGTGATAGGCTGTGGTACAGAAGTTTAAGCCAAAAAAAATCCCTTTTCCTCCAACTTGCCTTTTTTGGTTATGGCGTTTCATCACAACATAGTAACCCAAACTAGGACAGAAATTGATACCAGGAGTTGGGTATGGCTGTAACAGACCTCACTATGTTGGTTTTGGAAGGATTGTGGAAGGATTTTGGAATTTTAGGCTAGAAAACCCATTGAATGTTTAATGGTCGGTGAGCTGTTGTCTGGAAGCTTGGAGGATAAGAATGTTGACAGACATGAAGATGATGGAAACCTGGCTTGTGAAGTTCCAGAGGGAAGTTTGAGGGTCACTTAAAGACTACCAGGGCCATAGGATATTTTGAGTTAAGAATCTGTGGTTCTGGTTAGATTGGGCTGAAGAATCACCCACAATTACCAAGAAACCAGAACCACTAAAGTAAAACATTTGCTTTACTAAGACAATTGATTGGGTCAGCTGGAACTAAAAAGTTAGTGATGATCAAAAAGAGATCAGTATCTTTGAGGTGAAGTTTTCTGGAAAGTGTTTCCTGAGAGTCAGCACACAGAACCTGTGTCCAAATGGCCAAGATTGCACCTGTACCGACACCTGAACTTGGTGGTGTCAGAGTTTCCCAGGTGGTACTGGTTTTAAAGGTATGACAGGGTTATGGAGAGCAGCTGAGCCTAGTCGCCATGAAAAGCCAGGAGAGGACACTGGAGAAGGTGCAGCCTCAGTCACAGCTGAATCCCCAAAACTGAAGGGGTTGTAGAGAGAACCATGAAGAGAGCTCAGGAGAGGCTAATGGTGAGAGTGCCACTTCGTTGCAACAGAGACTAGCATTTTGCAGATGCCAGTACCAGGGCATGACCATCAAAACAGCAACAGCTGTGTAGTGGAGCCGGCTGGAGCCTAGAAGACAAGCTGTGTGCTGTAGAGGGAGGAGCCAGAGAAGCACCCCACGTCCCATGGAGGAGCCCAGAAGATGATGAGAGAATCCCAGGTATTGGGCATTGAGTTACTGACACAACTGGAGTTTGATTTTGCTTTGATTTTACTGTGATTGTGTCTTGGCTCTTCCCTCTTGGAGTAAGAAAGTATTTAACTTATTGTTTATTTTATAGGAGCCCACAGCTGAGAGACCTTGAATTTTTATAGAAATTTGGAATTTTGCAAAGACTTGGATTTGGGAGACTAAATATTTTAAAGAGACTGAATTTTAATTGTTTGATTTTTTGAAGATCACGGGCCAAAATTTGGAATGTTTATATAGTAATGTTGATATTCATGTGTTATCCTAGAGATGAGCAAGAAAGGAAAGGCTATGGCTTAACAATGATGTGTTTGTCAAGCTGACAAGGAGTTAATTGTGCTTTGTTCCTTGTCCCTTCTCTTCGTAGATTTTTAATGAAAACACAAATGCAAAGCCCTTTATTGTGTAAGTTTCTAGTACGTGGTGAACCCCGTGAAGGCCTGATGTCTCTTACCCCAGACCTGGAGTGCTCCCAGCCGCAGGCTCCTTGTCCTGTGTTGTCATGTCTTTGTAATTAGGGCTGGGCTTTATTTAATTTTGAATTCCTTCTAGCTTTTAATATGTCACATGAATTATTAGGGAGAAAATACCTTTCATCATTGTTTTGTTTACTTATCCATTAGAAGAGAGTTTTAAAATTTGTTCACATTCCTGTCAGCATATACACATCCAGATTCCATCATCCTGAACAGCCATTTAAAATGAACCGCCTTTTTCCCTCCCTCCACCAATACAGCTCTACCAAAGATGGAGGATGCGTAGGGAGATGGATACACACACACACACACACACACACACACACACACACACACACGGCGACAGAGACAGACATACATACACACACATACAGAGACACACATATAGACATAGAGACACAGGCACACACAGAGACACAAATATACATATACATATAGGTAGCCATACAGACACATGCACACACACAGACTTTCATACATTCACATACGTATAGATACATGGACACACAGTATACATATATACATACACATAGATATATGTACATGCACACATATACATACACAGACACACACACCCTACCTTGCAGAGGTTGTATCAGAGTCTTTCTTAGTATTACTGGGGACAGGGAGCTGACAGTCAGCAGGGTCATAGGTGACATGAGCACCAGCTGGGCAAGAGTGAGCTCACACTGTCCAGTAAGCAGAATGTCGGTTGCAGAGGTACACAGTAGTTAGGCAAAAATGTTTAGCTTTTTACATAAGTGACCATAATTATCCTATTTCTATAAGAAAGACCCACAGATGATTCCTTATTCCTGTCTTCAGTGTACTTTGAATCAGACGAGAATGTTCCCTTTGAAATTTGCCATTCCTTTTTGTCGTTTTCTTTACCTCCAATCCCACGGCCTCCCGCTGGTCTCAGTGCATTTCTTTACAGGGCATTTGAGATCCTCTTACCATCCCACACATATGCTGAGCCTGGGCTCTGCTCTTGTGCACCAACCAACACAGTCTTACTAGAGGCTACCAATCTTGTGTTGAAAAGCAGTAGGAAGACAAAGTTCAGGGATGGCCATATAGGAATCCAAGGTTCCATGAAGCTGGGAGTTGCCTCCCAGACTCCTTGAGCTGTGGCTGGGTGTGCTTGTGAATGAGAATGAGGAAGGAGAGAGCTGGCCACAAACAACGAAACAGCCCTCACCCTGACACTTCCAACCACTGACCCAAAGCTGAGTCCCTCCCCTGGAAACAGGATGCCAGGAGCCCCCTGACACACCTACCTGCCATAGGCTAACAGTCCAGGCTGATGTAGAATGTAGAATAAATTTTGCCTGGAGCTATGAAGTTTCTAGAGAGAGCTCTTAGTCAATGCTAACTGCCTTGTGGGGAGGGTTTGTTGTCAACGCCAATTATGAATGAGTGAATTGATGGCCAGTGAGAAGCTGTTTGTGTACAGTTTAGGCCTTTGTGCTGCCTAGTGGTTAAACCGGACCCCTGGCTCAGTTAGGAGAGAAGGGAAGGCCGGGGTGAGGGACGGTAGTGAGCTCAGGGTGGAAATGGGAAGAGGGCTGGAGAAGAAGGTGCTGAGAGTGAGAGGCAGAAAAGGGAAAAGGGGAGGCCAGGCCCACAGGTGCATCTTTCACGCTTAGGTGTCCTCAATCTGTTTACCTATGAGTGGTTACAAGCCACGGACAACGGGGACCTGGGCTCTTTAAGGGGCTGTTTTTAGCTTAAGAACGGCAGACTGCAAGTTAGAAACCTTGAGAGAAGTTCTGTCCAGTTTTTTGGCACCCCATCTAGTCATGTCTTCCGGCCCTGTTCATGAAGAATGCGGAGGGCTCAGCAACCCTTCAACCCTGCCGCATCTGGCATCAAGCACTCTCTCTTTAAAAAAAGAAAAAAAAATTCCAATTCGCTTTCTTTCCCTTCCAATAGCTGGGTTCTAAGTTCTGTCGATTTTATCTTAATGTTGCCTGTGAAATATCTACCATAAATGATTAAATATTGACCTGCTTCTGTTAATTTTGTTCTTTCCCGATCTTAAACTCAAACGGTACTCTCGAGCATGGGCTAGAAATCCGTTGTTTTTCGAACAGAAGTTAGAGGGCAGTTGCTCTTTGGCGGCACTTCTCCCTCCCCTTGCTTTTTGCTCTCGCTGTGTGGTTTCCAGCGAAGGAAAAGCCAAGGTAACATAGGTCTACATGTCACAAAATCAGCTTTTCAGCGTTTAGTTCGGCGAGGTCGCTATGTTCTTAAAACTGATGGAGGACCCAGACAGCTTTTGGATGGGTGTATGTGAATTATAGCTGTCAATATTATCCCAGACAAACACTAAAACTGAGAAAAATTACGAAATTCTTAAGATTTGTTAAAATAGCTGCAATGGTAACAGAAATAACATGTTTGTGTGGGAGGCAGGTATGTATTCACGTGGGTGCATGCGTGTGGGTGTGCAGGTACGAGTAGGTGAGGCCAGAGGCCACTGGCAGAGGCCTTCCTCCAATAAGGCTCTCCACCTTATTTTGAGACAGTGTTTCCCAATGAATCTGGAGCTCATCAATTTGGCTAGGTTGCTTTATAAGTAAGTTCTGGATATTTGCTTGCACCCCCCAAACATTGGGGTTACAGACATGAGCCACGGCATTAGCACTTAAGTGGTATTGGGGATTTGAACTCAGGTCCATGTTTGTGCAGCAGGCATTTTACTGACTGAGCCATCGCCCGAACCTGAAATAATATATTAAAAAAACATATCTCACAAAAAAGGTTATAAGAAGAGGGGTACTGTTTCATGCTTATGCGAGTGAGTGTCTTATATCTGGTACAATAGAAGATGCTGGAAAATTCTACTGACAGAAGGACAAGTATCACTGAAAATAATTCTGACCATATGAAGCTCCCGGACAGGTCTTAGGGACCAATGAGCCCTCAAATCAGATTTAGCGTCACACAGAATCATCATGCCAAGGTTTAACAGAACCCAAAGGGGTTATCACTTATTAAGCATGGTCACATTTAGCACGCCGCAAATGCTGATTATTTACAGCTACGTCTGTACATCTGCCTTTTGGTGACTATGTTGTTAGGCATATTCTTATTTTAAGTCTAATCACTTAGGTTTTCTCAGAAGAATTTGGCATTTGGATAGAAACAATATAACAGATTAAGAAAAGCAGCCTTCAACACACTTCCGTTCTTGCTGTCTGAGACATGTCCTGTGAAGGATTCCAAAATGGTTGAATGTAACTTGCTCTAAAAAACCATTGATTGGGTAGCTTTTGGGGAGATTATACCCCAAAAACTGAAAGACAATTGCATACTCCCTGAAGTCCTGGAATGAGGCCCTCCACACTGGGTTGGCTAATCTGCCTGAGAAACCACCAGCGATTGACTGGGCTTAAACAAGGCCAATGTAGCCAAGGCCAGCTTGGTGGATGATTTTGAAAAGAAGAATAAAGCCCCAAAGATTCCTGTGCCCGAAGATAAATAAAGGGCCCTGGTGAACAATGAAGGAAAGGAAGACGTGAAAAATGGTGCTGAATTTGTGTCTGGATCCCAAGCCAGGATCCAGGAATATGAGAAGCAGCTGGAGAAAATGAAGAATGTAATTCCCTTTGGCAGGATGACCACTGATGACTTGAATAAAATCCAGAAACCAAGCCAGTATGCGTACAAGAAGTATGCGTACTAGCAGGCCAGGAGGGAGTCCCAGCAGACATTGAAATAAAACATCTAGATAGTGGGGGAGAAGCCGCTTTGGGGCTGGGGTGATTCATCAGCTTGGTAGAGCTCTTGCTGTGAAAGCCTGAGGACCTGAGTTTGAACCCTCATCAACCACGTACCTGTAGTTCAGGTGCAGGGGGGTGGGGAGAGACGGATGGAGTGCTGGGATTTGCTGGGTAGCTGGTCTAGCTGACCATATCACTGACTATCTCTGTAAAACCTTATTTCCAAATGAAGTCCATTTACAGGGACTGTGAGAGGCGGTTCCACATATGGGTTTTGGAGGATACGAAATCAAACTTAACAGATTCCACTAGTCTTTGGCTGTTTGAAATTAACATTTTTTTTTCCTCTGTGTGTTTCTGCATGTGATATATGTGTGAATATGTGCTTGTGTGTGTATGTAGATATACATGAAGGCCAGAGATTGACATCTGGTATTTTCCCAAGTCTCTCTTTATCTTAAATTTTGAGACAAGGTTTTTGTTTGTTTGTTTGTTTTCTGAAGCTGGAGCTTGCCAGTTTAGCTTGGCTGGGACCTTCCTATCCTAGCCCAACAGGGCTGAGGTTACCGACTTGCATTATCATGCTGGACATTTTTTGTGGCACTGAAGATGTGAACTCAGGTCTTCATGCTTGCATCACAGGCACTTCACCGACTGAACCATTTCCCCATCCCTTGTTTTCATTTTTATCTTTGCGTAGTGTTCTTAAATTATTGACCACACTCAACATTAAGAACAGAACAGGTCTGAGTCTAATGAGGTTTCAAGTTAAAATTGATTATTTTAGAAAAGGTGGAGGAGAGGGGAGTATTTAAAACTTTGCTGCCACTGCGCAGCAGCACCCAAACTGTGGGACACAGGTGAGCTGTAAGATGAAAGAAGGCAGGGCCTGGCAAGAGAGCCAATAGGGTGAAGATGATCTGCCATGATAATAACCCAGTTTTGATCCTAGGGATCTACACAGTAGGAGAGAATGGAACTAATTCTTCCAAATTATTCTTTGAACTCCATGACATGTGCATGCCCAAACACATTCACTTATATGTGCACAATAAACAGATAGATAGATAGATGATAGATAGATAGATAGATAGATAGATAGATAGATAGATAGATAGATAGATAGAATTTTAAAAAGAAAGGAAGAGACAAAGACTGGAAATTGTAGATCCAAAGATGTATAAGGTGGAAAAAAATAGACAAGATATAACTATGCGTTCATAGAGATGAGCTCTGCTGATCAGCCACATAAAAACAAAGACAGCCATCACTCTGGGTCTGAGCATGTACTTGCTCTGAAGAGAAGGTGCTGGGGTCAGGATAGGGCATAAAGAAAGATCTCAGGGAGCTTTTTGGTGAAGTTCTCTTCCTTGTGTGGCTTCAAAGCTATTTGCCTGTAATACTTCATTAAGTTTTACATTTGTTTTGAGTGTTTTCCTGTAACCATTTAAAAATAAAATAAAAAGACAACAAACTGCTTCGGGACATGAGGTTTGGATGCAGGCTTCCTTGACTGTTGAGGATAATTTTGGAGTATTAGTAGCCCTAAGCTTAGGACTTATACCCATGTTTTATCTTCACATCTAGTGCCATTCCATACTTTGAGGGTTTTGATAGAAGTATGTGGACACTGGAGTTCAGCTATTCTCTGATACACATCACATGTTGGAACGGGATGGGGGGGTCCTCCTTTCCTGTGGGAGGAGAAACCTGGGAAGAGGCCCATCTAGGCACTGGGTGCAGACTTGGGGGCTATTGAACAGTGAATTATTTGGCTAAGTCTGTCAAGATAACTAGCACAAATTGAGTGAATTGAACAACAGACTTACCATTTGATGGTTCTGAAGGCTGAACCATCCAAATCAGGGTGTCTACATCTCAGTTCCTTCTGGGGTCTCAAGGATGCTCTTCTTGGCTTAAAGATGAACAATTTCTCTCCGGCTCTTTTTTACTATCCTTCCATTATCTGTTTTTTGTGTTCCAACTTACTTTTTTTAAAGATTAGAACATTGTTCATCTTGGATTAGGGCTCACCCTGATCTCATTTTCACCTGGTTGTATTTTACTATTTCCAAATAAGGTCACAGGCTGAGGCATTGCCCCTGAGGGGGTCAGGACTTCGGCATATGTTTAATTGAGATGTTCCAAGGTTCCAGCTACTTGGCACAGAGTCTAGAAGGCTTGCCTGGGTTCCAAGAGGGCCCCTTCTATTAGGTCCTTAGGTGCTTTTTGTCCCATAGGGAGGGTCAGATCCAGAGAAGGGCCTTGGGGGCCCCACTCGGTGTGCCAGGTGGCGGTGTGTTCTATAACATGGCATGTGTAATTAGCAACTGTGGTAAACGCTGCCCTTCCCTTGTCTCAGCCTTGCCCTCTCATAGGGAGCCAGCTCTGTGACCTACTGCCAGTAGCAGCCTCTGTCTGTCTGACAGCTTTCTTTGGCTAATGCAGCCTGCTTCATGCCAGGGAAGGAATTCTCCCTGGAAAGTTCAGTCAACGACTGAGCAGAGCTGGAGTGTAGGCACCTCTGTTCCTCACAGAAGGGTGATTCTGAGGAAAGGAAAATGTGTGGGTCAACGGTAGACTTCCCTCCCTCATTTTAAAGTTTTAATAAGATACTTATTTAATGTGAAAAATTAATATTATATATTGCATATAGATGTTTCTTACATATCATCTACCTATGAATCATATATGTATCTCTACCTATGTGTCTATATCATCTATCATCTATATATCTTTATCTATCTCTGTATCTGTCTATCTCTGTATCTATCTCTGTATCTCTGTATCTATCTATTCTATCTATCTATCTATCTATCTATCTATCTATCTATCTATCTATCTACCGCATAAGTCCGTGAGCAATGCCTATCAACAATGTTCACTACAACAGAGTAGAGAATGGTAGTCTTCTTGGGCTAGGGGAGAGTTAGATGGCAAAGATAACTTATGAGACTATATTTTTCTTCTCACCAGTATTTTTTTTTTTTTTTTTTTTGAGGTTTATCTGAACCTGGCTCATGGCTTTTTTTTTTTTTTAATTTTAGTTTTTGAAATTACTGACCAAAGGGCAAATGCAGCTGTTTCTTGACAAATCCCATCAAACCACATACATATCCATGGCCTCCTCCCCGTTGTCACCTCCTCTGAACATAAGGCTGTCGGCTTATTCTTTATCACCATGGGCAGCAATAGTTCATATGGAACTTACCTGTCATTTTTAAGATTGGATGGCCCCCATGATTAGTTCTTAGTTCTCGGTCTCTCTCCCACTCGTACACTCTCATTTTCTCCATTCACTCTCTCTCGTTTGTTTACTACTTTCTAGGAGTGTTTTCTTAGTGGTATGTCAGCCAATCTGGTTTTAGCTCAAGCAGCCCGCACAAGACCTGGCATTACTTTTCCTCCTTCTAATGTATTTACTGGCACATGTACAGTTTGCTAATCTCTGACAGTGTCTTCACATATGACCTCTTCAGTCACTTACCGTAGGACTAGTGTAATGGCCCAGAGTACTGAAGTAACATTTTTAAAGCAGGTTACATTTTATTTTAGAAAACATATAATCTATCTGTGTAGTGCCTACCTCATATAAACGGTGCTTTATTGCCGCCTCCTGTACAATAGAGGCTGGTGGTAGACATTCAACTCTTTGTTGGATGGATAATGAGACAACCATGGGCCTTTAAAAGCTGCTTTAGACTTGAATGACAAAATATACTGTAAGCACTTACAGAACAGTGTTCTTCAGGGTCCCGTGAATGCAAAGAAAGGAGAAGACACAATAGCAGCCACAGACAAACACAGAGAAAATTATATTACCGAATAAAGAACCAATTTAGCAGAGAAGGTTTTCAGCTGGACATGGTGGAAAATAATTAGATCCGTTGACTGGGTTCTTGGATGCAAATAAGAAAGCTTAGGAGACAAAGGAATCTCCCTGTCCCATCTCTAGGGCCTTGACCGTGTTGAAGTGTAGCTACATGGTTTATTTTGACCAGTTCAGACTTATCACAGTATGCTCATAGTAGAGTCTCTTTGCATTTTCCAGTTATCAGTACAGTTGAGAGACCTTTTAGTCCCTCTTTCCATGCCAGACTGTTGTTGTGGAGTTTTGTCTGCACTCTGGTGTGTGTGTGTGTGTGTGTGTGTGTGTGTGTGTGTGTGTGTGTGTTTGAGACAGGATCTTGATAGATAGCCCAGCTAATTTAGAACTTATGATTCTCCTGTCTCATCCTACTGAGTGCTGGGACCATAGATGTATACCAGCACATTCAGTTATGAACATATTTGTATATTTCAGAATTACATTAATTACTCTGATATACTTAAAAACAAATGAAATGATCTGCTTCAGAGAGGTCAAAGTGAGCTCTGTCTTCTAGTTAGTTTTATTGGTCAGCTTGACACAGCTTGGACATCTGAGAAAAGAACCTGGACTGAGGAATTGCTGAGAACAGGTTGGCTTGTGGGCGTGTTTGGGCCTGGGGAATGTCTTGGTTGTGAGTTGATACAGGAGGACTCAGCCCACCATGGCTGGCACCATCTCTAGGCAGGTGGTCTTGGGCTGAATAACAACCCAGCAAAGCATGAGCCTGAGCTTTTCTCCTGCTTTCACTTTGGTTGCTAGTATACAACCAAGTTAGAGTGCCTTAATGAAACTACTTGATATGTATTTTTTTTAAATTTCTGAGCAAGCTGGTGAGTATAAGCACACATCAGTAATTCACATTTGTATTGACCATGATTCATTTTCTGAAATTATATATATAAGTAATTTATGGTTACAATAAAATCCTTTCATACTTTGATTTAGTTAGTGTATCATTCAAAACATATCAAGACAGTATATTGAATAGGATAAATACATAGAGTTTTTATAAAAGTCTCCTGTGGTTTCCAAAGCAGAGGATTTTGGTAATGTTTCTTCTGTGGTCCTTCAAAGTGTAGCTTCAAAGTGTGGAAACACATTGTGCAGCGTTTCCTGGAAAGACATGGATGTCCATAGGACACCAGTGACAGAGAATCCACTTCACCCATGTGTATCTTGGTGAGCCAGTGAGCTTATTGAGGTCACCTTCAGGAGCACAGTGACTCAGAGCCAGCTAGCTGTGTCACCGAAAGATCCACCCGGCGACAGCTTATGAAAGCTGTGTCCTGCCCAGCTTGAAAGCGGTTCACCCACACAGTCCTCTCTCCACCGATGGTCATTATTGCTTACTTAACGGTGGGGAAGGGGCTGGGGAATATTTTCACATTCTGAGCTTCCTTCCTAAGTTTAATGAGCCTCCTGAGCCCTGCAGGCTTCCTCACCCTCCCGAGTCCTCTCCCTTCTTCGTCTTCCAGGAGGGAATGTTTCAATCAAGAGGAAATAGCTACACAAAAAAATTCTGTTCAGATTGTTGGCAGATAAATGTTCTAAAATGTACTGAAAATCTAAAATTGTGGTCAGCTACATTTTAGCCTAGAAAACAGGCAGGAGACAATGCATGGTTTCTCAGAGGATAAAATAAGATAAATAAATCAGGGAAAAAGTGTGTTATCAGGCCGCTTGGCTGAGACACTTGTATTCATGAGTGGAAGGGCAGAAAGATCCGCCTCGCTGGCCCCATATGTGTTGACAGTTACCAGGCTGACCTCTTCATGAATGAAATGCTGAATTTGAAGCTTAGCAAGTTCACCTTGTCTCCCTGACTGGCTTCCCTTTGGGCAATCTTTTTTTTTTTTTTTTTTGAGCAGGGCATCCTCGGCTGTCCTGAAATTTGCCCTGTATGTAGATCAGGCTGATCTCACACTCACCTGCCTCTGCCTCCTGAGTGCGGTTAAAGGTGTGTGCTGCCACCTTTCAACAAGGGGCTCTGTAAAAGTATGACCGCTTGGCTAGGGATTGACCAGGACTTTATTTCTGAACCTTTAATGATAATAGCCTTTGATTAAGGACACAAGGATCTCTTTTCTCAGAAGGGAATGCCTTTTAGTTTCTTAGTGTATTAGGAACTGAAGATAAAACAATTCTTTGAATTATACCCATTTCAAAAAAAGTAACTGTAGAACCCAGTACTAAGAAAGAAATTAGAAAAGTGTATTAAAGATAATCAGATAAACTTCATCCTGTGGCAGCTCTGTGAGAAGAACAACCTTTTCCCTAAATCTACTCTAAACAGAGTAAGAATCTCTGGGTGGAACCCTATGCTAACAAGATGGGGTGGGACAGACAGGTTTTTGTTGTTGTTGTTGTTGTTGTTTGTTTGTTTGTTTTTTGCGTTGGTGGGAAGTTCAGCATTGTTTACATATAAGACCCTTCTAAGTGTGAATAGACAGCTAGACTGACAAGGACGGAAAAAGTAAGGGCTGATAGGTGCTCTCGATTACTGAGGGAAATGTAGCCTTCTTCTGTCTTCCTGTTCTACCCAGGCCCTCAATGGAGCATGTGATTCCTGGTGGGTCGGTGAGGGAGCATCTCTGCTTAGTCTACCGATTCTAACATTACCTTCTTCCAGAGACATCACACAGACACATCTACAAAGGTGCTTTGCCAGCTTTCTGAGCATCTCTTGGATCATCCAGTGATACTGATAATTAATGAGGGAGCCGGACCTGCAAATGAAAAGCAAGTTCACATCTGATGACTAATGATGAGAATGAGTTTCTCTGCGTACCTAATACTTCTGTTTTTTTAAATTAATGCTTATGGAAGTGGAGTTCTCAATTTGATAATCAAAGTATGAACCGTGATAATTGCAACTTTGATAGTTCTGATATTTGAATATCTTCATTTTGTGTTAAACTCTAATTGGGATAAGGGGGCACCTGGGACACAGGGTGGTAATCTGTCTAGCATTTGTAAGGCTCTATGCACAATCCTCACTGAAAAAAAAAATCCACAAAAACATACAGCATTCGGGAGCTGATTGGAGACGTCTGCCAATAAAGCTCTTGTTTTGAAAGCAAGAGGACCTGAGTTGGATCCCAGAACCCAGATCAGAAAAATTCAGACATGGTGGTGCATGTAATCCCAGACTGGTGAGGCAGAGGCAGGAGGAATCCTGGGGCTTGCTGGCCTGCATGGTGAATTCTAAGCCAGTGAGAGATCCTATCTGCAAGTAAGCAAACAATTGAAGAGACAAAGAA
This sequence comes from Rhombomys opimus, assembly GCA_010120015.1. Taxonomy (NCBI): domain Eukaryota; kingdom Metazoa; phylum Chordata; class Mammalia; order Rodentia; family Muridae; genus Rhombomys; species Rhombomys opimus. The sequence continues at coordinate 7,745,665 of REGO01000033.1, forward strand.
ACACATAAGAATGACACCTGATGCTGGCATATGAGCTCCATAAGCATGCATACATGTGAACAGGAGCACACACAAACATGCACACACATATAAATGCATGACTTTCTTTATCACTGCAGCATTTCCTATTTTTAAAGCTGATGTATCCTGAATTGACTTAGCGAGTGAATTAACAAAACCCTGCTAAGCTATGTAAATAGATGTATAGAGCCAGAAAGAAATCGCTGCAGGCTTTTATTTGAAAATCTGTCCCTCAGCAACTGATAGAACAAAGAAATTTAAGCCAAAAAAATTTTTGTTTGGGGCTGGAGAGATGGCTCAGTGATTAAAAGCATTGTCTGCTCTTCCAAAGGACCCGGGTTCAATTCCCAGCACTCACATGACAACTGTCCGTAATGCCCATTCCAAGGGATCTGACACCTTCACACTAACATACATAAAATAAAGTTAAATAAATCATTTTTTAAAAAAAGGAAATTTGTTTGTTTTTTTGTTTGTTTGAGATGGGGTCTCTCTAATATCTCTGGCCATCCTGGAACTCACTATGTAGACAAGGATGGCCTTGAACTCACAAAGATATGTTTGCCTCTGCCGCCTGAGTGCCATAATTTAAGGCGTGTGCTACCACACTTGGCTGAGAAGGACCAAATCCTTATTCCTTAGGACCCAAATCCTGACCTTCTCAGTGTTACACAGATGGCTATATGTTGGCTGAAATGGCGGGATATGAAAACTAGTTAGGACCTCAGTTCCTTCCCAAAATGAATTTTCTTGGTAATAGGACCTTTTAGGCCTGTACCTTACAGATGAAGCCATGTAATCAAAAGACATGGACAGGAAGAGTGAGGAGGACATCAGGCCAACCAGACTTTGCAGTTGGCTTGCCTGGGTCCCTTCTGGTGAGGCCAGCACTGCTGGCACCTCTTGTTCTTACTGTGCTTTGGCTGGCAGGTCTGTGACATGCAGAGGGGGCATACTTGGTGCTGGCAGAAGTGAAGGCCTTGCTGTTCAGGTTCAGTCCCTGCTTCTCTCCACCCTGGGCAGGAGGATTTCCTGGCTGGCGCTCAGGGGCCTCCGCTTCCGTCTGTCTCTAAAGGACTTTCCACAGGCTTGTAAACTGAGGTCCCCAGGTCCTGGGCTCTCCCCTTCCCCCACCTGGCTCAGCAGCTTCTTCCTGACTGAGGCTCAGAACAGGGGAAGAAAACAGACAAGGAATGCCCATAGCCCCATGCCTTGGCTGCTAGGAGCAGAACTTAGGTGGGACTTAAATAGGAAGAAGACTCAACCCTGGGCTTTTCCGAATGAAATGTTACAGCTGTTGACTGTTGGTGATTCCTGTCACCATCGTTCATGAGCTGGATGTGACGTTCAGCCACCATTTGGCTGGCTTGGCACCGGCAGTTGCAAGACCTATCCACTGAGACCATCTCAGACACCTGTGGGGTCACCCGACTCCTGCAGGCAAGCACTGATTGGTGCTAGGATTAAAAGAGTGCACGGCCAGGCCTGGTTTCTCTTCCACTTGAAATCGTCTCATCAAATATTTCTGTTAAACCAAATCAAATAAGAAAAATACGGAGCAGTGCAGAAACAATTATTTTTGTCTGTCTTGTTAACAGTAGGGAATTATGACATTCAAATCTGCGTTTTGTTTCCAATGTGCAAGATTTATTTGGAATAATTTAATTTTTAAAAGAGACTTACAGTGGCCTCCATGCTGTCTCTCACAATGACTTTGTCGTCACTATCCACACAGAACTTGTGTTTGAAACAAGGACCATTGAATCAGAAACTGATGGTGTCATATTTACTTGTCTAGAGATTATGAGTCCTGCGAAGTTACACGGAGCTGTACGAACAACTGGTGGTAATGAGCTTTGGTTCTTTTTAGACGTGCTGCAACCCGATAGCTGCAAAAGAAAATATCCTACATCCAGGGAGTGTGTGTGTGTGTGTGTGTGTGTGTGTGTGTGTGTGGTTATGGGACTGACTGTTCCTTGTCTATGCAATGCACTCTCTGTTAGCTGCTTTAGCACCTGAGGGTAAGAGGTGTAACTATTTGTAGACATTGCTTCAGTTAGCAACTCTTCCAAAATCCGCCTTTAGATCAGTGTTTCTCTACATGTGGGTCATGACCCCTTTGGGGTTGGGTATCAGGATGTCCTGCATATCGGATTATTTATGATATAATTCATAACAGTAGCAAAATTACAGCCATGAAATAGTGACAAAATAATGTTATGGTTGGGGTCAGCGCAACGAGAGGAGCTGTGTTATAGGGCTGCAGCGTTAGGGAGTGGGCACCGCTGTGCCCGATCCTTGAAATTCAGTTTCAGCAGCCAGTGCTTCTTCTTAGGCTCAGCTCTTCTGAACACGACTTCAGACGGTGGAGACAGGGATGAACAGCTGAGCAGCACGCACAAGGCCCTGGGTTTCCTCCTAAGCAAGATAAATCAACGAGAGCGTGTGTAGTCTACACCGGCAATGGCTGCTAGTTTGGAGTCTGAGGCAAAGGATAAGAAGTTTTAGGCTTATGAGGGTTACACACCAAGTTCAAGGTCAGCCTGGGCAACTTCATCAGAGCTTCCTAAAAATAAAAAAACTCAAAAGAAGCTTAGAGATACAGATTAATGGTAAAGTATCCACTAGCATTTATGAAGCCCTAGTTTCCATCTCCAATGCCAAAAAGTAAATAAGAAACTAGTAAGAACAATAAGCAACAGAGGCTTTGAGTCTGCGTACAATTGGCATTGGCCTGTGAGATATGGGCAGGAGTGAGAGAGAGCCCAGCATTAGCTCTCCTGCTGTCTTTAGCATGACATCATTAAGGTTCCCAGATGATCAAAAGATTTCAAACAAGTAAGGGTGCATTTATTTCAATGAAAAAACTGTTTGGGAACTTTACCACCTGGATTATCTGATGGGACGCGTGTGTGTTTAGGGAGATAATTTCATTACTGTGGTGTGAAGAATCCAGGCCCATTGGAACTGAGTGGGAGACAGCTCAGCGGCAGCCTGGGTAATTGCGTTAGCTGATGACTTTGCAGCCAGGTGACGTCATAGATAAGAACATTTGCCTCACTATAGGATTTCTCAGGTGAAAATGTGCAGGATTATTTGCTGTCTTTCAAGCTAAAAGACAAACAACCAAGACAGTTTATATGTGGAAAGAAATTAAATAATTCTAAATGTTCTGAAGATAGTCTGGAAAAGAAGCATCATGAGAGGAAAATAACCACCAAAAGAAGGAACCTATTTCTTTCATTACAGGGAGTGTTTTGAACTAGGAAAGGGTTTGAGGTCTTTTAATCCTGTGTTTACCCAGTAGTTATAGTAATAACTATGTTTCCAAAGTGCTTAGTCCCTACTTCTCAAATAAAGATAACAATACATTTAGCATAGACTTAAATTGTTAACGTGAAATTGATTCTTCAACTCCCGTGTCTGGTCCCCCTGTTCCCTCTGGGCTTTGTTTTCTGATTAAAGGCAACACAAGAAAACCTTCCCTGGGAAAGTCCCATGATGCCCAAGAGCCTCTGGCTGTGAGCTTTAACCTTCGTACTCAGTCCACTATGTTACACGTATTCACCACATATTTTGCTGATTGAGTGATTGACCTACTACGCATGCAAGGAGGCTCACAGAGAAAGGAGAGGAGAGGGAAGTACAGAAGGATGGGTCCGTTCAGCGCCGTGACACATCGTAGTGAATCAAAAGGAGGTTTGTTCAGTTCCTGGCTGTGTGGGAGGAACCCTGGGCAAGAATCAAGGTGGCAAGGAGGAAGGGTGCAGGAGCAGAAGAGGGCAGGTACAAAGCACCAAGGCCACCAGGCACAAGCAGAAAGAAGAGTGGCGAATCCATAAATAATCATTTTTTTCCCATACACAACGATTTCTGAAGTACTGATCTAAAATCCCACCTCTTTGATATGGCAAACTTTCGGCATGCAGTGAGGGCACCCTAGAACTTTCACACACTAACAGCTGTAATTAAGGTAGAAGGCCTTATTTACATAGTAATTAGCCTGCAGGACTGGAAGGGTAAACAAATCGCTAATTCATTTAGATAGTTAATTGGTTTTTCAGGTTGGAGATTTTAACTTGGCTTTCTCTGCATATTCTGCTTATGTGCTGAGCGTAGATTGTGTTATCTATGGGATGAAATTCTTCAAACTGGACTCTGGAATTCCAACTTCTAATGTTCCAATGCAATAAATGTGAAGCAACCAGAGAACAGTGTCAAAACAAGTAAAATTCTACAGCGAATTCATTAGCATTTCATTCTCTTTATGATTCCAGGGGTTATACAGCCTGATTCACATTATGTCAACCCGGTTATTGCTGTCCCTCCTTTCATTGGCAGCCCTGTTTTGTAGATGAATTACTTGCTTGGTCATCCTAATCGTACAGCGACTGTCGAAAACGTCAGACAGTTCCCACTGAGCAAAGGTCAAGAAAGTTCTCCACTCTTGTGGCCATAAAGATGGCTAAGGAGAGAGACATGTGTCAAAGATCATTTCTAAAAAGAAGGCAACTCCTCCACCAGGAGTCTTCTCATGGCCTTTGTGAAGTTTCTGGGCTGGCTAATTACTTTTGATTAAAAAAGATGGCTATTTTTGATAGTTGCACCTCTCTACCGTATAGATGAATTGCACAGGAGGGCTGCACCCAGCACACTATCCAACAGACAGCTGGGTGCTAGCCATGATTCTCACGTGCACTACACTGTGCGTATCCCAACACAGCAAATTCAAACGCAGTGGCTGGAGCAGAAGAAGCGTCTGTGGGTATTTACTGAATGAATAAACGCCAACCACTCTTTCACGCCGGAAGCTAGGTAGTCGGAAGTGGAACAGATCCAGCTCAGTCTACCCGAAGTACCAAGCAGCCCCCGGCCTGGATAGGGTTAACAGCCGCCAAGGGAAAGATGGAAATCAATAACTGTAATTGAAAGGAGACTCGCCACGGGCCAGAGAGTCTGTGCATGTATGTGGGAGGTAGAGCAGGGAGGGCCGGAGGGAGGTAAACACCGGTTATAGGGTTTTCCCCAGACCTGTGCTCTGCTTCCAAATTGAGGCTTGCAGTGTGGAAGGGCTTTCCTCCCCCTCGTCGGAGGCGGAAAATGGGGACGGCTCTTTTTTTTTTTTTTTTGGCTCGCTGACAAATGTTGCCTCAGGGTTAATGACGAATCCCACTCCAGCGTTAGGTCATTTTGAAAATATGAATGTTACATCTCGAAGAACTGCCACTCTGCTGTTATTAAGCCGAAGAGTCGATACAACCGCAGCAGCCTTGAGGGAGAGAGTGGTCCGTCGCCACCCTTTTGTCCAAAACACACGTAACTGGCCTACTTGAGGAGACGTAAAGTGAAGGAGGCTGAACGAGCCGGATGGTGACTCCACGCTCTTAAAACCAGAACACACGCATCTCATACAAACAAACAAACAAAGAACAAAACTGTCCCCAGGACTCAGACTGCTCAGCTCCCCCTAGGCCGGGACGTCTTCCGGGGAACCGGCTCTCCAGGACTCGGGCAGCGGCTACAGGCCGCGCTTTGAAAGGAAAAGTGCAGCCCGGTGCGCGCAGCCCCGCCGCAGGAGGGAAAGTAAGCGGAGTCCGCGTCCTCGCGGCCCCGCCCCGCCCACGTGTTGCTCCGGGTCGGCCCCGCCCCTCCCACGTGTTGCTCCCGCTCGGCCCCGCCCCCACCACGTGTTGCTCCCGCTCGGCCCCGCCTCCTCTTTTATTCCGGGAGCCGGGAGCCGAGCTGAAACTTTGCAGCCCGAGCGCGCACGCTCTGCGTTCTCCTTCCCGGCCCGGGCGGCCCGCGACGGTGGCGCAGGCGGTGGGACCGGCTGGCGGGAAGGCTCGGGGCGGACGGGGCACGCGGAGCGAGGAGCTCGCTCGCCGGAGCCACGCAGGGCCGGCTGTGCTACGAGTTCCCGGCCCGGAGCCTCTCCCCCCCGGGCAGCCCGGGCCTGGGGTCTGAGTCCGCAGCCGTGCGTCCCCAGCTGCGGCGGGCGCGGGGCAGCAGCTGTATCCGAGAGCGGAGGGGGAGAACTGCAGCTGGACGACGGTGGCTGGCGGGGCAGCCGCAGCCGACGCCGCTGTCCCGTGCGCAGGGGCCCGGGGCCGCGCTCCCCTGCCTGAGCCGCAGCGAGATGGCTCGCTGACCGCGGCCATGCAGGCTTGAGCGGACGCCCGGGGCGCGCCGGGGCCAGCCGCGGGCGCAGACCGCCGTCCTCCGCCGCCGACTTCCCGGCCCAGCGGGCAGCGAAGCCTCGTACCATGGAGCCCGTGACCAAGTGGAGCCCCAAACAAGTGGTGGACTGGACTAAAGGTGAGCGCGCCGTGGAGGACCCCCGCGTCCTGCAGCCTGTGTGATGGGGCGGGCCAGGAGTTGGGCACCGAGGTGCTCGGCCCCTCCTGCCGGCGACAAAGCAAACTTCTGCTGAGCGGCTTGTGCGCCCCTTTCTGGTGCGCCTGCTCGATCGGTTCCTTTCGGTTGGGGGTGCGTGTCGTGTGCAGCCGACGGGACACCCGTGTTTAAGCCGTGGAGCAGAGGGAGGGTCTTTCCGTTGAAGATGGGCTGGGCATGTGGGACTAGGGGATTTGGCTTTAGAGCATTCTCTCTGTCCTGCTCTGGTAAGGTGTCCGCGACTTGCTGCCTGTCGCCAAGCGCAGAGGCACAAGGCGTCTTTGTGTGGGTGACTGCCCTAGGATCTAGTGAAGGCTGCGGGCCCGGAGCAGCCCGCGGGCGTGACCCGGCAGTTGGGCAGGTAGACTGGGACTCCTGCGGCCAGCCCAGCCTGTTTGGGTTGGAGAGGGCCAGCTGGCTTTCGCGCCTGTGAGAACCCCAGCGCCAGGACTCCCGCTGAGGCAGGGACTCAGCTCTCGAGGCGCCAGGACCCCCGAGGGCGCAGCATTTTGAGGCCAGCACTGAGAGGGAGCTGAGTATCTGAAACTACGGTCTGGTTCTGTTCGGTGCTCAGGAAGAGGAAGCCCAGTGGGTACTGGGCAATGCAGCAGGCTTGGAAGGGCTTGTTACTTTATTGTGTCTCTTATGATTGCTAGGGACAGTTGCCAGAGGGGCTCAACTCTTTGTCCTCTTCCAGTAGTCCAAAGTGCAGTGAAACCAGCCAGTGGATTGTCGGGGAACCCACCTCCTCACTTCAACATCTGTCTGAAGTTACTCTTCCCCTCCCTCGCCTCTCCCTTTTTGGTCTTTAGGTGAGGAGTGGCAACCTTTCTCAGTAGTTCTTAGAGATGCAGGGTGCTTCACACTCGGCTAAGCGTGCTCTCTCTGTCTTTGCTTTTGTTCATCTCAGTGGACATGAGAAGTAAGTGATTCGGTGTGTTCAGGTCATCTTTCACAGTGTCCTACCCATGGCTGTGGCACAGCGGAAACCCCTCCTGTCATTTCTCAAGCCAGTGTCTCACATAGGCCACTGGAAGGGCATGTGTCAGCAGTGAGGTCTGTCTGATGTGTGTCCGATTATTACTGGCTTCTCTGAAGGGAAACACAGAGTACTTTCTTAGGAAGTTGTTTTTCCAGCGGCCAGAATTTCCAGGATTCTCAAGTAAAGCCCTGGTGAAAAGAATGATAGGCCTTGGCGACCGTGCCAGGGTGAGCAGTAAACCACAGTTAGCAGCCGGCTTAAAATAGCCTTCACATGAAGTAGCTGCTGAGGACAGGACCAGGTGCCCCAGCTGGCGCTCAGAGCCAGAGCAGATGGCCCATTTCACCGTACCACCACCACTGAGGCCAGCCAGTCGCTGCCCTTGCTCTCGGGCCTTGACATGCGGGTAATCAGTGCTGTGTGCTGTGTATGCAGTGCGCAGGATGTTTGAAGGCCCCGTGTGCAGAAGGAATAGACAGAATCAACAGTTTTCATGTTTATTACATATCGATGTGATAGTATTTGGATAAAATTTATTACTAAAACGAACTCCAGCCGTTTCCTTTTTGTTTTATGAATTGTGGCCTCTACGGCTTTCCATGGCTCCTGCTTGTGGCTCACACTCTCTCTCTTGTGTGGTATAGTTCTAGTCTCATGAAGGGGCGACCGAGGACCCTCTGGCTTTCCTGTGGCTCTGCCAGCCTCCTTGATAACGTATAACCAGGAAACTGGTAACAGACCCACAGGAGGAGGATGGAGTAAGTTCGCCACACACTCTAGACAGACAGATGGACCTCTCGCCGCTTCTCTTCTTCCTTTATCCTCTCTCAGATTGGGAGAAAAATGTTCTCACCCTGTTATCATTATTAATTTATTGATTTAAAAGTAAGAAAGGTTAAAACATTTGGGGGTATCTTTGGCCTTGTGGGTTGGTCGAGGCTGCTTTCATCCAGAAGTTCTGTGCGTGGGGAAGAACAGCTGTGGGCGGCTCTGGACCCTCCGTGCTCTTGCACTGTAGCTCACACACCTGTGCTGGCACTTGGCCGCATCCTACAAACTCTGCCCCTCCTGCCTGGTAGGAAGACCTGGATACTCGCTTGTGCTAGAATCTTAAAAAAAAGATAAAAAGTGGAGACCTTTGCCGAGTGGTCAGAGGCCATGCTCTTCCAGATGGCACGGTGTACTGAGTCAGGACTCCCGCTGCAGTGTCACACAGGTATCAGCCTTTCCATAAATGACCGTTGCGTGCCACTTGTTTTCTTAGAGGGCTGTTGAGCCGTCTCTGCTAGACCCTGCCCATCCCCCGCTCTAGACATACATCCCCAGACAAGCAGCTTGTCATGCTGATGTTGCACTCTTCCTGCTGTGTGACCATGAGCGTGGCAGTTAGGATCTCCGTGAAAAGCACTCTCTGTAATCGGCCATATCTACAACTTGTGCCTTTGTCAATAGTACAGATTCCTGTTAAGAAAGAATGCGGCGTGCTGGATAAACACACCATCTGGCTCTTATTATTAACTTTTGGCTGCCCGGTCACCAGTTTTACCACGATATGAATAGACGCCTACTAAACATTAACAGTGTCAGCACAGGCACAGGCATTGTGTAAGTGTCTACTCATTTTAATATGTACAACCACTGTGAAGGCAAGAATTGCTATCTCATTTTTCACTTGAGGAAACTGAAGCACAGAGAAACTTAAATCCTTTCACTTGTGTCAACTAGCCATTTGGCGAGCAGTATTTTACCAAAGTGGTTAGAAGCTGTTTCACCCATTTTTTTCAGTATTTCCTTCTCGGGGTGACACACAGAGCACACTGCGACTCTCTAGCACACTTAGGAGTAGGTCTACGGAGTTCTCATGATGTAATTTATTAATATGGTGTGTTGCTGGAGAACGTGTATCCATCTTATTCTACATTGTCTCCGTGGGGCAGAAAGTTGTGTATACACGAGACGAATTCTTAGTTCATGGTACCTGCCCAACTAAGTAACATGGCCAAAGGCACTTTTACAAACTTTACAACATGTAGAGGCAGCCACACGACAGAAAGCCAGTGGATTAAGCAGGTGTGTGCTTCAGTGTTCTTTGGTTTGAGAGGCTGAGGTTGGGTAGCCCAGAAACTTCCACCATCCTGGTCTCATGTGTCTATGTGGAATAATGTGGTGGAGCAGCTTGGTGCAGATGGCTGTTCTGTGTCGGGCAGGAAAAACAGGCTTAGGATCATACCCAACGACAGCCAAAGCTCCCCTTTCGAGAGATTCCCTCCCACGAGGGGCTGGAGAGGTGGCTCGGCAGTTAAGACCACCGGCTGCTCTTTCGGAGGACCAGGTTCGGTTCCCAGTGCCTGTGTGGCAGCTCATAACTTTTTGTAGCTCTAGATCCAGGGGACCCCACACCCTCGAACAGGTATGCATGCAGGTGCAGGCAAAACACCAATGCACATAAAATTTAAAAAACTAAAAAATAAAGTTCCCGTGAGATCCATTCAAGTCTCCTGACTTCCACCTCAGTTGTGAGAATGGTTTCATGACTGCTTTAGGCTGGAGAGGAAGCCTTTTGTGTCTGTGTGGTGCTGGGAACTGAACCTGAGGCGTTAGAAGTGCTCTGCCACTGTAACACGCTTTCAGCACCTAGGGGTACACTGTGGCCTTAAAAAGTTAGAATGTATGGGTGCGGTGGCTCACCCACCACACCTTTAATCCCAGCACTCTGGAGGCAGAGGCACAGGCAAGTGGATCTCTCTGAGTTCGTGGCCATCCTGCTCTACAGAGCTAGTTCCGGGACAGCTAGGGCTACGCAGAGAAACCCTGTCTCGAAAAACCAAAAAAGAAAGAAAACCAACTAGAATGTGGTCAGGAGGGAAGGAAGAGAGTCCAGCTGTTGACGGGAAGCATGAGTGCCCACCACATGGCATTAAACATGGAATGTGAGCTGTGGCCACAGATGTACTTCAGGTAGGACGCGGGCCGCCTCTGCTGCAGAAATAGTGTTGTGTTTTCATTTCTCTTGAGTGTCCTTAAAATAGATGAGGTCTTTGTCCCTAAGCTTTATTTAAATACTGGTTTTGTAATCTGCTGTGCCCTGCGTTGCATTTCTGCTTTCACGCTGTTGGGCGATGTGTTCAAGAAGGAAGACGCTCCTTTGTTCCGGGTCCCTTTTCTTCGCTTGGCCGTGACCAGCTGGAACTGGCCGCTGTCAGTCAGTGTGATTCTGAGTGAGCGCACCTTCCAGCCAGAAGCCTCCCACTGACCAGCCAGTGCTCTTGCCAGCATCCGTCACAACGTGGGTCTCCATCGCACAGCGAAGGGGGCTTTTCCCCTCCAAGGCTGAGGAGGTAGCATTGGAGGCATTTGCTTGTCTTCTGCACATTGCGTGGAATTCTACGTGCATGTAGCACATCGGCAACCATAAAGGGCCTCCCTGTGTGCTCATGGAGGGGCTGGTGGGAACGTCACGCTTGCGGGTCAGCTGGAGTGTGCCGTCTCACACTGTTGGGCACTGCCATTCTCCCTACAACATCCGGGAGGGCCAGGGTTTGCCGTCCTGTCCAGTTGAGGGCGTACCTTTCCTTCAGCCTCTGTGGTCACTGGAAAGGAGAGATCTCATCAGCTGTAGGCTCATTTCCCGCAGAGCCAGGACCTTCTTTGCCGACATCCATCCCCTCTCTGTTTCTCTGTTTCCTGGGCTTCAGTAATAATAGTTTTCTTCATCACCACCTTGGGAAAACATTAAACAAAGCATTTATTATGTGGTAGATGCTGTTTCGAGAGCTTGCTGTAGGCACCCTCAGAAAGGTGCCTAAATGCTCAGAAAGCCCAAGCAGAGAGGTAGGTAGCATGTTAGCCCATATTAAAGAAACAGGAGGCGGGAGAAAGGCTTGCTCAGGGTCATGGGTTTACAAGCAGCGTGTGCTTTGAAGCCTTCCTTCATCTCTCCATCTCTGTGTTCCTCTTGCCCGTCAGGGGAGCTGAGTGGCCAGGAGTGTGGGCACCATCACCAGCTCAGTTGGCATCCCGGTCTGCCTTTGACTATGTGATCTTATGTAAGTGCTCCATAAATTGCTGTGCTGTCTTTATTGCTTCCTTCTCTTTATCCTATAGCTTCAGGTCATGAACTGCTGTGTGAGCATTGAGGTCTCATTAGGTGGATCCTGATGGTCCAGGAGCACTGTTCTCTGCTGGACAGGCTTCTCCTCCAGTTACCATAGAATTGGGGTGACACTTGTAGCCCTTAGGAAGTAGATCAGCTGATGGGAACTGCCTCCTGTTAATATGGTAACAACCAGTCCACCTTTCTCTCTTCTGTGTGCATGTGAATGTGAGCGTGTTCATGTGTGCGTGGAACTGGAAGCCAACCGCAGATGCTTTTCCTCAGGTGCTGTCTATCTTGTGTTTTGAGAAAAGATCTCTTGTGTTAGTTAAGCTGGCTGGCCAGCAAACTGCAGAGAGCCTCCCGTGTCAGCCTTTGGTCTTCCAGGTGCACACCACCATGCCTGGCTTTTTTACTTGGGGTTTAGGGATCAAGTTTGGGTCATCATGTTTGATTGGCAAACACTCTTCACGGACTTGAGCCACCTCCCCAGGTCCCTTGGCACCTGCTTTAATAGTGCTTCAACTTCCAGCTAGCATAACATTAAAATGGCCATGCCCGCCACCACCCTTACCCGCCTGGCATCCGCTCCATGAACACTGGCATTGACCTCCTCTGCATTTCCATATCACAATCTGTATCTTAACAAGAGCACACACACCTTTTGCAGCTGGAGAAAGCCCCTATCTCCTCCTCCAGCACACAGCTGAAAACATGTTTTCAAACTTAGCTGGTAGGCCCTGCCCCTTGGCCTTCGGTTGCTCTGTGCTTGAGTTCGGAGTGCTCACCCGTCCTTTGAGGATGCCTGATTTGGCCGCTCATTAAGACAGAAGAGCAACCTTACGGCTCCTGTTTGTAAGTGTCACCTAGCAACAGCACAGGCAGTTCTTAGACATTGCCCCTGGGGTTCTTTATCCCCTGGGACTTTCAGAAGCTTCAGAACAACTTTGGCTTTATTTACGGTTGTTTTATTCTTTAAGGGGAGTGGTGGAGAGGTGTTGTGAGGGTGAGTGCTCACTGTGGCTGAAGTCGATTCTCAAGTGATTCAGCTGTACTTACAGGACGAGATGGGCCTTTGGCCAGTCATGTCTCCTGGGCTAGTGACTATGGGGAACTTGCCATCTAGCTGACTCTGAGATTTGCCTGTGTACATTTTGTTATTGGAGGAAAGAGACACTGAACACCATCTCAGCAGTTTTCAAAATTTAGAAGTTTGTGTGTTGTGCCAAGCATGGCTGTCCTGGCTCCTGTATCGTTGGGGAGGAGATCTCTTCCTGTCTGGCCTCAGCCATCAGAGACTGGCTTGTTAGGTTCACCTCACTGGATGGAGCTGGGAGCCGCCCCTTGCCTGCCTCACCGCCCCTGTGCCTCTGGTAGATGTGACGCGTGATGGACAACCACCACTGCACCATGTGGTCACCACAGCTAGCCACACTGAGAACGTGTGGTTGGTCTCATTTTACTTTTCTGTTTTGCTCTCATTTCTGCTGTCTTTGGATTTCATCCCTGGCTTAGCCTTTACCTGGACTTGCTTGAGCAAGCGCAGTTTTATTAACATGGGCTCTGCAGGGCCTTCCCAGGTCCCCCTTCCTTTAACCATTTTCACGGGCAGTCACATACATCTCCGTAGCACTGAGTCGAGGCTTTGCAATTTGGATGAGCTGTCCCAGATCTGGAGGCTGGAGCCGAGTCTGCCTCCCTCACAGGCTTTGGTTCTACCCTCTGGTCCAGCTGGGTCTAATGTCTGGCTCCTCGTCCAGCACTTGTGGGAAGGAAGGCGCCCCTTCAGGGAGATAGCTGCCTATGCTCTTCTTCTCTGGCTGCAGCTCCTGTAGAATCCTTGAACTTACTTTCATTAGGAACTTTACTTACATTAGGAACTTTACTTTCTAGCAGTTGGGACATTTGCTACCAGTTGCTAAGTGATGTTTTGGTGTTGCTTGGTTTTGCCAGAAGGTAGCTCAGCAATAAACATTTCTCATCTGGCTTTCTTAACTGTGTGTGCATGCCTGCATATGTTAATACTATTTTATCTTACTTTTTAGTGATGGGATCATCCTGAGCCTTGGGCATGCTAGACATTGAGCTACATCCCCCAAACAACTTTATTTTTATGTCGAATGCCACATTTCTTGTCTGAGTGATACGGTTAGCATGTCTGGCTGGTACGTGTACTTGTGCTTACCTGTCGTAGACAACACTTGTAGTTGTTATGGGCCTGTTTGGTGCTGGTAGGTGCTTTGGGTGAGAAGGCATTGAGGGACTAAAGATGCAGTCAGCTCCGATCCTGCGTCTCACAGAGGTTGGAAAGCTTTGCCTCACCTCAGAAAAGGGACAGGTCATCACTAACACATGGGGTTTTAGTTAGAATGAGAAGGTGAGATGCAGTGAGAACACTGGGCGTAGTATATGGTATATAAATATCCACACACTAATTAGTTATTATTAACTCATAACACTTCCCAGTGAATGAATGGGATATAATGGGATGGTTTCTATTTAAATATTCAACACTCTTGTGGCTGACTGTCACCTTTCCCATGTCTCATAGTCATTTGTGACAGGATGACCTCTTTTTTTTTTTTTTTTTTTTTATTGGTGGACAGGAGGCAAGTTAAGTGGACTTATCAGCTATTTTCTGCCTTGTGGTTTTCCTGGCCACTTCCTTTTCCTTTCTTGAGAGGACCCCTTGTGTCCTCCAGGAAGATGGGGACATTAAAATGTTGGGTGGCTTCATGTTTGAAAACAGTTCAGTGGCAGCTCTTGTCAGGGTGACAGTCTGTGTTGTGGCAGAGAGATGAGGTTCGAATTAATTTAACAAATGAGATCGATCATTCTCTGTCTGCACAGGCTTGATTTCAGGGTTCCTGGGTATTAATGTGCACAGATGCCCATTTTCTCATGTAAAAATGTGCAGTGTTTGCATGGAACCTCCAGGTGTCCTGCCCATATGTTTTCAGTCATCATTAGATTATTTATAGTAAACAATGTAAAGGGCATGTGAGTCACTGTGAAACTAGACTGCTTAGGCAAGGGCAAGAATAATAGGTGTAGACATATCCAATACAGGCAAAAGTTTTTCCTTCCAAATGTTTGTCTGTGGTCACTTCAATTTGCCGAAGGGAAGCCAAAGGGAGCCCGTGGCTATGGAGGCTGAAGGTGAGTCATGAGTAAGTACCTAGTTCCCAGGGATGCTCCAGGGGCAGGCTCTCAGTGACAGACAACCAGCCCCGCACCACAAATGAGAAGATATCTGTGTTAAGTGTAAAGACAAAGCAGAGATGTGGACAGGAGCGCCCGGGCAGCAGGGGAAGGACCTCTTTGGATGGTGTGAAGCCTTTCTGAGAAGAAGGCACACAGGCCCGGTGAGAGGAAGGAATTGGCTGTGGGGAAAATAGAGAGAGGAGCATCATGTGAGAGAATGATTTGTGCCCTGTGGAGTGAGTGAGCTTGTTGGGGGTGGGGTGAGGAAGGGAAGGATGGCGAGGTTGTGAAGATCAAGTGTTACAGGACAGTTGGAGTGAGACAGGGGCTGGGACAGAAAAAAGGTCAGGCCATGTGGGCTTGTGTGCATCGTGGAGAGGCACAAGAAAACTGGAGTTGGTGAAAAGCAGGGCCATGGCCTTGTCCAGTCTGGCTCCTGAAAGACTGCTCTGGCTTGTTGAAGTAGCAGTGAGCTTGGAATACAGCTGCAGATGTTGCCATATTCTGAAGTTGGTAAGACTGTGACTGGGTCATGCTGGATTCTGAAGAGAAGTTGAGGACAATTCATCCATCTCTTTATAGCTCAGTACTTTGAACAACGCATTTGAAATTGGAATGCCGTCTGTTTTTCCTCATGCCAGGGTTAGGTAAGTTCTCTGGCCTCCCCGGTGTCCCGACTCCTGTCTTGCCACGTGTGCTAGGCACTCACCCTTTGTCTCATTGCCTTCACATGTTCTGTTCACGTCATTGTTCTTTTCTGGCACATTCTGCTGGAGCTACAGTGTCTGAAGTTGCTTATTGCTCTATGAGTAGAGTTTCTGTGAATGTGGGCTTAGCCTGGTTTGCTTTCTTTGACATCAGAGGGAAAACTGAACAGTTTTTAACCTGTGCCCAGGAGGGCAGATGCAGGTATGTGGTTTTTTATTTTATTTTTTTTAGACAAAAAGCAGCCTTTAAGTCAGAGATCAGTGGGTGGGAGAAATTAGAATGTTTGTGTTTGAAAACTTTGAAAGCGTTTGAGTACAGGAACTGGTAGATCTGACTGAAAATATTCTGCCGTGGTGATGGACTGTCCTAATTTTCACTGTAGAAAACAGCCATTTTAGTCGAATAGATGGTATTTTTGGAAATTCTCAGCAAGCAAGAGTTAAGCACATTTTTAAAAAACGCCTAATGTTTCACTTCTCAATAGGGAAGGGCAAGCAGGGAGGGAATTGAAGGCAAACGGTCGGCAAGTTCTCTTTTACTGCAGACGAAGTTTCTTGGTTGCCTTGAGGCGAGGGGACTGTCACTTTTCCAGGAGGAAAAGCCCTGTGTTATCTAACTAGAGAGGCAGTGTGGGCATCTGAGTCATGTTTTCCTGAGGAAAAGATTGCAGTGAAAGGAAGCAATCTATTTCCTATTTTAAGAGGTTTGCAGAGCGGGCGGGGGTGGTAGTGGTGAAGAGTTAGTGCTTTGGGTTTGGGGGGTACAGCAGAGTGTACTAAGCACACACTCAAGTATGTACTAATTAGACAATCTTGCATGTTCTCAGTCTTGCATATTGTGTGTATGTGTGTGTGGGTCTGTGTGTGTGTATGTGTATGTGGAAGCCAAAAGACTATCATTCTTTCTGTCTGTCTGCCTAGCTATCTATCCATCCATCCATTTTTATGATAGTCTCTTGGCTGAGACCTGGCTCACTGGCCAGAGAGCATGGATCTGTCTCCCCAGTGCTGGAATTACGAGTATATGCCGGCACGTTTGACTGTTTTTCTTGCAGGTCCTTATGCTTGCGAGACGGGCACCTTACTGACTGAGCCATCACCCTAACCCCTTGAGGTAATTTCAAATCACAGTGTCAACAGCAGAGGCTAGTGAGCATGCCTGTGGGAGCATGACTTATGTGGTGGAGGAACACAGACATGGTGTGCTGGGACGGTCGGGCTCCCAGGCACCTGTTGGAGCTGTCGGCACCATCTTATCATGGATTCTGACAGAGGCCGTCACTGACCGTGAACAGGTGACCCATCTGTGAGCAGCATTTCTGAAAGACTGTCCACCCTGAAGCTTAAAATGGTTAATGACTTAGGGGATAATTGAGGCTTAACCGTGGGCACCCCAGCCAGCCTGAAGGACAGACCTCTCTGTGCAGAAAAAAATCTTTAATTTTGGCTCTAAGTCCAGAAGCATTAGTCTATCCCCTTTCAGAGGGATCAAACAAATAAATGACATGAGTCAGATCTACCACAGAATTCCTGCTGACAAGGTGGCTTTAGGTTGAGGCATGATGAGTGGTTAGGAAGGAGAGCTCTTCTGGCGGGGATTTTTTTTTTTTTTTTTTTTTTTTACATGCTTCAGGATATAGGACACTGGGCCCGGGTTCCTAAGAATTCCTTTTACACCTTGTGCAGGGGACAGTTAAGGTTGTCTCTGGGGACTCCCAGCTGGCAGCTCTGTCCCACGGAAGGTACATTGTTGGCTGTGATCCCCTGCATTGCTCCTCTGGGGAAACCAGGACAGAGGGGGTATTTCCTAGAACTGTGGCTTCCTTCTTCTAGATAGAACTATAGGTGTAACACAACATTTAAGGGGTTTACTTATTTAGGTTTTTTATTTTTATTTATTTATTTATTTATTTATTATTATTTTCTTGTGGTGCTGGCGTGTGGAGTCAAGGCCTTGTGGCACGCAGAAGTGAGCGCTGAACTCTGGGAAGGGCCACAGGCTTTGCACCAGGACTCTCAGGCTCAGATGCTGTGTGGCTGGCCAGGTGCTATGCTGGAAGTGGAGGCTGGGGCCTTGAGACAGCAGGGCACAGTGGACACGTCCTTCAGCTTCTCCTGACTGGACCTGAACCTTCCAGGTCTTTGGACTTTCACTTCATGTTGTTTCAAAAGAAGCTGAAAATTTGTTTATGGTTGGTATTTCCCAATTTTAAGAAAACTGTAGGGTTTTTTTTTTGTTGTTGTTGTTTTGTTTTGTGCTGTTGTTGCTACTGTTTGCTTTTGGCCTTAACGAAACAAAAACATTGCCAGGTTAATTGTTAGATGAAAATATACCCATGAGATGTGAACAGGCTTTCTACATAGTTAAGTCATGCCCTTTTCCGCTTGCAGTTTCATCGTAGTTGATCTGCTTCTATTACGGCTAAGATTGCAACACGTGGTCTCATGTATGCCAGTATCGTTAGGATGGATCACCCTTGCCCGGATGGACCCAGAAGACCTTCGGGTTGCCATTGTTCAGTGGAGATACAGGTGTCTGGTCCTCCTGGCTCAGTTTATCTACAGAATACTGGCTGTGTGGTCATGGCCCCCAGCAGGAGCTGTTTCTGCATTATCTGGTTTCATGTGCCACTTAAATTTGTATTGTTTCCAAGTTTGTGGGCAACTTAGTGAGGTTCTTATTGGCTTATTAAACTTCCAACTGCCTTCAAATCCTCTTTATCTTCACAGCGCTCTGAATTGGCAAACAGAACTCAGAAATACGGATCCCAGTACTTAAAAAAAATTAGAGTACCACTCCTCCATGATAAAAGTTATAAAACTTCTCTCAAAAGATTATGGGTCATTTTAACTTTTCAGTTTCATCTGCAAGTGTATGGACTTATATATGTGTGGATACAAATTGTATGCATACATTTATCTATAAGCTTCCATTAGGCCTTAGTCAACTGCTAGTGCCTTGCTACATGCTCAAAATAAAGAACAGTGTGGGTGACCACTTTTGTACCAGTTGCTCCACTTCATGCTAGGATCAGGGTTTTGATTGGCTGAAAGCCTGTGTCAAGGCAGGCTGCGCTTGCTCCCTGACTCTGGAGGTGCTCTGTAGCATGTCACCCCTTTGCTAAGGGTTTTCAGGGTTTATCTCATTCAGAGGGCTACATGTGGAGCCCGCGGACAGGTACATGCTTTTCAGTCTTGTGAACCACTTGTGATCCACTGCTATTGAAGAAGCTTGCCCTTAGTTCAGTGGATAATGAGAAGAAAACACAGAGGTTGGGAAGGGTGTGCTGGCAAGGGCTGTGGAAGTGACGAGGCTTTCACAGGGGAAGTGTGGGGAGAGGCTGAGAGACCAGCTGTGAATAGTCCTTTCTGCAGGAGCAGAGAGGCCATGAGCCCAGAGCACTCCAAAACCTCTGTAGGGTCTAACTTGAAGTCTGGGTTCTCTCAGCTTGTGGGTGGTAACTCCATTGGGGGCCAAGTAACTCTTTCACAGGGGTCACCCAAAACCACTGGCAAACACAGATCTTTATGTTCCATTTCATAACAGTGGCAAAATTACAGTTATGAAGTAGCAATCAGATAACTTTATCATTGGGGTTCACCACAGCGTGAGGAAGTATATTAAGGGGCCCCAGCATTAGGAAGGTTGAGAACCGCTGTGTTAGAGGAACTAGGGGAGATTAGTCATTCAGTAAAGTTTGCCCCACAAGCATGAGGACCTGTGTTCAGACCTTCAACTCAAGTAAAAAACTGGGCGTGCTGATGTACGCGTACGGTCCTTGGTTGGGAAGGCAGGGCCAGCTACTTTAGCTGAGTTGGTGAGGCCTAGATCCCAGTTAA
The DNA here is from genome assembly GCA_010120015.1 of Rhombomys opimus. Taxonomy (NCBI): domain Eukaryota; kingdom Metazoa; phylum Chordata; class Mammalia; order Rodentia; family Muridae; genus Rhombomys; species Rhombomys opimus. The sequence continues at coordinate 7,764,905 of REGO01000033.1, forward strand.
GAGGCCTTATCTCAAAACCAAAAACCCAGCCAACCAACCAACCCACCCACCCTGAAGAGTGATGCTTGAGCTAGACCTCTGTATGAGGTCTGTATGAGTACACGCAGACCACCTGTATGCACTCCTATTCGTACCTCCGTGGCCACACTCACAAAGGTTCAGCTCTGGGGATCGGGGCGCCTTGTGGTTCCCTCCTCAGAGGTGGTGCGTTTTGTTTGGTGCACCGTCTTCTGCTCTTGAGGATGACAAAGCTCCTCCTCTCTTTGCAGTGCTCTAATTGTCTCATGTTTTAATGAATGCAGATCTCATGCTGCTCGGCACATGAGGTGTGGTGAGCCAGGGGAGTGTTAGCTGGAACTCAGGTCCTCAGATCTGAAGGGGAGTGATAACAGTGTGAAGTGATGCAGTGTGCGTGAGCACGGCAGCCCGGATTGTCCCATAGGTGCATCTTCCACTGTCTGTCTAGGTTCTGTATCATCCTGTGTCTTGCCCAGTTAAGCAGGCAAGACTTGTTAGTGTCAGATCCAAAACCTTGCAGGGAGTCCTCGCTGATGTTGATTACCCTTGATGCCTTATATGATTCTTCTGGAGCATCCAGAATGCTTTGAGATCATATACAAATCATGTTTCCAGCCCACGGGTGGAAACTTTGTTAGAGGAAAATTGGTACGACTAGAGAGAACCAATCAACTTTGAATATAATTTGTGCAGTATTTATTGAGCACCTGTCATTGGTAATGTTCTCAAGAAAGGGTCCCTGTTTCTTTGAAACTTTCAATCAAATAGTGTGGCCCACAAGCATTCAAGGTATTCTCCTAGGTATTCTGGAGAGGAGGGAACTGGCATTTAGCTCAGGCGTGAACAGGTGTTTCAAGAGCAACAGGCTCTCCTGTAGAAAAAGACGTCCAGGTCAAGACCGTCGGATGGGCAAGAGGCATGGGCAAGAGGCATGGGCAAGAGGCAGCTAAGCTTGTTAGAAGGGAATCCATCTCCTTCAGAAAACCAGGAGTCGAGAGACAGTGTGACATTGTGCTGGTTCTTTGGTGAGGTGCAGAGTGGAAAGAGAGGAGACTGGAGAGCTGCGGCAGCAGTGTGCAGGGTCACCAGGGTCCTTTCTGTGTCTCTGAGGGGCTGGAACCAGTGAAGGTGTCTGTGTCTTGTGATCTTCCTTTGTGTGTTTGCACACATAATGCATATGTATATTACAGACTCATGTATACATAATCAATGCACATTTGTGTTTCCAGACCCTCGTATGTTAATCTTTGGTTCATAGTTTCGTCAGGCAAGCCTTGGTGTGTTGTTTATGTAGTATGCGATCATACTGGCCTTTCAGACCCCTACAGCACTTATCACCCTGAATCTTGGGGAAATAGCACCTCAGGGCTCTGAGGAAGGAATGTGACCCTGTGAGTGTGTTTATTTCCTTTGATCTTCGAAATGTAAAACTGATCCTGACTTGAAGTTTAAAGACATTAAAAGAGTCTGTGTTTAAAAGAAGGACCCATGAATGACGACTGGAGCTGTAAAAAGGAAATAGGGGTGATGTTGGCAGGGGCTGGGGAGAAAAGGGATGCCAGCAGGGAGGGTGCAAAGAGGAATAAGCCCAGCTTGAGCAGGAGAGGAACCCTGACTAACTCTGCTGTGGAGTATGATCCCTGGGCACACCTGGAGTCCAGGATGCCTCGACGCTCTCACCTGTGATCAGCTGTAGGTCTCTGGTTAATGATTAGGAATGGTTTGGAGCTCAGAATGAAGGCTTTGTATGTCCAGTGGGGTCAGCCAGAGCCTTGCACTTGCTCTGAAAGTGAACCAGAACATGGAGGAGGACCCTTCTCCCTGCCCCCCAGGGCAAGGTCGAGGCAGTGAGATGGGCAGTACAATCCAGCATTGCCCTCCTCCTGCCTTTGCCCTTTTGCTGTACTTTGTCCCCAGTCTTCATCCTCACACACCTGCGTACAGCAGAGTGACTTTAACCGGAACCCTGAGACTAGAGGATGGCTGTGACGTCTCAGACCCTGGCTCTGTGGGGTCATCCACATGTTATCTCCCCACGGGTTCCACACGGAACTCGGGTTATCGCCACATGGGTTCCCGAACTCCTCAGGACACAGTAGACAGCTTGGGTGTCAGCTCTGAGGGGTGTGGCTGCCTGGGTCTCACTGTTGTTTTCCAGCGTGTCTGACATTGTTGCTTCTCTCCCAGGGTTAAGCATATACTCAGCTCTGGGAAAATCCATTCCCAACAGCCCAAAGTTATAATTCAGGGGATTGTGGTTTTAAAACAGTTTCACAGAGTGGATTTTTAGTTGTTTTTTTTTCTTTTTCCAATTATTGTGTTTAAAGAACAGTCCTCAATTTTTGCTCCTGCCCGTTCTTCCTCCAGCTTGATTTCTGACCACCCTTGGAAGATGTAGCTGCTTGAAATGCCACTTTCACATATTTTATCTGTGTTTTCTCAGCAGCACAACAGGATTCTGTCCTCTAAGTTCTTTTTGTATCTGTTTGCTTGTGTTCACACTGAGGCTTTTTTTTTTTTTTTTTTTAATTTCTCCTCCCTCTTAAAAAGTAAAATTCTTGCAAAAATATTTTAATTGTCTATCAAGTGCAAGGACCTGGGTTGGATTCTTAACAACAACAAACCGCACATACAGACACACACACACACACACACACACAGACAACCCCCCCCCCCCCAGACACAAACACATATCACATTCCCCATGTGTGCATGTATGGGACGTGGATGGGGGGGCATGCATATTAGCATTTTAAAATATTTTCTTACTTTAAAATTAACTTGAGATGATAGGTAGTAATTGGTTCTGTTGTCAAAATTCCATCTCCAGAAACTACGGTCCTGTGAATCAAAGAAGAGTCATTACAAAGGGAGGAAGCAGAAACACGGTTAAGCTGCCCGAGGGAGTCAGGGGGACATCTCTGGCCAGGCTTTCTTATGAAGTGCTTTAGTGGTGGGTTTGTGGAAGCGGTAAGAGGTGGGACCAGACCTTCCTAATGACCTAATCATCACCACAAGCTCCTCGGACAGCTTTGTGGCTCAGTGTTGGTAATTATCATCCTCAGTGGTAACTGTAACTACAATGTGTTAGAAGCCAATAAGCCCATCTTGAGTTTTTGTAACAACAGATCACATTGTTCAGGCCCCTTTAGCACTCCCGCTGCAGATGCCCAGAGTCAGAAAATGGTGAGCAGCGTGTCAGCGGGGCTGGGCTAGGCAGGCCCATATTCTACTTGAGATTGTTTGATGTCCAGTGGAGATTACTGTCACCTCCAATGCAAATTTTATTCCTTGAGATGGTCAAGGATGCTCTCTGATTATCAAATCAAGGCCTGCCAGGTGAAGGTTAACCCGGAAAGTCTCAAAGTAGGCATTACCTTCTAAAGGTCTTGTTTGCCACTGGAATGTATCTGGGGTGTAGAAGCATAGGCTTGCAGTTAATTACCTGCTTATAGAAGCATAGCTAAACTATATTCTGGAGGGGAAAATACATTACCCAATTCGTCCATGTCTCTCTGGCTGGCTGTCTCCTTCCCTCTTACCCAGTCTTCCTCCTCTTTCTCACTCCTCCTTCCCCCCCCCCCCCCAGGCTATGGCAGCTACAGTATTGCACGGTGGTATGTATGTGTGGGAGAGTAACTGCAGAAGTTCTTGTCCTTTACTGTCCCCACCTGCATGTGCCATGCCACAGAGGCCACTCATTGCTTAAGCACGAGTTTGTTTTAAGTTGGGCTCATGCTATCACTTCCATGGCTCCTGTTGAGAGCTGAGTGAGCTTTGGTCCCAACATCCATATAACCCATATAGCAATTTCTTCTTCCTCCTCCTCCTCCTCCTCCTCTTCCTCCTCTTTCTCTTCTTCCTCTTTCTCTTCCTCCTCCTCCTCCTCTTCTTTTTGGTTTTTTGAGAAAGGGTTTCTCTGTGTAGCCTTGGCTGTCCTGGACTCACTTTGTAGACCAGGCCTGGCTTCAAAATCACAGAGATTCCCCTTGCTTCTGCCTCCCAAGGGCTGGGATTAAAGGTGTATGACAGCACACCCAGCTATAGCAAATGCTTCTTAAAGGGAGCCTCAGTGTGCTTATTGAGAGCTGCACATCTGTCCTGGCAGAGGCAGTTTACCTCTTCAGCAGGACAGCCTGCTTCCCATTGAGCAAGGACACCGGCCCTTCACAGATAGCGACTTACATCTCGGAGGGCAGTGGGAGAGAGAAAACCAGGCTCTGTTGACTTTGTGCTGTGTGCCGAGCCACTGAGGAGAGAGGCCGCGTCTACCTCTTTACTCCTTTGAGGTGGAAGGGAACTGGTGAATGATTTAACTGCCTCCCCTCAGTGCTTCCACGAACAGCATCCTGAGACTTGAGAATGGCCTCTTCTTGGTGGGGGGGGTCACACTTCTCCGAAACAGCAGCGGGGTGCGTCACCTCAGGAGCCCTTCAAGGCTGTATTTCTATTACCAGAGTCTGTACCCAAGACTCACTCAGTTCCTGCTTCGCCAGGGCTCTTGATAACCGGCAGGTGTGTGACAGCATTTGGGTGTGTCTGTGAGGTGATGTGCACACCCCTGAGTAATCCCTGGCAGAATAGCACCACATGGAAGGTGCTCAGTCTCGCCAAGCTCAATCGGGGAAGCCAGCCAACAACTTGTTCCGTCAGATCAGCACCCATAAGCACTGTGGGAACGGCTGCCAGCAGAGTGGCGATGGCGTCTACTCCTTACTTACCAGAGACACAGGTCACAGAGCTTTGCCAGCCTCAGAGGATTTAGGCTGCCTGTGTGAAAGGGAGGCGTCTTATGAACCTTCCCTACCGGTGTCAGCGAGGCTCCAGTCCTGGGCAAGGGGAAGTATGCTGGGCTGGGTGCACGTTAATAGTGACTGGGCACAAAACTGTCAGAAGTACCCTGAGTGGCAGCAAGCGACGCTCAGGCCCGAGGCCTGCTGTGCGAGGCATGCGGCTACTTGAAGAGCTTAAACGCTGACCTGGTTTGCCTGGCCGTGCTAAAGGGGTGTTTTGTAAGGCATCTTTGAAGCCGTTGCTCCCAGAAAAGGACTTTAGCCGTGATTCCTGTGGAATGAGAAACATCTCAGCCGTAGAAAAGCCTGTCCAGTCCTCGGGAGCATCAGCTGGCAACATCCTTGATTGCTGCACCTCTGTTTCTGTGTGCAGTAGCACATTATGGAAGTACATTTGTAATGTGCTGATCAGCTTCCCCTCCCTCTAACAGTAAATTGGCTTTAGAACTCTGGGGCGATGTGAGCCAGCCAGTAGGTTCCTGTACAGTGTATCTGAGATGCTCTCAAGCTTCAAACTCTGCTGCTTTCACGCTCACAGCTCGAAAACACACACATACAACACCCCACAGAGAGCTGAGATGCAGGCTGGCCTGTGTGTTCCTGGGAGTTGGCAGGGGTAGTGTACCTGGCTAAAGCCCTCTCCTCAGCCCACAGAGAGCTGAGATGCAGGCTGGCCTGTGTATTCCTGGGAGTTGGCAGGGGTAGTGTACCTGGCTAAAGCCCTCTCCCGAGTGCTGTGATAGTAGGACAGAGCTCTGTCAGCCTGTGTGGCTAATACACCGTCTTCCGTCAGTGTTAACACCTGCTTCGCTGTCAGTGCTCCTCGGGGTTAGATTTACAAAGAGGCCTTGCCTTGATTAAAGATGGGGCATTTAATACTTAATGTTTGAGTTCTTCTCTTTTCCCCTCTCCCCACGCCTCTCTCTCCCTTGCTCTCTTTCTTCCCACTTCTGTGTGTGTATGTGGAGGATAAGGAGGGTTCATTTCCTGGAGACCCATTACTGTCAGACGGTGCTAGGATTTGGGTCAGCCCACCTGTTATGAAAATGGGGGTTGTCTTGACTTTGGGGATGTAAGGATGTAAAGAAGGGCACTTTCTCTGTGGCTGGGAGTCCTGCTCTCTTCCCCCGGCCCCACTATCATTTTGAGAAGTGATGGAGGCCTTAGATCAGCCACCCCAAATGCTGTTCTTCAAAGTGAACACATTGTTGCATTTTACAGTGCAAGGGGCCGTGAGCCAGGGAGTTCCGCAACAAGATGAAGTGGTGAGGCTGGGATTGGGACTGAATGTTCTAGACTCCTATTCTAGATATCTCTCGCTGGTTGGCTTCCCCATCCCCAACTGTGCTGATGCTCTCCCTGCCAACCCTTGTAAAGTCCGCCTCAGCACAGGGTCTGTGCAGAAGGGACTTCCTGTCTTTCAGCCAAGAGGCCTAGGTGGCTGAAGGTGTGGATGCAGCTTTGCATGTTTAGCTTCTGGAAGCAGACAGAGCCACCTCGAAGTTTCCACGGCCTTGGAGGAAACAGGATGAAGGATAGGAAACAGCTGCGGGCAGTGCGGCCTCATGGCGTGTTCGGTGACCACAGGGATGTCAACGGGAAAGGCTCTGATTAAACACTCGAGAGCTGTGGAATGCGGTTTGTTCTCAGATGCTGACCCCTCCCGCCTTTGTCCTTCGGTGGCCTCTACCTTTTATTTTTACTTCTCAAATGATCAGAAATGCATTCTTTAAACATTCAAAAGAAACGTGTGTGTGTGTTCGTGCACATGTGCACATTCACGTGCCCTGTTGCATACCTGCGGAGGTCAGATGACAGGCGTCGGTTGTCTGCTTCTGCCCTGTGGGACCTGGGCATTGAATTCCAGTCCTCAGGGTTGGCAGCAAGTTCTTTTGCCCGCCAAGCCATCTTTACACCCAGGAGTGCTTTCTTGGAGAAAGTTACACAACATAACTGTGGATGAGTTGGAAAAGACTGCTACCTCCCTCCCCACTAATCTCCATCTCAGATTGGGTACCAGCCTCTTCCAAAGCCAGCTTAGACACTCCCGTACGTGCTTACTCCTGTGCCATTGTCCTCTTTACAGAAGGAGATCGATGATAGCTTGACTCTGACCTTCCTTTTCTGTTGACTTCTGTTGAATTAAAGCTCTTCCCATCACTCTCTCAGACAAAGCCAAGCCATTTTAGAAGTAACTTCTGTGTCGCCCAGTCTACCTAACCTTCTCCGTATATTGGATGTCCCTGTGCAGCGCTGCATGCCTGTTTGGAGCGGGAGGTGCTGTGGCCACCTGATGTGTGAGGACAGGTGCTCTGGGTGTTTCATGGCAGGCAGGTTGGCACCTGGCCGAGAATCTTGGGTCAGTTTGGCAAGGGGGCAGCGGTCAGAAAGAGACTGACTCACACCATCTCTGCTCCAAATGTCCAGTCGTTTGTGCCAGGATGTCATGCGAGAGGCGGCTGGATGGTGGCCTTTGAGCGCTCTGAGAGGAGGAGTGAAGGGTGTGGGGAATTGTTTTCCCAAAACCTGCTTCCTACCTTTGCAGATCCTCCTCAAGGAAGATTGCTCGAGGGGCTTGGGAGATGGCTCAGAGGTGAAGTGTTTGCCTAGCAGGACGGAAGTGTGATCCCAGCACCCACGTACAGCGCTGGGCACGGCGGCCGGTTCTTGTAAACCCGGCACCAGGGAGGCAGAGTATCCCCGGCCCTGGTGACCAGACAGTAGAGCTGGTTGCTGAGCTCCAGGCAGTGACAGACCTTGTCTCAGAAAGTAGAGAGTGCTGACAAAGATGCTTCATATCCAGGTCTGTTCTTCACATGCACACAGACATGTACACATCCTACCACACACACCACACACTGTGCGCACATACATACCACACAGATACACATACACACCACACACACATCACACACCACACACACATCACACACACCACACATACATCATACACACCCACCCACACACACCACACACACAGATATACACACACATACCACACAGACATGCACCCCCACACACCCAGGTGTACATGGGAGGGGTGGCAAGGTAACTTCTTCCCATTTTGTTGTTGAGAAGTGGGATCCCAGATGGGAAGGAGAAACCGGGCTGGGCATTATTTCATTGCTATCATGGGCTAAGACATCGTGGGAAGCACCTGATGATAAACTGTTAAAACGGCCCCGTGAGCCTGAGTTTGCCAACCCCCGGCAGACCTAGACTTGACATTTCTGGCTACACCCTGATGTGCAATGGCAATTGTCCCTGGAGTGGCAGATGCTGTTGGAATGTTGTCATGACCTTGGCCCTTGTTCCTGAGACAGAGAGGCGGCATGCCTCCTCGGCTTTACGGTTTGCAGGCCACCTGTTGCCGTACTTCTCCTTGCATGCTCTGGAGGCATATAGGACCTGTGGCCTATATAATACCAGAACATAGAGATGCGTAAAACCGTGGTATGAGTATGATGGCATTATGCGGATGATGTCATTATGAGGATGATATCAAGGAGATATGGTTGCCATGCCTAGTGTTCTTACCCTCTCTGCTCTTAAAGGCACAGGCCTCTTCTATTTTAAGAGGGAAAGTCCTCAAGGAACAAAGACTTGCTTTTTTTTTTTCTTTTTTTCTTATTCTCCACAAAATATATTCTATCATGTTTTACCCCTCCTTCAATTCCTTCCAAGTCCTCTTCCTTACCTTTCTACCTTTCCAACTTCATAGTGTTTCTCTTTCTCAAATAAAAAAAAAACAAAAACAAAAACAAAAAACAAAAGAAAATAAAAACAACCAAAACAAAACACTCAGACAAAACAAAAAGAGCCAAAAAGTCCACCAAAACAAACAAGAGAAAACATGGGCTCTGTGTGGTGTTGGCCAACTACTTCTAGGCCTGGGGCCTGCCTCGCGTGCGTTTCATAAACCAGGTGACAGTGCACTGGTTTTCCCTCTCCCAGCAGGTATCAGTTCGGAATAGCTTCCCGTTAAAGGCGGGATGTTGTATCCACGTTCCCTTCTCAGCCGGGATTCGCACCAGTTTGAGGTCATATAGGCCTTGTTTGTGCCACGGTCTCTGTGAGTTTGTGTGTTCTGTTGTGTCTGCGAGAAACTGTTGGAGTTGCCCATCACTGCCGGCTCTTACAGTCTCCTGACTCCTCTTACACATAGATGCCTGAGCCTCCAGGGGCGGGAGTGGTGGGGACACCCAGTTCAGGGCTGATTGCTCTCAAGTCAAGGGAGAAGGACTTGTGATAAGTTACCTGGATATTTTACTTGACCTGTTGCTGTCAAGGTTCTGGGCCATGTGGCCGTTATGAAGTGGTTCTGATCACCGAATACGGTGGCCCCATCCACAGCTGGCTGTTTATTTCTGGCATTTAAGGAAACGGGCTTGTGGGAAAGAAAGAGAAGAAGATGGGCGTGGTGTGTGGCTGCCGCGCAGTAATGTTAACTCTGGCACTGGACGGGGCTGTGCTTCCACAGCGAAGACTTCTTCAGAGAGGTTTAAGTCCTACACCTGTCCCCTAAGCACTGGACAGTTTGATGACATGGAGAACCAGCTAGAGTGATAGCTGAGGAGTCCTGGGGCGGTCATACTCTAGGACAGATGTAGTCAGTTTTCTATAACTATACCGAAATGCTCTGACGTTAGAGGGGGAACGCTTGCTCGGATTCTCAGTTTTAGGTGCTCCAGCCCCTACTTGGTTGGCCCTGACTTTGGGGCTGTGTGTGGCGGCAGTGGGTCGGGAGTGCAGGGTACTGTGGTGGACCTGCTCATGGTTGATGGACAAAGGGGAGTGGAGCAGTAGCTGGAGTCTTACAGTCTTTTTCAAGGTCATGACCCCAGTGACCCAAACAACTCCCAGTAGGCTCCAGTTCTTAAAGGATCCACCGTCTCCCAGCAGTGCCCTGCTGGAGTCCATGCTTCGAACGCGTGGTGTATGGGAGGATTCACTATTAAAGCTGTGGCACGCCTGCTGCCGGGGAAGGCAGAGCGGCCTGGGGCAGACTGGACAGCCCCGGCTGGAGTCCCCCTAACCTTCCTGGTAGCTTGGCTGTGAGCACGGGGGCAGCACTGCACCACGTGGAGGGGGTGCCCAGCTTACGGCTCAGAATATGGGCCCTCCTGCCTCGATTTTAGACCTGCCCTCTGCCGTCTTTTTATTCTGCTTTATCTTCATTATTCATTCATTTGCTTGTTTGTAATGAAATGGGTGACCCGGTACTGGATACCCGGTGCATAGTTCTCAACCCCGCTCTCCACGATGAGTCTCTGTTGCTGTCACCAGCGGAGGAAAGTGTGCTTCCCTCCGGCTTACCCTTTTGGACAGCAGCCATTCTGTGGGTTTTGTTTGTTTGTTTGTTTCTTTCATCCCCCCCCCCAACTCCCCACAACCAGTCAGTTCAGTAAACCCAGAATCTGTCCGTCCAGCCTCAGCATTAATCTCTACCACAGTGAGGTGTCCGGGGAGTGTGCGGTAAATTGCAAGTACGAAATCTCAAGGTACTTTGGCACAGGTTTTAAATTAGAAAGTCTTTTCCAGGTGCTTCCCCTCTAACAGAAGTGAAGAAAAATTAAAACGCCACGTGGAAGCACATTTTTTATTCTTATTTTTAAGGAATCCGTTTTGAAACAGTAGACAGAAATGCTTCCTGGTTAGGGGGTCCATAGCCTCGGGTTCTCGTTGCACACTCTTGTCCCTAATGTTTGCGGGCTGGCGGTGGGAGGGCTCAGTAGTAATCGCTGTCAGCCCCGAGTGACTCACGCATTCCTAGCTGTTCTGTGTTTATGTGGAATATGGAAACGATTGCCCCCTCTTTCTTCTGTGCTTGACTGAGTTAGGACTGAGCAGCGGAGCTCCTCACTTTGTTATTTTTAATGGGCCCCCACTTTGGGGTTCCAGCTGGGGCTTGAGGAGGGACAGCTGGCAGAATGGCTCAGGCCCTCTCGTGAGGTCAGGCTGACATTCCTGAAGTTATAACCTCACTGGGGACTGAACTTAGTACCTCCCACGGAAACATGAGCCCCCCTTGGCTACAATTCATTTCCCCAACACGGGGAACCCGGAAACTGGGGGAATGGTAGAAGAGCCTGAACTAGAAAACATTAATTCTTGTCACCTTTATGGGAAGACCTGTGTTTTATGTCCTGCCCTGTTTTCTTTTCTCCCTCACTCCAGTTGCCCATCTGTTTGGGAAGTACACGGCTGGGGAAGGGGTTGCGGAGTCGTGAAAGGCTACTGAGAAAAGAGAGTGTGCGTCTCTCTCCTCTTACTATCTTATTTATTTATTTATTTACTTACTTATTTATTTATTTATTTATTTATTTTTATGGCTATCTGAGTGTTTTGTGCCCAGCATGTGCATCTAAGTGCAGAAGGCAGAGGGAGTTCCAGGCAGTTGTGAGCTGTCTGATGTGGGTGCTGGGAACCCAGGCTGGAGCCTCTGGAAGAGCAGTAAGCGTAGCAGCTGAGTCCTCCTCTCTCCAGTCCCTACTGTTGTAAACAGTGTGCTCTCTTGGAACAAAAAAGTTTTAACCTACAGGATTTGAGAGTTGAGTTTGGCAGATGATCACAGGCTGTTAAGGTGAAGGGAAGCCACTTTCCCAGTGACCATGTGACATTCCCATTAGGCCAGCCTTCCTGTGTCTTGGCAGATGGAGTTTCTTCCTCCCGAGCAGAATGTTTTTCCAAGTGCACAGTCACAGCTGCCTTGTGCACTGGGATGCAAGGCTAGGTGTCAAAATCATTTATAGGGGAAGAACACCGAATGACTTAAAGCATCCAACTTCTAACGGGGAAAAAAAAAAGAGCGAGCTATTTTTGCAGAAGTTTTCTGTAAAAGACTGTTTGGAAGCGTATGCTTTGTTTTTAGGCAGTGTTTTTTTCTATGTATGCTTAAATATTTGTGAGTTCGGACATGGTGTGTGTGTGTGTGTGTGTGTGTGTTTCCTTGCTTGTAATTTTGATGACTGAACCTAAGGCCTTGTGTATGTTAGGCCAGCACTTTCCCCTGAATTCTCTCCTCAGCTCTGGTGTTGGCTTTGTAAAAAGGAAATCGAGTGTTTCACACATTCATGAGCTGAGCTGCAGCTGTCTGAAGTGCTTAGTAACACGGACACAGAAATATGCATGGTGCCAGCTCTGAAGCCTTTACTTGATGAAAGTCAGACAGATGAGTATGTGATTCCAGGTCCAGGATGGCAGAGGGCAGGGGCAGTTCATTTCAACAGCAAGCAGTAAGGTGCTCTGGGAGAGAGCTGGCATGGAGGAGGAGAGGGGGAGGAGTTGATCTCTAACTGTGGGCCAGCTTTTTAAGGTCTGTGATCTGTTCAGTGTGGTCTCATCCTGTCGTTTGTATGGGTGCCCCATGAGAGAGCAGGGCTGAGCTCGAGGTGTTGCTGCCAGTGTTTGCTGTTGACTGTTAAATCTGAACCTCATCCTCTGAGTGGCTGGCAAGCTATTGAAAGGAAATTGGGGGAGCCACACTGGTATACTGGGGTCCTGGGAAGACATGGAGATACAGAGAGAGCTGTTCCTTCTTGGAACACTAGGTCTGTGCATGCAAGGGACCATGCGACTTGCTAGTCCTGTGCACTGGGCTGCTTTGGATGGTCCCAAGCTCTGTGACCCCGTGAGTTGTCAGTAGCTGATACGGCTGCTCTACACTGAAGATATTTTGAAGCTGTGCTATATGGAGGAATTTGTGTGAAATTTTGTAGTCAGTGATGGCCAACCAACACGCTGCACTCATTTTGATTGCTTAGTGACGGAAAAGCTCTAAGGGTGGGTTTGCTTTGAAATGCAGTGAATGTTTGTAAATAAAGTGGAGTGCTTTATGTAAAATTGGGTTTTTACATCAGTGCGAAGATGTTGACCCTCTAACCATGGGAGGCTTGTGGCTGGACGTTTGCAAAGTTCCGATAGATGAAGGGAGCAGCCTGCAGCTCTCCCGTAGGACTGTGGGTTCTATCATCCCATTTGTTGGACTCAGTGGGAGGGATTGTTTCATATGTGTGAGTTTTGTGATGCTAGAACCTCATACTCTCAAGACTAGATACATTGTTATTTTCCCCTCTGATTTCTGGGTGGAAATCTTTCTAAGGCATTTATTTTGTGTTCCTGGCAGGCGTTCAGACTATGCATGGGCTGATGATTTCTGCACCCCTTGCTTACGAAAGAATGAAATTCTGTCAGTGATTGTGGCGGTGTTCTGTAACGACAGGGCCTGTTGAGACCTGTGTGCCTGTCATGCTGAGTGACCTCAGGTTGTCATGACTGTGAAGGCGCTGACTTTAGTCTTTAAGGCCTTCTTCATTTTATTCCACTCGCGCCTTTTCCAGGCAGAGGGAAAAAGCCTTGCAGAGGATTCTGGGAGAGCATGGGCAAAGGCCCGTGGATGCGCTTTACTACCCGTGTAGATGCTTTTCAGGGCTAGGCAACAAAGGATTATCCATTTTGCAGAAAAAGGACTCCAAGTGTATTGCTTCTGGAGGGGCAACGGCATTTGCCAGGCTCTCCTGTTGCCAGCCCAGAAGCGTTCTTGCCCACCTTCCGGGTCCAGCATGGGTGAGGTGGAGGGGTGTGAAGAAGTGTCTCTGACACTGAAGCCTCATACTGTCAAGACGGGATACATTATTGTTTATTTTCCCTGCTCATTTTGGGTGGAAATCTTTCTAAGACGTTTCTTTTCTTTCTTTTGTGCTCCTGGCAGGATTTCAGACTATTCTTTTTTCCTGTTACCTTTGGTGACAATGATTATTTGTTGGATATCCATCTTGTATAAAGCATAGTCGATGGCATGGGGAAATGTTTTCTTTCTAAAAAGTGAAGTTTGCATCCGGTAGGGGGGTGGGGATGGTGCTACAGAGCTGTTCAGCCACAGGGCCACTCCACTGCTGAAGGGATGTCCTGGACTTTCAAGGTTTGTGAGAGATGAGGCTTATAAGGTGACGGATGTCGGGCACAGAGGAAGGCAGGCGAAGGGAACCCAGCCTGCTCAGCAGGTGTGGGTGGGTGGTGTCCTAGTTCCCTTCTCTGCCGTGATGAAACACTAACCAAAAGAAACTAGGGGAGGAAAGGGCTTCTTTCATCTTAACACTTTTAAGTTACAGTCCATCACTGAGAGAAGACAGGTCCCCCTGGAGGCAGGGGCAGAGACCATGAAGAAATGATTCCTACTTGCTTCTGACTTGCTCAGTTACTCTTCTTACACAGCCCAGGCCCACTTGCCTGGGAAGGCTTCAGTCCGAAGTGGGCTAGGCCCTCCCTATGTCGGTCATCAATCAAGAAAATGCCCCATAGACATGCTCAAAGGCTTATCAGATGGAGGTAGTTCCTCATTTGTGGTTTCTTCCTAGGTGACTAGCTTGTGTCATGGTGACAACCTAATTGGAACAGGTGGCCTTCCCGATTCCATCCCTGATTCTGCAGGTCAGGAGGGTTGGGGGAGGGAGCTTGGGAATTTGGATTGTAGAGGCTGCCAATAGCTGCCAGCATTGCTTGGTTAGAGATGGTGAGGGCCCCAGTGGAGGCTGGTTGCCTGTGGTAGAACTCTGATGCCCAGCTACTCTGTCTGAGCCTCCCAGAGAAGACAGTGGGTTCTGGGGTTGGATGAACCTGGCCTCCAAGACTGGTTCTGCCACTTTCTGGCTATGTCATTATCAGCAGTTTTCTTAGTCCCTCTTGCTTGCTTCAGTTTCCCCACAAGTGAAAGGAAGACGGCGGGGCTGGTCCCTGGGCTCTTTGGAACAGTGGAGGGACTTCTGTGTCACTTTGTTCTGTAGGTATAGTGTAGGCCCAGTCAGTGATGACATCTGAAGGCCAGCCCTTCCTCAGCCCTGCGCTGGAGCTCCTGCAGCCCACAGGCTGCCTGCTCTGACTCACTGAAATCCACTGTGACCCCAGAAGGCACAGGAGATAACGCATCACTTCCCACACTTCTCGCTCTCCTTCATGTCACCGTTTTCTGTCTGGTGTAGACTTTGAACCTGGCCCGAACTGTTGGTATCACATTTGATCCACTTCACCTTTTGTTGGAGGCTCTAGTCTTGTCATCTCATCTTCCCTCTTTCTATTGTGAGACCATCGTCTCCACTGAGCTCATGTGCTTTCACACATGGGTCACCGAGCAGCTTTCTGAGGCCATCCCTGATTGTACCAGCTCCTAGCACCGTGTATATCCCTCTCAAACTCCTGAACTGTGTCCTTCGTCTTTGGACACATCTTTTCCTGTTTAGCTCCCCCGGCCCATTAAGCTTCCAGTACAGTGCTTTTTATGTATTTGTGTTTGTTTCGTGCTGGGGATGTTTTACGTCGTTACTGTAAGCCATTTCATTTGTAATAGTGCCACGAGCTGTCATAGCATCAACATGACCAGTTTGGAGGAGGAAACTGAGGCACAAAAATGTTCAGTTACTGCTTAGCGTTGCAGTTTGTCATTGCCTGAATCCAGGTGACCTGACACCTCAGATGCACTCTGGGGACCTGTTCTGCCTTCACCGTTGTCGCCATATAAGCGGGAGGGAGCAGGGGCTGTGTGGTTGGTCTCTGCTCACACAGTCTTGCCACCCTGAGGCACGGCAGATGCTAACTGTATCTCTCCCTCCTCTGCACCGTGATCATGCTGCCGCCTCTCAGCTGGGAGGTGGAGTGGGCGCTCTTGATGTGAGTGTGCAGGGTTAACTCTTTATCTGTTACCACATGCCTGATGGCAGGAGTCAGGGGTGAGAGCCTCACCTCCTCACATCTGTGCAGCAGGGATGGAGGCCGGGAGCAGAGGAAGAGGATGCACAGGAGCCTGAGCTGGGCTGTAATCCTAAGGCTTGCTTTTCAGTGGCCCTCTTCCTCCGGAGAGGCTCTGCCTCCTCAAGGTTCCATAACCTCCCACAACAGCTTCACCGGGGAGGCAAGTGTTCAAACATACAGGCATGTAGGGGGACATTCACGTACAAACCATAACAAGCACCTGCTAGCCATCAGTTACCTGTCAGGGCCACTTTCCTGCAGCCACAGTTCTACCTTATGAGATGGTGATCTGCTAGTGCCTGCCTCTTGGCGGTCATGGAAACCAGAAGACATGAGTTGGATGTTTCTCTCCTATGCTTAGTGTGGGGGACTTGGTTGGTAGCGTCAGCCCTTCTGGCTCGCTCTCCCATCCATTCTTTCCAGCCTGCTTGTTCTGTGCACACACTTCCCTATCTTTTCCAGCCCATGCAGAACTGGACATGTGTCCCCCTCTATGTTAGCTCCATGTCACAGAGCAGCAGGCTAAGCTTGTCTGTACCCCAGTGATAACACAGGGCTCTTGGTGGTTTTAATCAGGAACATGGGGGTCATGGCAAGCTGTCCATCAGGCTTGGCTTCCTTGCCTCTAGCCTGCATTATTATCATCTCTGGCTGGCAGGTCCTGCATAAATACTTACTGAGAGATCACTGAGTTATTTGGAAGTCATACATTTAAAAGGAGGATGAGGAGAAGGAGGAAGAAGAAGAGGAGGAGGGGACTGGGTCACCATCAGTTACTAGAAATCTCTAGGAAGCTGTAGAATCACATACCGTACTTCCTTGCTGTTTGGAAGAACTATTTGTTATAGTTCCAAATGTGACTAAGCTCCATCCTGCCTCTTCTCCTCTGTTTTCTGTTGCTCCAGGAGAGTGCTCCTGGCTGTGTAATTTCTTTTTGTCTTCTTATGTATGAGTGTGGTATGTGAACATACACATGTGTGTACTCACGTGCTCTTTCCAGAGGCTACAGTCATGGTATGTCAGTCTCCGTCTCCTGACAGGGTGTCGCAGTGACCTGGAGCGGGCCTGTCAGTCCCAGGGATCCTCTTTCCTTCTCCCCAAACGCTGCTGGGGTCACAGGTGTGTGTGGCCTTGTGTGGCTTCTCATGGGTGCTGAGGATTTACAGTTGGCTTCTTGAGCTTGCTTAGCAAGTGGGCTTACCCCCTGAGCCGACTCCCCAGCCCTGGTTCTGGAGGCTGGGAAGCTACAGTTGGGTGATCATGTCTGGCAAAATCCTCAACCCGCACCCGACGGGGTAGAAAGACAAGAGATCCACTGGGTGTGTAGAAGAGACAAAACTGAGGTGTCCTCCATGCCTTAATGCCAAGCTCTCCTGGTAACTAATCCACCCCCATGAGAACAGCATTATCCCCCTTAAAGGCCTAATTCCCTCCCAGAAGCTCCACCTCCCAGCACCACCAGGATGGCAGCCACGTTGCAACCTGAGTTTTGGAAGAGACAAAGCAAGTCACAGCACCCGCCAAGTCTTGCACAACACGTAGCAAAACCCAGGACACGTGAACTCTGTCCAGAAATAAAAACCTTCCCTGTGTTTGACTGTCATCCCTGTTGGGGGAATGGTGGTGAGCCAGGCACCCCTGTTTCTTGTTCTCATGAGCTTGTGGTATTGTGGAGCCATGGTCGCAGGGGCTACTCGAACATTCACTTCCCCAATGAGATGCTCTATGAAGATCCACGGGAAAGGGCATGCTGTGTGGAGGGCCAGGCAGCTAGCCCCGGTGGAGGGGTTGAACTGAAGTCTAAATGGGATGGCACAGTGGGAACCTTCCCATTTAATAGTCCTTTTTTTTTTCTTTTCTTTTCACATAGTATGCTATTCAGTGCTTTATTAAGCTTGGCTGGTGACAGATAATAATTAGCTTTGAAATCTCGATGTAACCAAATGTGCTATTACAGGCTATATATATATATATATATATATATATTTAACTTCTGTGTAAGTAGCGTGTGTGTCGGGCTGAGTGGGAGCCACTGCCTTCATGTGAGTGCGGGCAAGGCACTTGTGTTTCTGAAATCACAGTTGGGGCTAGTTCTGTCAGTACAGCCCATCCAGGCTGTGTGTCACCTCACAGATGGTGCTGTCGGGGCTTGCCTTCCCACGCAGGTGCTCGTCACTTGAGTTCACATTGTTGTTTTTGTTCAAGCCCGAACAGCCAGGTGCAGATAAATGTGCTGAGAATTTTGTGAGTCAAGTTGGTTAACACAGAGGGGGGATGCCCCCTCAGCCAAGTACACGAGAGCGGCATAGACTCTGTCAGTATTCCCCAGCCTGGGGGTGGTTGCTGTGCAGCTCACCCGCTGCTCTCCAGCACGGTGTGCGTGGCGGGCGAGGCAGGGATTTCCGAAGTGTAGGAGAGCGGTGACAGGAGGGGCAGGTGTGTATCTGCCCATGCTGCCTCGTTCACAGGGTTACCACCTACCCGCCTGGTCTGGCCAGGTCAAAGGAAGATCAGTCACACTGCTACTTTCTTCGCTTGTGTGTTACATCTGCCTGTCTCTGCTTTGTTCCGTAGTGTTCGTATTTTCTGGCAAATTATACCAATTTACAGTCACGACTTAAAGGAGTTGATAAAATGGAATGAAAATGGATACATTTTTAAAAGAAATTTATCTTTATTATTTATTTATTGTTATATAGTAGTCTGCTTGCATTTATGCCTGTGGGCAAGAAGTGGGCACCAGATCTCACTATAGATGGCTGTGAGCTACCATATGGTTTCTGGGAATTGAACTCGGGCCTTTGGAAGAACAGCCCATCTTAATCTCTGAGCCCTCTCTCTGTCACCTCATAATTTCTAATGATGTGTCTGTGCAGTCTGTGTGTATTTGTGTGTGAGGCCAGGAGAGGGCATCAGATCCCGTGGAGCTGGAATTGCAGGCACTTGTGAGCCATGGGTGCTGAGAACTGAATTCTGGCCCTTTGCAAAAGTGGCACGTGTCTTAATGGATGAGCCATATCTCTAGCCCCCAAATGAATTAACTTTTAATAACCTAATAGACTGTAGAGTGACACAGATTTCCTAGAACCGTAAAGGTGGTACTTGAATGGCTGAAGTTTGCCAACACTCTTTGGCTCTGCCTGTGCTTTGTCACTGCCCTTTAATACTTGCTTTTGTTTGCTAAAATCTGGTAACATTACAGTACTACTTCAGGTAGTTAGAGTAAAACAGTGGATGAGTATTGGCGAAGAATTAGACAACTGGGAACCTTGAACTCACAGATATACACCTGGCTCTGCCTCTGTGAGTGCTGGGATTGAAGGCCTGCTCCACCACGCCTGGCCTTTATAAATATATTAACAACCACTAAGAGGGTAAATCTTAAGGTCTATGAGTTGTATTTTAATGGCCCCAAGAAAGCTGGTGGCAGGTTGTAGGAGGCCTTCCCTGAGACCTTTGCTGACAGTATCAGTGTAAGCTGACTCAGAGGGGATCTCCTGCTGTGGAGGGAAGTGTCTGTCTCTCCCAGAAAGCTTTTGTTTTGTGGGAAGAGCCATGCCTTTCCCAAACAGGAAGAAATGGAGATGAGTAAAGTCACATATCTGTGAATTGTCTAAGCAGAGGGTGGAAAGGACGGGAGGTTCCCCAGGGAGCCTTCAGTAGCTGTTTTGGCTGAGGACCAGTTTTGAGGGTGATGGTGAAGGTTTTCTGGGGCTCTCCATCTCAACAGGAGAGCCATTGTCCCCAGATTTTCCCTTTGCTGTGTCCCATGTTCCTGCTTGTTCCCTGTCACTCCCCTTCCCAAGTGCTTTCTCTCTGGAGAGTGGCACATCCCACCCTCCTTCCTCATCCTCTCTTGAATTCCTCCTCACAGGCCCTCTGCTCTGTAGCTTTCCAGAGCCGTAGATGGTGTACCCCAGGTGATTGTTCTTTCCAGACTCACCAGTACCAGGACTGGGGCCCATGCCCTGTTTCTCTGTGGATGCTTCCTTTGTGTGGTGAGAGTGTGCCTTCTGCTGCTTTAGGCTGCACACACATAGCCCTGGGCTGTGTTGACAGCTGCTTATCATTTCCTCTTGCTGACAGCCACACCTTAGGTTTAGGAAGTGTGTCCTTATTGGAGGAAGTATGTAATTGGGGGTGGGCTTTGAGCTTTGAAACATGTGCTCTCTCTTTCCCATTCGTGGTTTGAGATTCCAGCCCTCAACTCTTTGCAGGTCCAGTTGCTGTACCTACCTGCTGGTGGGCTTCGCCACAGTGATGGACTCTGGAATTGGAAACCCCAATAGACCCTTCCTCTGATGAGTTGCTGTGGACATGGTTTATCACAGTAATTGAAGAGTAACTGAGACACCTCTGATGGGGTTGGTTTTGTAGTAGACCGCTGGGCCCTTTCTATTCACAGGGCTCGGGATGAAGGTAGGAGGAAGGCAGCATTGGGGAGCGTCAAGTCAGACTACAGCCCGGGTGGAGGAGATAGGGTGGTGACTGTGTGACGGTGATCTGTGCTGGGTGTAAGTGCTGTAGGCTGGGTCCTTTCCCTGCCGTGGCAAACGAGAGAGAAGAGGCAGTGTGAGATCAGCAGCACTGGGGCAGCAGAGGACGGTGGGTATCCGTGGTGGTTCCCTCAGGGTGGTACAAACAGAATATCCTGGAGAATGAGGGTAACCTTGCCTCTTGGGACTAGGGAGATGACTCAGTTGAAAAGGCGCAGTTAGAGCAAGCAGGTACGAGTTTTGTTCCAGAGAGGGAGCGGGAGGTCCGATGCAAAGATGACAAATAAGGGAAAAGCAACGTGGAGAGGGGCCTGTTAGACAAGCAGATCTAGAAGGACCTCCATGGGTGGGGCCTACAGCCTCAACCCCCTCCACCTCTCCAACCAGCTCTTCAACCTCAGCTAAGTTTTCTTCTTTTCTTTGTCATTCATTGAACCCTTGTGAAAGTATGTTCCTCAATGCCAGGCAGTGCAAAAGGTCAAATGGTGAACAAGGGAGCACGAATGGGGCTGGCTGTGTGTCTGAGGGCGGGAGGGAAGTGTGGGCTGGTGAGCACATTGCAGCTCACACAGGTCCCGGAGGGGCATCGAGTCTCTGTGATCAGCTGCCCTCTCCTTGCTGCTGTGAGATCAGAACCTAGGCTGCAGCTCACACAGGTCCCAGAGGGGCATCGAGTCTCTGTGATCAGCTGCCCTCTCCTTGCTGCTGTGAGATCAGAACCTAGGCTGGAGGATGGACTTTGGAGGTAGATGAGTACTGTGGGAGAGTCAAACTGTTACAGAGAATCAGGTAGTTGACATAGTGGTTAGAGCACCAGGGGATAGGAGATGTCAGCGAGGCAGGCAGGAGGATAGATCACCGTAGGTTTTGTTAGCTGTGAACTTGATCCTGAAGGCAGCAGGAAGCTAGCAGGGCTGGGAGCAAGGGCAAGACGTCCAAGCTGTGTTAAGACGGCACTAATGAACTTGATGTATCCCACGGCCTTTTAAAAAGTGATTTTATTTTTATTTTGGTGTCTGTGTATGTGCACCTGAGTGCAGTGCCTGTGCAGGCAAGAAGAGGGTGCCAAATCCCCTGGAGCTGGGCTTATAAAGGTGGTTGTGGGCCTCCTGATATGAGTGCTGGGAACCACACTTGTCCCATGCAAGAGCAATCTTATAGGCCCCTTTTCTGTGGTCTTGAATGTAAAGTGCATAGAAATCATATATGTATAAAAGATCCAGGCAAATCCAGAAATGGAAGATGGACCAGTTGTCCAGAGGTGGCATGGGAGGATAAGGGGAAAGTTCAAGATTTCTTGGTAGGATGTTGTTAAGAGTCTAAATTTGTGGCATAACTCTGAGGACACTAAAACTCAGCGAACTGTGCCCTTTGAATGGTGAGTAGTACAGCCACGTGTGGAGGCCTGCCAGCGGCTCCAGTCGCCATGGTATCTGTCTCTGGCCCCACGGCTCTTTTGGGCCTCCATGCACCTGAACACCCTTCTCCCTGACTCCTGCTGCCTCACAGCAAAAGCAGCAGCTGCACAGGGTATCACTTTGTTGTCAGCAGATCCTCAGACTGTCCCTCAGGCATCCCAGCTTCAAACAGTTCAACAGTCCAGGGAATGGCTAGACCTGGCTTTGCATGGTTGTGTGATTTCACTAGTTACTTCCCTCTTCCTTTCTCCCCTCTCCCCAACTTCTCCAAGCTCTTACCTTTCCTCTCTCCCTCCTTTCTCTTCTCATCTGTTTTTATTCCCTAAACATTTAAATTATGCATTACTATGCAACTGGTTCTATTTCTAAATGCTTTGAGAATAATAACCTTTTTATACATTTTAATAAAATTAATCATCCATAAAGAGCATAGTATAACTTTTCTTGTTTTCACACTAGGAAAGGCACAGAGAGGTTATTTGCAGAAAGTCAAGGAGCCAAGCAACAGTGGAGCCACCCGCGTCTCCCCATCCGCCTTCTTTTCTGTCTGCAGTTGCAGGACAGGTGACCTGTAGCTTACACTTCACACCATTTCTGCAGGGTCCAGCACAGAAGGTCTCTGAATCTCTGCACTTGCCTAAGCCCCCTGAACTCCCCATTCGTCTTTGACCACTGCAGGCAAGGCTCTGGTACCTAGAGGAAAAGAATGTCCTGCCCCTGAGTATCAACTCCCTGTCAGCGAGTTGTCATAATAACCTGGCAAGGGTCCCCTTTGGCCACAGCAAGGTTCCACTGGAGAGCATGTGGACAGGTGCCCTGGGAACACTGTAGTCCCTGTTCATGCAGGTTAATTGAGCCCTCAGCCTGGGAATTTGGACCATGCAGTTTGATATGAGGCCTGCATGGAAGAGGCTAACCTGCTGGCAGTTTGCCATGGATTCCTGATGGCAGGGGGATAGCTATGTCTTGTGTGGAACTTTCCACTGGATAGAACTGACAGCAAGCCAGGAGTGAGGCCCAGGGTGCAGGCTTGCTGCTGGGGCCACTATGTCAGTGTGCTGGGCTGCTTGTCCCTGATGCTATGAGCTTAAACTTGCTGTGTGGGGAACTGGTGAAAGCTGCTTTTGATTCAGCCTGGGATGGCCAGCAACTATAGCTGTCCTGTGCGGACGGATGTGTTTGCTAGTGCCAGACTATCTTCAAGTATATATTGTTTTACGTAGTACATTCCAGAGGGTGGCTGCCTCTTGTCTCTTCATATGTCTTCAGAGTGATGTCAGCCTTGGAGGATGTTGGTTACCAGCATTTGCTTTGGGGAGAAAGTGCCTTAGAACTTGCTGTCGCCACATTTGGCCTGGCTCTGCTCCTTTAAGTTCAAGCAGCTGACTATGTGCTGTGTTTTCAGTAACTCTTCCATTGAGGTACTGACTGGTTTTTCCTAAATGGTTGTGGCTCCAAACTTCTGTATCATTACTTTGTCCCCCATCCCAGTTTGGTAGAGTAAAAATGACTTGTGCTGTGTTCCTTTGCCTCAGAAGTCAGTTGCTGATTCTGTAGACAAAAGAAAGGGTTTTGGTGGCTCTTTACTGAGCTTCCAGGACACTTGCGGGCTCCATCTCCAGGATGTGTCTGGTGGTTCTGCCCAGGGGTGGGGGGAGGGGCGGGAGTGGGGCTGAAGGCAGTCTTTGCTGCAGGGAGGAGGGCATGAAGCCTGCTTGCCAGCTTTCAGCTTACACAGGTGTGACTCAGGACAGAGCCTGGCTCCTCCAGACAGTTTTCTTTTTCTTTTTTCCTGAAGCCTGTGTAAGTTTATTAATTTACTCATTATTTTCTCTGAGGGTGTTCATTCAGACTGTAGGCTTTGAGTGGTTTCTTTCCTCTTCCCATACAAGCAGAGGCAGTCGGTTCAGTTCGCCTGCCTCGCGGAAGCAGCCACTCTTAGACTCTTCCAGCTCCTCAGAGGCTCCAGCCCATTGTTCAGACCTGGTGTCTGTCCTGGGGCCCTCTCTCCAGAGTAGCTTAAAATCATCGGCCTGTCAGGGGGACAGGTTAGACCTGAGCTACGACTGACAGCCTGTGAGGACGTTGGTTTACTGCATGCTCGATGATCTGCAGGGGAGGTGCCAGGACGCACCTTGCCACTTGGGTGACGTGACCTTCAGGTTCCTTTTGTGAGGCAACCACAGACACGGGGGTACTTTCATTATGGGGGTAGAAATGTGTGGTTCGTGAAGGCTATGTGGATCCATGGCTGTACATATCAGTCAGAAGTCACCAAACTATGTATCGAATATGGCCAGATTTTATTGTGTGCAAATTAGACTTCAGTAGGTAACTTCAGGCAGATAACAAGTTCAGGGGAATCTTCTGGAACATGTTCAGGTCTGTAAAAATTCACCGTAATCATAGATGTTTTTTCTTTTTAAAGACTTATTTAAGAGAAGTGAAAATAATTAGGGTTGCTTAATTTCAGATAGACTGGCTGGATCTGTTTTTCTGACTGATAGGTGTGTCACCGCTGTGCATGTCGCTGCCAGGAGCTGGAATGAAGGCCTGTGGACTTTCTCCACAGAGGCAGTGAGGGGTTCAGGCTGCCAGGCTCCGCTGTCCTTGGCTCACTCACTCAGCACTGCTGCTGCCCAGAGGTGGCCGGAGGCAGGGAAGCTTGTTCGTGTTCCAGGGACACTTTACTCAGGACAGGCCCACACTGGACTTGGTCTCAGGTTGTATCTGCTGAGCTCTGAGTGATGCTGCCGTTGATGCTTTTGGGGAAACTCATCAATAATGAGTATTCTCTCAGCCTTACTTGTCACATGAGTGTGGAAAGGTGGGATTGCAGAGACGTTTTCAGGAGGGTATGTGGTGCCATGTTCAGCTGGGACATGGCTGTGGGATGGTTTGCTTAGAGGGACTTACGGAGGGTCAGTAAGGAGGAGTAAGAGACTGAGCACACGTCTGGCTTCTAGATTCCTGCAGAAACCCAGGGAAGGGGTGTATGTAGCTGTGACAGTTCAGACAGAAAGGCGGGGACAAGGCTGCATCACCTTTCTGTTCCTGTAACAGAACATCTGAGATAACCAGCTTCAAAAGAGGAAGCCTTTGTTTTGGCTCATAGGATTGGAGGTTCTGTTCCTTTGCTGGTTGGTGTATTGTGTCCAGGCCCTTGGGGTAGCACCACAGTATGGTGGGAGTGTGTCGGGTTGAGGAGGATGTATACATCTTGACAGCTGGAAAGAGCCCAATATTTCCTTCATGGGCGTGTCCGGCGTGACCTACCATCCTCCTCCTGGGTCCCGGTCCTAAGGGTTTCACCACCTCTCAACAGTGTAGGCTAGGGACTGAGACTTTTAGATAGAGAGACCTTTGGGAGACCTTACTTAGGCCATGTGAGTGAAGAGGGATGCCCAGCAGATGCAGGCGACAGAACGTGGAGATGAGCCCTTGAGCTCGAGGGGCTGGGAATGAGAATAGCAGGGAAAATGGTTTTAAGAGTTTAGCCTAGAGAGCCCTGTCAATTCCAAGAGAACTAACCCAATAGGGAAGTTAAGGAGGCAGCCTGGAGGAGGGGAATTAGAGTATCCGTTTTGGGCTTTAGAGGCGGTCGCTGTTCTACACGTGTGGGTCGTGCTTGCTTTTCCGTAAGCAGGTAATTGATGTGCACACAGCCGCAGTAAGAAGTAGACATTTAGGGGCTGGAGAGGTGGCTCAGCACGGAGTACTTACTGCTTCCACTGCACTGGGATTCCTAGCATCCACACGGTGGCTAACAACCATCCATAATTCTAATCCCAGGGAGCCTGATGCTCTCTTCTGACCTCTGAGGACACCAGGTACACACGTGGTGCACATGCATACATGCAGGCAGACCACCATTATATATAAAGTAAAAAAAGAATATAAATCTGAAAAAAAAATAGAAGAAATCTGTAAGTAACACAAGTGCTATACTACCAGGCACATTGTTATTTAAGACACAAACATTTTCAAAACAAAACAAAACAAAACAAAACAAAAACACAAAAAACCCCAAGATAAAGTTTTAGAAATATTTTTAAAACCAGAAAGAATGTGTCTTAGTTACTTTTCTGTTGCTGTGCTAAACTACTGCAGCCATGGCCGCTTACAGAAGAAGGGCTTCTTGGCCTGTGGTTGCAGAGGGTTAGTTTTCATCATGGCAGGCAGGCAGCAGGCATGAGAACTGCAGCAGGAAGCCGAGAGCACATCCAGAACTGTAAGCAGGAAGCAGAGAACTAGAAAGGGCATGGGTCCTTAAACTCTGAAAGCCAGCCTCCAGCGACCTACTTCCTCCAGCAAGGCCACACCTCCAAACCCTTTCAAACAGCTCCACTGACTGGGTACAAACATTCAAATTCCCAGAACTGTGGGGGAGAGTTACCATTCAAAACCGTCATGGCAGTGCACATGTAAGACTGAGTTTCTTAGTAAGGATTAGGGGATCTTATATGTTTCAGGTGATTCTTGAGAGATCTTGATCATCATTGATTAGAAATATCAATTTTGGTTTATTTAGTTAAACCTTTATTTTCTTTGTTTGCATGTGTGTTTGTGTGTGTGTGGGGGGGCATGTACATGCCATGGGAATCAGAAGATACCTTGATATAACCAGTTCTCACCTGTTACTGTTTGTGTCCTGGGGATTAAACTCATGCTGTAAGACTTGATGGCAAGTGCCTTTATCCACTGAGCTGTCACGCCAGCCCAATTTTGGTATTTTTAATAGCTCGCTTTCCATTATGTCTGATCTCTAGCCACCACTGTAAGACTTAGTGTGACAAAAACAAGTTGTGTTAAAAGTAAATAACAAACCTCATAACGGGCCAGAATCAGCTATTTGGACTCTAGCACCTAAGAATCTCACAAACCCAGTGGGCCTACCAGAGTTGGGTCATGTTAATAAAGATGGAATGTGAAGTTTGGCTTTGGGTAAGTGGCATGCATTTAACTTAGTTTTACTTAACTCCATGTCTCTTGTAAGTTCCTCGAAGATAGGACACTTGAGAGTGAGGCAGAAGCCATTAGATCGGTTAACTCATGTCTGAGCCCTCTCCTCTGCCGGGCTGAGCAATAGTCTAAATCGGCTGTTCACGAATGCCTAGTTATATTGTAAACAATAGGATAAATAGGTGCCCTGGGATAATGCAGCCCTGGGCAATGCCTTTTAAGACACAGCTATTCAGTGTCTCACTCCATAATCCTGCATCTCGGCACTTCTGGTGACTTGAGCTCAGACTGCCCACACTCCCTTAGAAGCCTGGAGGCCGTGCTTGAAGCCTGTGAACTTCCGTTGTCAACTTCTGATCCTTGCAGCCTGAGCGCCACAGTGTTCATTATAATCCACCTGGCTTCTCGGTGCCCCAAACGCTTCCTTAGGGTTGCCATTCTGCTTCTGACACCTCGTTTCCTCTGTGGATTTTGGAAATAGTGTTGGACTCTGTGTTACCCACACTCCTTACCTTTTGGGGGGTGCTGTTTACCCAGTAGCCACAGTGCATTTTGCCTGTTTTTAGAGAGGTTTTCATGCATTCCACCTGGCTTCAGACTTACTCTATAGCTGAGGCTGTCATTGGACATATCCCTTCTTGAATGGGCCTGTTGAGTGCTCGGTTACAGGTGTGTGCCACCTTGCCTGGCTTTCTGTGGTGCTAGAGATGGAGTCCGGACTGTGTGTGTGTCAGCTAAATGCTCCAGCGCCCAAGCTATGCTCCCAGCCCTTTTGTTGTAAGTTTAATGGTTGAACCCATTCTGTCCATATAAAGTAGTGTGAGTCAGTCTGTCAGCGTGGTGCTTGAATTTTGAGTAATAATCTTTCCTGGTACCATGAGCATCGGTGTCAGTCCCATTGGCCCATGGGAAATGATATCTGTGGATGAGTGTGTAGGACAGTTAGCTTTGTCGGCATTGCCTGGGCTCTGGTGTCAGAGAGTGAGGGACAGTGAGAGTGGAAACAGTGAATTTCCATCTTTACAGTTCCTGAGGCTGGAAGCCTGGGGTTAAGGTCTCTCTCTATGGCTTGTTGATCGTCACCTTTTCCCCGTGATCTCTTTTTTCCTTACAAGTTTATCAGTCACAGGTTGAAAGCATGCCAGCAACGTCATTTTTTTTTAATATAGTTTTAGAGAAACTGTAATTGTTTTAATAGATTGGACTTTGTTTTTTTATTTTTTTAATTTAAATTTTTAAAAATTAATTACAGTTTATTCACTTTGTATACCAGCTCTAGCCCCCTCTCTCATTCCTTCCCAATCCCGCCCTCCCTCCCTCATCTCCTCCATGGCAGCTCAGTCTCCAAGTGGATTCCCTAATAAGGGGAACAGGGACTGTCTCTGACATTGCCCTAGTAAGGGGAACAGGAACTGTCTCTGACATGAACTCAGTGGCTGGCTCTTTGATCACCTCCTCCTGAGGGGGGAGTAGGCGTATTAGGTCACAGAGGAAGACAATACAGCCAGTCCTGATGAGACCTGATAGGCTAGGATCAGAGGGAAGGGGAAGACGACCTCCCCTATCAGCAACCTCATTTTAAGTTGATTGCTTCTTTGAAGGCTCTAAATATATTCTGAGGTCCTGGGAGTTAGGCTGTCAGTGTATGAGTTTTGGCTGGACACAAGGTTTAAGTGTAATGTAACTGTTCTGAACCTTTATGACTAATGAAACGTCCTCTGAAAGTTTAGAAGTAGGCTAGACAAGGCCACATCTTGGAGAGGAGAGTGTCAGGTTTGCTCATGATAAGGCTTAGAGACGACTAAATATTACAGTGGTTTGTCTTTGCTTCCTCCATTTTTGTTCATGGAGATCTGAAGAACCTTCTACATTCTGCTAAGAGTTTGTGATTGGTCTATAGTAATGGCTTTGTGATTAGACTCAGGAAGGTGTCAGAGAAGGGTTTTTATTGTCCTGTGTTAAAATGCCTCATCTACTAGGCAGAACATGAAAGAGCAAGGCCCATGGCCAGCAGACCTTGGTTTAATTCTGGCTTCTGTCTTCGGTTTCCACTGAAGGGAAGCAAAGTCAGAATTGATCCTCATGGCATCTCCCCACTCATGACTGTAGCTGCTTACAGACCTGTTAGGAGCCTTACTTTCCTCATCTGGAAAGCCAAGACAGTCTTAGCTTTTGTCACTGCTGCAGGGAGATCTATTGGCAGACAGTAGATACTTGGTGGCCTACTGCTGGGGTGGCCTTTGACCCCAGGTGGGACATCTGTCTCAGTACCTGGAAGTACTTAACCTCCACTGCCTGCCTGACTTTCGTGCCACGGACAACACTCAAGGATGTTGGCGTGAGTTGGGTTTACATGGCCCCTATATTCCTGCTGTGACACGGCCTCCCTTGTATAGATGTGTGCTCAGAAAGGTTAGATGGTCTCACTGTGTGTCTTACCAGGAGGAAAGTAGTGGAAATTTGTGGGGCAGAGATGGAATTTAGTCCCGAAAACCAAAAAAGATGAGACATTACTTGCAGTAAGTAGTATGTGACTTGGAAAATTATCCTGGTCCGGGGGCTGTCACTTTGTCCATTAACGCCTGCACTCATCACAGAATTCTCATCACCAGCAGTTGTAAGCCAGATGGAGGATTTGCTTGTTTAGGTGGGAGACTCTTGGGGTGGCACCTATGTAGTGGAGTCAGATCCAGGGACTGCAGGTCCCTGTCAGAGTGCTTTCTCTGCTGTCTCAAATGGAGTTATTCTCAGAAAACTGACCAAAGAAGTGCCCGCCCTCCGCCATGATCGTGTCCCGTGACTTCGCTTTGTTTCTTGTATCTGCATATCACATATCAAGGAAGAGAATGACTGGCTCCGCATAAGTCACTTGGTTATCCCTGAATCTCTCCCTGGAGCATTGTTGCTGGGCTGGCTGTGTATCAACCACAGAAGCAAGCATCTTGATTGGCAGGCCTACTGGGTGAGGAATGCTGTCCCTGGAGAGGGGCTGCTCAGCAAACGGGTACCATACCTTTAGTACAGAGACTAACATTTCAAATCAGTGGGGGTTGTTGTTTATCCCTTTAATTTACAGGAGATGGGGGGGGCCCACCATAAAGCTGTGCTCTGGGTCCGATTGGGAGTTTGAGATGAGAAGGTACCTCAGGAAAGGTGCCCCTTTGGTGGAGCGCATGCGCTGAGCGCAACAGCACAGCGACAGCGTATTTGATGGTTGCTAAGACTGGTTTAAATGTGGGCAATGCTTGGGGTTCTGTGACAGCTTGGTAGTAACGGGCGTTCCCTATTTTATTTTCATAGGGTTAGATGACTGCCTGCAGCCGTATGTCCACAAGTTTGAGCGCGAGAAGATAGATGGGGAGCAGCTGCTAAAGATCTCCCACCAGGATCTCGAGGAACTGGGGGTCACGCGGATTGGACACCAGGAGCTGGTGCTGGAGGCTGTTGACCTTCTCTGTGCACTGGTTAGTCTGGGAGAAGGTGACCTTTTCTGTGCTGACGCTCTTCGGGCCCTCAGTCTCCTGAGTCCTCTTGAGGTTCAGCCCATCCTCACTCTTAACGTGTTGAAAAGAAGCGTCAGTGGAAAACAACAGGAGAAAAACAAGATGTTTACTAGAGGAAAGGCTGGGAGATGATGAGCTATGAGCTTGGTCAGGCACGCTTTTTTATGCATGTTTGCATATGTTTGTGTGAGTTCACATACATGTTAAGGGCATGTGCATGTGTGTGTGTCTGTGTGTGGAGGCTGAAGGACAATTTTGAGTGTTATCCGTGGAAACCCTGTCCACTTTTGAGACAGGGTCTCTCATTGGCCTGGACCTCATCAGTTAGAGTAGATTATCTGGCCAGTAAGCCCCAGGGATCCTTCTGTCTGCACCCCACCCCCACCCTGCAATTGCAAGTGTGTGACATTATGCGTGGCCTGTTTATCTGTGTGCTGGACACTGATCTTAGGACCACATACTTACAAGTGTTTTACCAGCTGGCTGAGCTATCTTCCTCAAGCTGTTTTCTTCCCCCTCCCAAATGAACGAATGAATTTAAAAATTAACATACACGGTATTAGATAACATGATGTTTTTAAGCAAGGTGTATTTTAATGGATTCTCTTCCCCTTTATCTCCCCCCCCCCTTTTTTTTTAAATTCTCCCTCAGGCTCTTTTCTTCTTTGGCATGTATTTTCACCTCACTCTTCCCCAGCATCTATCTTTACTCTCTCTGGTCTTCTTTCTTGTGTCCTATCCTTTATCCACATTTACACCCACTTAACACACATACATCACGCCTCTGTCCATTAAATAAAGTTTTATTAGAATTCAGTGTGAGTAGTCATTGATATATTTATTACCTGAGGCTGTCTTTGTGCTGCAAGGACAGAATGGAGTCTCTGTAACAGAGGCCACATGTCCCTCCAGAGTCTGAAATGTTTACAGTCTTGTCATATATAGAAAAGTGTTATCTGTCACCAAAACAAAAACAGCAACAAAATACCAGAACAGTCTGTATTAGCCTTATTTTCAATCTTTTATAAGGTGCAGAATGATGGAGACAGCTGTGAATGAAGATGCCATTTTTTAAACTGAAATGAGAAATGCTAAATGTTCACGTCTGTTTTTGTTACTATAAAAAGTGCTCTGAGTTTCACAGATACTCACTCTGTTTAAATAAGTAGTGTTTGTGTTTGAAACAATCAACCAAAGAAATGGCAGCTAGATGGGCAGGAATGTGAACTTTGTCCTGGCTGGTGGGTGTTTGAGCTCTGCCTAAGTCCTGTGCAGTGATACCCATGGTTCCTAAGTGATTCATTCAGATGTGGCCTCAGAACGCCTGTAAAGGCATTTGTTTACAAACTGGCAGGCCCGGGTGGGACTCTTGTTATGGTGCCCTGCTTACGAAGTTGCTCATTTAGCTGTGAGGGTCGCATACCGTCCCCAGCATTCAGGCTGGCTTAGCAATACTCTGAACCCGAGCCAAGGGGAGATACAGTTACATCGCCCAGAATGGTGGGAATGACTGTGCGTGGTGACGCTGCCACCGCTGGTCTGCATTCCACTGATTATATAACGTTGCCACATTGTGAGTATTCCTTGTCTTAAAATGGACAGAGCCTTGTCTTCTGCTCTGAGATGCGCCGCTCTTGTTTAGGAAAGTAATGGGGAAATTATTTGTGGTTGATAAATGAGCTGCCACAAGGGAGACACGGTGGCCAAGTGGTCTGAGTGCTGGCCTGGAAGGCAGGATTTTTGTATCTCCATCCTGGCTCTGCTCCAGGCTACTCCTCCTTGACCCCTGGGGGAATGTGTGTCTGTTCCCCTCAACTGTACAGTAACTGTGGCCTTAGATGCGGCTGTGGACACACATGGGTGTTCTGCGTTGCTGGGGATGTGCCCTAGCAGCCTGTTTATTATTAAAACTGCTCTTCAGGGCCAAACATGCTCAGTTTATTTCTGTTACACGTTCGGGGGAGCTCGGCTCTGCCGTCTTTTCTGCTAGAATGTTCTGCGCTGTCCTGTCTGTCTCTTTCACTCTGCTGTATACTTTGAGGACAAGAACATCGCTCTGAACCCAAAGCATGAGGGTGAAGGGGACAGGTCAGCTTTGGACACATTATGTACCTTTGGGGTGGGGAGAGCGGGCGTGGGGAGGCGGGAAGAAGTAGCAGAAGCCTGTGGGTAGCCTCTTGGCTTTTTCCTTTTTGCTACCTCTTAAAACACTGCACCGAAATGAACAAAGCTGGACCAGTGCCAGAACCTAAAGCTGTGTTTTATCTCCTACAATTTCCTCCTAATTTCCTCTGTAGACCAGGCTCTGACCTCAGTCTCACTGGGACCTGCTCTGTAAAGCAGCATACCCGGGCTGCATTGCAGGGAGGAGGAGGAGGAGGAGGAATGAGGAGTGACACCCCTCCCCAGAGAGAGTCTGGAAGGAAAAGTGTTTTTCTGGGCGGGAGGGGGTCTAATATGGTTTTATTGAATGTCTTCAGTCTTCATATAATCTTCTGTAAAGTACTACTATAATGCAGCATAATTATACTGTTTATTTAATCTGATGCCATGCAGATCTTTGGAGGGCCACATGAATGAGAAGGCTTTATTTTGAATAATTCATTTGCTGGGCAGATAATGTGGAGCTGTAGTTGACCTTGCTGCTGTTAAGAGGTTTCCAGGTGCCGGGTACAGTGGTACACGCCTGCAGTCCCAGCACTAGGGGAGGCAGAGGCAGGCCACTGTGAGTTTGAGGCCAGATTGGTCTACAAAACGAGTCCAGGACAGCCAAGGCTATACAGAGAAACCCTGTCTCAAACAACAACAACAACAACAAAGGTTTTCAGGTAAACTTGTTTTAGCTGATGTTTTTTGTTTTTGTTTTAATGGGCAGAAAGTGGACAGAAGTTGGATTAAGAAAGGACAGAAGGACAGAGGGGTAAAAAAAAAAAATCACTGGAATGTTTTGGAGCAATGACTAAGGACAACTAGAATGGAGAGGGACCTAAACCAGAGAGAAGACTTCTCCGAACTGGTGAATCGTAGCTAGATGGTGAGGAGTGGATAAGCCATCATAAGTTCAAATCCCCCCACTTCTACCCTACGTTTCTGTGGCAGAGGATGACTGACAGGCTTCATAGTTGCCCTGTTCTCATGAGGGAACTATTGCCACAGTCGGCTGAGTAACTGAGGACTAATTAAAATTAAGTCAAAGTTGGCTCTCTGTTGTGCTGTGTCGCAAGTACTCAGTAGCTGTGGGTGCCGCTGGCTGCTGTATTGGAGCACAGGGCTGTGGGCAGTTCCACTGGCTGCTGTACCGGAGCACAGGGCTGCGGGCAGTTCCATGGGGCAGCACTGGCTGGAAACAGGCAGTGGGTACTAGGAGACATAGTGGAGACCCACACTCTTTGCAAAGTGGGTCACGCTCTGGTTTCCTGAAGACTGAGATGGAAGACAGAGGTATTTTTAAGGCTAAAGGAGGATGAGGTGTGAACAAGGTTGAAGTCAGTACCAGTGTTGAGTGATGTGACCCCAGGTTTTTGGGGCTCAGGGGAATCGCTGTATGAATTGGCATAGCATGTCCACATTGGGGAATTGCTGTGTGAATCAGCATAGCTTGTCTGCATTGTGTCCCCCTCAGGCCATTCACTGTTGTACCCATAGCACACCATTCAAAAAGGTTCTCTCTCTCTGATGAAGAGGTGTTACACAGCAGGGGAGTCTTTGCTGGGAGCTGATAATGATAGAAAACTGTAAATAACATATTTCTTGGGTTGCCATTTTGTAGATGTAGGCAATGGGTTTACTTTGATCCTGTGTCACTTGGTATGTATAGTAGAACATGACCAAAGCCTGAAGCACTGTGGAAAAGAAGAGGCAAAGCTGTATGTGGTATCTTTAAAATACTTTTAAGAAGTTATTTTCTGCTTCTGGGACAGCTCACTCAGGATGATCCTTTCTAGGTCCCACCATTTACCTGCAAATTTCATGATTTCCTTATTTTTCATTGCAGAGTAATACTCCATTGTGTAGATGTACCACAATTTCTGCATCCATTCTTCAGTTGAGGGGCATCTGGGCTGTTTCCAGCTTCTGGCTATTATAAATAAAGCTGCTACAAACATGGTTGAGCAAATGTCAAATGTGTACTTGAGCCTCTTTTGGATATATGCCTAGGAGTGGTATAGCTGGATCTTAAGGAAGCATTGTTCCTAGTTGTCTGAGAAAGCACCAGATTGATTTCCAGAGTGGTTGTACAAGTTTACATTCCCACCAGCAGTGGAGGAGGGTTCCCCTTTCTCCACAACCTCTCCAGCATGTGTTGTCACTTGAGTTTTTCATCTTGGCAATTCTAATGGGTGTAAGGTGAAATTTCAGGGTCATTTTGATTTGCATTTCCCTAATGGCTAATGATGTTGAGCATTTCTTTAAGTGTTTCTCTGCCATTCAATATTCCTCTACAGAGACTTCTCTGTTTAGCTCTGTTCCCCATTTTTTAATTGGATTACTTGGTTTGCTGCTTTTCAGCTTCTTTAGTTCTTTATATATACTGGATATTAGCCCTCTGTCAGATAAAGGGTTGGTAAAGATTCTTTCCCAGTCATATAACATAGGATAAACCTACTAAAATCTGTACATCTAAAGAAACTAATCAAGAAAGAGGACCCTGACTAAAATGCTCAATCCCCATCCTGAAATGCAAAGAAGGTGGACATCAGAAAAAGAAGAAAACAGGAAACAACCTAGGAACCTGCCACAGAGGGCCTCTGAAAGGCTCTGCCCTGCAGACTATCAAAGCAGACGCTGAGACTTATGGGCAACTGTTGGGCAGAGTGCATGGAATCTTATGTAAGAAGTGGGAAATAGTAAGATCTGGAGAGGACAGGAATTCCACAAGGAGAGCAACAGAACCAGAAAATTTGAACACAGGGGTCTTTCCTGAGACTCATACTCCGAGTACCAGGCGTGGAGACAACCTAGAACCCCTGCACAGATGTAGCCCATGGCAGTTTAGTGTCCAAGTAGGTTCCATGGTAATGGGAAGAGGGACTGCCTCTGACATAATCTGATTGGCCTGCTCTTTGATCACCTCCCCCTGAGGGGGGAGCAGCCTTACCAGGCCACAGAAGATGACAATGCAGCCACTCCTGATGTGATCTGATAGACTAAGATCAGAAGGAAGGAGATGAGGACCTCCCCTATCAGTGGACTGCATGAAGAAGGGGGAGGGAGGGTGGGACCGGGAGGGGTGGAGGGAGGGGCTTATGGGGGGATACAAAGTGAATAAAGTGTAATTAATAAAATAAAATTAAAATAAATTAAAAAAAAAAGAAGTTACGAGAATCTTCCCTCATTCCTTCTGGCCAGTTGAGAACCCTCCCGGCTTCTCACCCAGACCTGGAGAGGGTTGCAGATAGCCAGTCCCTGACAAGGCCACACCAAGGCAGAAGGACCCATGGAGGGTTTTCAGGGGAGTATTTAGTCTATTCACCACCTCCTTTTCTTCCTTCTCATCCTCTTCTCCTCATGCTAAACCCTCTGACACCAAGCTACGCACTCAGCCCTATTCAGGTGTTCTTGGTGCCTTGTAGAAGAGCAGTTTCTGAAGGAGTCAGGTTTCAAGGCAAACACTCATGAAAATAATCAGACCTGGTCTGAGAAAGTCTTCATTTTCCCTTTGGTTGTGGGGCCCTGAAGTCGGCCATCCTTTTCCTATCATGTCTTTCCAGCTAATAGAATTCATGTCTTGTTCTCTCTTTGTTATGAAGTACGGACAAAGGGGAGGGGACATCTCCCTACTTTTCTTCTTTTTAAAATTCTGCTCAAGTATATGCACACCTCCTCTTTTTTTTTTTTTTGTTTTATGATTTATTTGGGTGAAAGAAACCAATTAGAACAAACCCAAATGGAGAATGGAAAGAAGCAGTTATGAAAGCACCCTTCTCCCTTTCGCCTTTATTTATAAAGTGGTGGGTTTGCTAGGGAAGGCAGTGTGAAGTCTTCTGCAAGTGTATTTTATTCTTCATTGGGTTCCAGAAGTGAGTGTCATATGGGAATAAAAATTGTGAGTCATTTGTGGTGATGTTGGCCGCAGGCACTGGCCTCTTCTGCTTTTAGTGAACTGAATGCTCTTGCTATATGTTAGCACATGGGTAACTGACAGGATGAGGGAGCTGCCCCTGGCTTCCCAGACACAGACTTTCCCTTCTAAAAAAGCTGTGTTATGGGCTCCTTATCCCTTCACTTGTGAGGCTTTGAAGTTAAAGCCATGAAGGCAACTCATCCTTACTTCCTCTGCTACATAGAATGAGAATATTCTATTTTAGACCTTATTTACCTTTATTTTATGTGCGCTGGTCTGCAATGTATGTCTATCTGTCATGTCTATCTGTTATGAACAGTTGTGAGCTGCCATGTGGGTGCAGAGATTTGAACCTGGGTCCTCTAGAAGAACATTAAGTCCCCTTAACCGCTGAGCCATCTCTCCAGCCCTTATTTTAGACTTTAGGAAAAAAGCCAATGACAGGGGAAAAAAGAATAAGGGAATGTAAGATTTAGATAAGATATCAATGTTAATTTGAAAAACGTTTTGAAATTTGTGTTCTTTCAAAGTTTGTATAAAAGCTTTTATTAAGTCCTTTCAAAATTTCCAAGTTACAAAAAGATTTCATTTTGCTTTTAATTATTTGTGTGTCTGAGTTGAGTATGCACACGTGAGTTCAGGTGCCTGTGGAGGCCAGAGGTATGAGATTTCCTGGAGCTGGAGGTACGGATGGTCGTGAGCTGCTTGACGTGGGGGCCAGGAATCCAGCTTGCGCCCTCCCCAAGAGCCATGTGGGCTTCAACTGATGAGGCAGCTCTCCAGGCCCCTCTGAGTTTTAAAAATTAAGTCTCAAAAAAAAAAAAAATATTTTCCTTCTGTGTGTTTGGAAGTTTTGTCTGCAGGCGTGCCCCGTGTCTGCAGAGGACAGTATCTGGAGTCACGACGGTCGTGAGCTGCCACGTGGGTGTGGGAAATACAACATGGGTCCTCAAAAGAGCAGCCATTGACCTTAACCATGGAGTCGTTTCTCCAGCTCCTGAAACTTTTTTTTTTTTGAAAGAAGCAATGCAAATTTAAACCTCCCGTAAACTAGTCACAGTTAGAGTCGTTTTCACTAAAGCCAAAGCCATTTGTTATTAACTAATCATTTCCTGCTGGAAAAGAAAAGTCACTGCAAACCCCAGAATACGTGTATGCGGTAGGTGTATAGGCTGTGCTGTCCCCAAGAGCAAGGCGGCCGGAGCCAGTTCTGGGATGTCCTGATGCTTAGAGGTGAGGGATCACGGAAAAAGGACTTCATCGAATTGAGCATCTTTGGTTACTTTGTACTTGCTCTACAGTTCCTAACCAGTTTATCCTCATATTTATTTTTTGTTTGTTTGTCTGTTTGTTTTTTTGAGACACATCATGTGCTCCATGCTCCTGCTTTAGCTGTCTAGTTGCTGGATGAAGTGTGTGTCCCCACACCCTTGTTGTCCATCCTTTGTCCATCCCGTCTTGGCTTTCCCTTGGGCTAGGTGTTGGGAAGGGAAGTACACAGCATGCTAAGCTCATGTTTGGGCTCGCACACCATCATCGGATACTGTCTCTGGTCACCTGTGTCATTTGGTGACAGACTATTCTTGGGCCTGAGTTTCTTCAGCTGTTAAGTAGTAATGCAGGTCAAGCACCTGAAATCTGTGAAACATTTAGAGCGTCAACATGAGATAAGTAAAAATTGTTCATGTGACCTCATATAAGGGTCATAGTCAAGGCAGGTGGAGCATGCCATGAGGAGCAAGCCAGTAAGTAGCACTCCTCCATGGCCTCTGCCACAGCTCCTGCCTCTAGGTTCCTGCTTTGAGGTCCTGTCCTGAATTTCTTGGATGATGGAGTACAAGCTGTAAGATGAAAATACAGTCTTTTCTTTAAGATGCTTTTGGTCATGGTGTTTCATCACAGCATTGGAAACCCTAACTGAGGTGCTGAACTTGCAGGCACATTTCTGCCTTCACCGGCTACTTTTCTCAATGTCACAAGTCAAGCTTAACCCAGCTCCCAGCGTAGCAAGTGTCCAGTATGCTGTGCCCAGATTCCCAATGACACCTTTGTAATTCTATTGAGACAGTATCATATGCCTCCAGGAATGTCTCCTCTCTTTCCTGAAAGTACCAGATCCTGACTTGACACAAACGTATTTATAACAAAATACAGAATCCCTGTTCCTAGAATCACACCAGAGTTTCATATTATTTGGTTATTAATCTGAAATGGGGCCTAAGATAAAATTGCAATACAAAACTTATTATTTATTATTATCTACCTGTCTTCTATCTATCTATATGTATCTTTCTATGTATCTATGTATTTATTTATCTATCATCTATGTATCTATGCATCTGTCTATCTGTCTGTCTGCCTGCCTGCCTGCCTGCCTGCCTGCCTGCCTGCCTGCCTGCCTGCCTGCCTGCCTATCTATCTATCTATCTATCTATCTATCTATCTATCTATCTATCTATCTATCTATCTATCTATCTATCTATCTATCTATCTTTGTGGTGCTTGAGATGGAACTTAGGGCCCTGCGCATGTGACAAAAGTGCTCTATCACTGAGCTACATCCCTAGCCTGAAACTGATGTTTCTAAAGAGGTAGGTAAGTTGAACATAATGCAAAAAGCACAGATTAAATTGTGAGTGAGCCGATAGTGCTGCCTTCTCTCCATCCCTTCTCTTGGTAATTCATCTCTTCCTCACCTGTGGTGCTGTGGTGAGGAGCACACAGAGCCCTGGCCTGTGGTCCCGATGGGGCAGAAGTAGGTGACAAACTGGAGAGAAGGTGGAAGGCACTGTGCTGTCCCAGGGAACACATGCACACATCAGTTAGCTGGTCTGCTCTGGACTGAGTGGTCAGGAGTCTTGGCCCAGGGTGAGAGACATCTGCCCAAGCCTATGTGATATGAATGGATTCACCTTGCCTTGATCTATGTGAAGAGCATATAGATAAGGGGCTAGGGAGAATAAAGTCTCTCAGACAGGAGGAGGCTATGGGAAGAGCAGAGTAAAGGCCAGCATGTGGGAAGGGTGGGAGGAGCAGGCAGGATTTTGTGGGGGTTTGGATGAGTTACTGCAGCTACTCGGGGCCTCCTAAGTCATTTCTAGAGTTTAGACATTGTGGATACTTTTAAATTTTTTTTCCTTTGATTCTATTTCCCACAGAACTATGGCCTTGAAAGTGATAATATGAAGAACTTGGTTCTGAAACTGAGGGCGTCTTCCCACAATTTGCAGAATTACATAAGCAGCAGGCGGAAGAGTCCGGCTTATGATGGGAGCACGTCCCGCAAGCCTCCCAATGAGTTCCTTACCTCTGTGGTGGAGCTCATTGGCGCTGCCAAGGCCTTGCTGGCTTGGCTGGACCGGTAAGCCCTGGGTCTCCCTTTCCCTGGATTTCAGGGGTCATGGGTAAGGAGCAGTTTGGAAGTTACTGTGAAGGTCAGCAACAGGAATGAATCAGCCCTGGTTTAGAGGGAGTGAAACTGTGCTAAAGGGTGTTTCACTGCGATGACCGTAAGTGCTGGAGTATGTGAAGTGTTCCTGGACTTGGCTCAGCTCATTGCAGTGCTGTGTGGTTTTTTGTCTTTGTCTTTTTCTACTCAGATTCCTGTGTTTTTTTTTTAAATATAGTATTTTTATTAATTCTTTGAGACTTTCATACAATGTATCTTGTTCATACTCAGCCCCCATCCCTTGCCCTCTCCTTTTCCTGGATCCACCCTCTTCTCTATCCCCCCTCACTTTATGTGCTTTTCCGGTTTTCCCTGGGCCTTGACTGTAGGTGTTGTGTTGCATGTATGTTACTTGGGGTTGCCCCGTGGTCAGTTGATCTCTGCATTTTGACCAGTTACGGTTTTCTGTCATGATCTCTATCTACTATAAAAGTTGCTTATTTGAAGAGGGATGAGAGCAACACTTATCTGTGGGTTTAAGGACATGTATTTAGACATATAATGCAGTTAGACGTACTGGCTTAGGAAGCTGCAGTGATGGGCTCTCCTCTTGGTTCCGTGGCCCCACCAGCCAAAGGGAGTTGGCTAAATTTATAGCGCCAGTCATGAAGTCATTCCTATTGAGCAGGCCCCAAGTCCGATCAGACAGTTGATAGTTACCTCCAGGATCTTTCAGGATATTTTACCATGACGTCATTGTTGGCATTCCTAGGTGATTCAACTGGGTAGTACTATTGATTGCTTTTCTCTCTTGGCAGTTTGTATGCCTCCTTCTGATGCTATAAGAACTGGTCCTCAGGGTCGCATTTCTGTGTTCCCTTTTCAGAAGAATAGCGTGATGAGAGATAGCTTGAGCCAACCTGCAATGTATCCACGTGTGGCAATGTCTGGGGTGGGACTCTTAGGGCTTTTCTTCTTTATCATCCTCCCCTCATTAAAGAGAGTTCTTGTTCCTTCCCAGGGCTCCGTTCACAGGGATCACGGATTTCTCCGTGACAAAGAACAAAATCATTCAACTGTGCTTGGACCTGACCACGACAGTCCAGAAGGTCAGTAGTGCACCATCATCGATCTCCAGAACTTTCTCCTCTCTTTTCTTCTTTTTTCCAAGGGATCCCGTATGTCTACAAAGTGTCCCATCTTCCCCTTCCATCAGAGTTTGGTGGAGATGAAAGCTTTACGTTTGAACAGATGGCTTCTGAGAAAAATGACCAGCAGCCTCAGGCTCAGAAATTACTTTGTCTTAATACTTCTGTATTTTTACCAAACATATTAGAGTGCTTTGCAAAGAAACAAAGTTTGCGTAATATCCAGGTCTCACTGTCATCTTTGTTCTGAGTCCCTGCTGATTGTGGCTTCATTTAGAACCTCTGTTGTTGGGATTAAAGGTCAGGATGGAACAGCTTGTAAGGCTGTAACAAATAACCCCAAACCTCAGCCGTTTATTCCTGGGGTGGTTATGTAAATGGTCCCACTGGGAGATATACTCTGCTTCTTCTTTCTGCAAACCATCAAAGTCGCACTTTGATCCTCCGTCCTATGGCAGAGAGGTAGAGAGTGGTGATGGTTCCCATGTTCTGGTTTCCCTCGTGGCTCTTCAGTCAGACCTAGATATTTTAACAAGGGCCTGAAAAGTTTTACATTGGCCCATAATTTGTCTAGCTCCTATGATGGTAACTATGAACAGAACAAAACAGAACAAAACAAAACAACCCTATGAGTACTTAAGACCGATTGCTGTCATGTTACTTGGCGATAGCAGAACTTCTATATCACTTTAGGATTTGTTATGAATGCGAGAAGGGGTCTCCTCCTTCATATCTACTTGGTTTTAAGGATTTTATTTTTTATTTTTAATAGTTGTGTCTCCCCCTCCCCTATGCATATGCACATGTCTGTGTATGTTTGTGTGTGAGTATGTCTGCACATGAGTGCAGATGCCCAGAGTCTGGAAGAGGGCGTTGGGTCCCTTGAAGCTGCAGTTACAGGTGGTTGTGAACCTCCCAACTTGATACTGGGAATCGAACTTGGGTCCCCTGTGATATTAACAAGTGTCCCTAACCACTGAGCCATCCCTCGGTATCTCCGTTTGGTTTAAAACTTTGTCTTTTGATATTTGTTTTTGTGGATGATCTGATAAAATAAAAAATATCCTTCCCTTATTCCTGACCATGTAGTAACAGATACAG
Source organism: Rhombomys opimus (assembly GCA_010120015.1). Lineage (NCBI taxonomy): Eukaryota > Metazoa > Chordata > Mammalia > Rodentia > Muridae > Rhombomys > Rhombomys opimus. Next base: position 7,806,539 of record REGO01000033.1, read on the forward strand.
AGGGGTGTGTGCGTGCGTGTGTGTCTGTGTTTGTGCGTGTGTGTGTGTGTGTGTGTGTGTGTGTGTGTATGTGTGTGCGCACATGTGCATGCACGCAAGGTAGTTTTCCTCTGTAAAGAGTTAAGTGTGGCTTTGCTTGTTGAAATCTAGTCCTGAGCAGCCGTTCAATTTGGAGCTCATGTGCTTTGGGACCTGTGATCTGCCAGAGGGGCACAGAGACACTAAGTGGATCTGGTTTTGCCCACTTTAGTGATGTATAAGGTAATTTTGATGAAAAAGTCTGATGTCAGCTGTGATACATGAGTGTCATGGTACCTAAGACCAGGCATTGATGGTGGAAGGTGTCTCCCCAGCACCTGCCTTAAGGGTGCCTTCCCTTCCCTGCTTCCCCCCCCCTTACTGTTCTAATTCTTTTTATTTTTTATTTTTATAACCAAGTTGACTTGCAGTCCATTACATCAAAGTCTAAGAGCCGAACACTGAAGTTAGCGAATGGACCACTTCAGCTCAGTGGCGCACCGTGTAACTCTGTGCCGGCTCCTGGTTGGTGAGGTGCCGTGGCTTGGGCTGAAGCTGTGGAGCATGAGGAAAGTGAGGAGGCTGGGGCAGGTGGAGTGGTTTGTTTTCACAGGGTGAGCAGGCTTTGCCCGAGCAGCGTAATGCTGGCTTTGCAGGCATTCGGATAGTTCCTCCAATAAACATTTACTTGGCATCTGTGACTGCCACTGTTCTAGGCACCGGAGTGCCAGAGTGAATAAACAGGTAAGATGTCTGTTAGTGTGTGGGGAAGGAGAAGGAAGAGACTGGTTAGTGAGCAAAGTTATGTGTGTGTGAAGTCATGTGAAGTTAGCTGAGGTGGGAGGGAAGAAGGGGCGCAGGACAGAGAGGCAAGGTGGTTGGCTTCCATGGCTGCAGTGAGCGGTGCTGAGGAGGCGGCATCGGAATGACTGATTTGGGCAGTTGTGCTCACCTGTTGCACCCTAGTTTGAAGCTTGTGTGTGTGTGTGTGTGTGTGTGTGTGTATGTATGTATGTACCTAGAGAGCTGTTGATACACTGATGTAGCTCCTTTCCACCTCGGTGTTCAGGCCCAGTGTGACTGTGCATTCTGCAGTGTCTTTCTGCACTGGTTTCTGCCCACTGGAGCCTTGTGGTGCATGGTGGAGGGCCGTTTCCAAACTGAGCTTCCGTGGAGATCGGCAGCTGTCACCCAGGCTGATGGAACTGGCCATTCGTCAGGAGAGATGGAGCCTGAACTCAAGGCCTGAGAGGCACCGTGCTTGTTAGTGTGGCCACCATCATTTGCTTCTGTTTCTCTGTGGTATTCACTGGAGTGGCGAGTCTAATGGCTATAAGGGCAGACTAGAGACGGCATAGGTTCAAATCCCACCCCTACCACTGGTTAACCCTGGGCCCTGGACAAGTCATTTAAGATTCACGAGCCTTTACTTTCTGATCTGTAGAATGAGAACACTAATGTTTGTCTTGTCGGATGGCTTGGTGGAATTTCTGTAAGTTCCCCTCCCCTGTCCCACTTTTGAGTAAGAAAAAAAAAAAAAGGCAGTGTAAAAATGAGACCTGAAATGCCAGGTATGATGATACAGGCCTTCAACTCCAGTGTGTGGTAGGCAGAGGCAGAGGCAGCCAGAGTATTGTGTTAGAGGCCAGGCTACATAGAAGGACCTTTTTCTTTTTTCTTGATATAAAAAGGGATCTTTAAAAATTTTTAACTTTTAAGCATATACACATAATGCTTAATAAATATATATATACACAAATATATAATAAATACATGCATACACAAATATAGTCAGATGTCCATAAACCTATATGTAAAGGAAAAAGCAAATGTAGCTGGTAATTTGATAGAAAAATTGTGTTCATCCTGGGAAAGAGGTAGACAGAAAATGTAGGGGAGTAATCAAAAGGAAAAAAAGGTGAGGAAGAAGTGTGTATGTGTGTGTGTGTGTGTGACTGTGTGTGCGGGAGTGTGCATGTGGGGGGGAAGGGAAGAGAGTGTTTTATTTACATGTGAATAACATGAGTGATGTGGGCTTTTATGTTTGTGTGTGGTGCTGGGACTAGAAAGCTGGGCCGCTTCTTGCACACAGGCAAGGCCTCACTCATCCAGCACATGTACTGAGCTGTACTCGCAAGCAAAATGTGAGGTGTCTAAAAGCAGTGTTACCTCATGTGTGATACAACATAGGAAGCACAGCACTGACTCAATGAGTACGCTCAGGTGGGATATAAATACCTGGATTTTTGGAAGATGTTTTCCAGAATTAGACTTGATAGTTTAAGGATAAGAACTAAGAAAATATATACGCTGCCCTTATTTTCTGGAATTAAAAAAAAAAATAAATTCAGCTTGAACAGGTTTTCATAACTTTGAGATTGGTCTTTGACAATTCATTCATATGTGTGAATAAACATATACATATATGAATATATATATATATATATACACACATACATATACAGATATACATATGTACACGCCTTTTAAAGGGTGCTGAGTGAATGTGCTTGGGGGTGTTACTGTCTGAAGTTTGGGGAAGATATGTCTGGCTCTTGTCCAGAATTTGTTTTCTACGGTAACTGAAAGCACCCGTTTCTTTGTCAGGTGTCATTAGTGTAGCACATGTGCACACAGGTTGGTGACTGAGGTCAGTGTCATTTCCGTGCAGTGTAGCGACACCTACAAGAAAAGCTGTTTCAGAAAATGCACCCTCCTCTTATTTGATCCTGTGCCGCTCCTTTTGAACTGGGGAAGGAATAGAAGCTGCATCCTCTTCCGTGCAGGAGCATGTTTCACTAGAGACTGTCTCGAGCCCCTGCCTAGAAGAGACGCACCCACCTTTCCCCCTTTACATCCTCCATGCGCTGCCTTTCCCCTGCTTTCTTAGCACATGCCCTGCCTCCCTCCTGGGATGCTGAAGAGGGAGCCACACCTTGGCTCTCGCTCTGTGCATTTCTGTGCACTTCTAGGGCTGCATGTGCTGAAGTTTACACCAAGCTTGGGGTCCGTCCTCCTGTCCAGTTTGTCCAGTTTTGAGGGTATAAGACGAGATGTAGGGAGCAAAGTCAGGAAGGGATTGGGATCCACATTTCCAACTGGACATGACGACTTAAAGTGTAAGACAGGGATGAAGCTCCTGTCTGGCAGGAGACAGAGAAAGGACTGTTGAGCCCAGGGAGCAGGGCGGAGAGGAGGGAGGCACCATTACTGAGGGGTTCCAGGTCTGGTGTGTCCTTATGCTTGCGCTGTGGGCGCATTGAGCTCCCAACAGTTTTCTGAGATGTTGGCCTTGCCATCTTATTTTACTGACAGGAAAGATTGTCATAGAGGTCTAGCAGGCTGTACAAGTCCACCCCATTCGTAAGGAGGTGGTGTGAAGGCAGGAGGCCGAGGAGACCCACCCAGCAAGCTGCTAGCTGCCCTGGGTGGCCCTGACGGTTGATCCAGGTGACCAAGGGCTCTCACCAAGCTCTGCTTCAGTGTGTGACGCATGAGGGGGTGACTTGTTCAGGAACATTTTCTTCCTTCCCCTGCTACCCTGCCAGATAATGTGAAGTCATGCCTGCAGCTGTTTCCTTTCAGGGCGGGGAGGGATGGGTGTGGGAAGCCACCTTGCCCTTGGTAGAGGTAATGGGCAAGTCCTTTCACATGCTGGCTTGGACAGTTTGGGTTTCTAACTTGTACCTGTTCGTCAGTTTCCATGGCAGGAGCTCATTTGGATGAATGGGCTCTAGTTCCATAAAACCGAGTGTCGGGGACCGATGGTCACACCTCAGCCTTGATTCCCGTGCCATTCTACTGCAGCCTTCTGTGTTGGTGACAGTCTCTAAGGAAGACTGGAGACCATCTTTCTGTAGTAATTTGTAGGACCACAGACATAGATTGCTGGTTGTATTGCCATCATAAGGCCACACAAGTGGATGGTTCCAGAGTTGTTGTATCAGCTCTCTGTGGTAATAGTGGATGGTTTGCTTCCTGTGCATGACGTACAGGTAGAAAAAATACATCTTCAAGCTGTAGTTACTCATGGCTTACAAAGTTGCTCTTGTAGCTTGGGTTTCTATCAGAGTCATGCTTAGGTGAAGTATTTCTAAATTTCTTAGTTTTTTTTTTTTTTTTTTCCCCCTTTTCCTATGCTAGAGAGTCAGCATCAATTTTGGGAACAGTAAAATAGCTGTTCTTGTGTCTTCTATTTATCTGGTAAAAAAAAGGAAAAAAAATTAAAGTTTTAAGAAGATAAGGGAATTCGAATTCTGAAATCATATAGGATAGAAACCCATCCCTGTCCTTTCTCCTAATACTGGGGAGTGGCATTTCAACCTAAATGGATATCATAACCTGATGGATTCAGCACTGATTTGTATTTTTTCCACACACCTGAAACTATTAGCTTTATCCACAAGATTGGCTCAGTTTGGTGTTGTATTCAGTGGTGCAAAATAAACTCTACTGAAACCAGGTCTTGGGTTGAGAGATGGCTTAGCAGTTAGGGGCACCTGTTTGGTTCCCAGCATCCTCTTGGTTCCCAAGCACCCGCAACTCCAGTTTCAGGGATTTGGTACCCTCTTCTGGTGCCGAGGGTATCAGGAACATACCTGGTATACAGACGTGTTCAGGCAAAACACTCACATACATAAAGTGAATAAATCTAATTTTAAAAGTTAACAAAGAAGAAAGTGGCTTCTCTGATTTCCTTTCATGTGTCTGTGGTCCGGGTTGAGATCTCCCAGTGCAGATAGTTCTAGAAGGCTACCTGTGGAAGTTTCGCTTTGACGGCTTCTGGACAATGGTGATTCCTATAATCGGCTAACCCTGCTTGGCATAGTGTTCCAAGTCTTTTGTTCTCTAGCTGAGAAAATAATGCTTTGCATTCCAACTCTTTATTTAATGTCATCAATAGCATACCTCAATACCACTTTTTTGGCAGTGTGTTAATGAATGTTTTGTTAAAGTTTTTTCATCTTCTAAGGCCTGAAGTATGTGATTTAATCTCACTGGTGCTTAAAATAAACTTCTGTGGCTGAGTTTACCCAAGGCCTTATTTGAAAGCTATTCTTATAGACAGGACTTGAGCTAAGGACTGCTGCCTTGTTGGCCCACAGCTAGCTGAGCCTGGGGTCACTTTGAGAACCATAGGCAGGATTCTTGTATTTGTCATTTAATACTCTACAGATTGGCCAATAGGTAGATTTCATTTCTGTGGTTTTGTTTGGTAACAGGGCTAGAACCCAGGGCCTTGCCTTGCACATACACAAGGACCCCATCACTGAGCTGTGTGCTCCTAGAGTCAGTTTGTAGGGTTTTTGTTGTTGTTGTTGTTTGTTTTAATTTTTTTTATTAATTACAGCTTATTCACTTTATATCCCAACTGTTGTCCCCTCCCACTTCCACTCTCCCACCCTCATCTCCTCTCATGTCCCTCCCCAAGTCCACTGATAGGGGAGGTCCTCCTCCCCTTCCATCTGACCCTAGTCTATCGGGTCTCATCAGGAGTGGCTGCATTGTCTTCCTCTGTGGCCTGGTAAGGCTGCTCCCCCATTAGGGGGAGGGTTTTTGTTGTTTTAAAACAGGTTTTCTCATTAGAAAATCAGTCCCCTGGCCCTTTGGGTGATAAGCTCCATGAGTTAGAAGACAGCAGAGACTTAGGAGAAGAGAAATGTCAGCTCCACGTCCACTCAGGCCCCGCTTCCGTATCCAGGTCTGCTGGGATGGCGCAGGCTGAGTGCTTGGTGGTGGGGGAGATGTCTAGAACCTTGTCATTTCTAGAAAGATTTAAGCCAGCTTTTGTGTTTAAAAAGATTCTATTTATTTTTCTTGGAATTTTGTACTTGACCACCATGTTGACATTACTGTGATCCCCCCTCTGCCCCCTCCAAACCACGCCTCCCTTCCTTTGTCTCAAATTAATGACCTCTTCTTCAGTTATCGTTAACACACACACACACACACACAGCCATCTATACACATGTGCACACATACACACACATCAGTCTACACACACACACACACCCTACTGAACCTTTTTAGTATTGCACATGAGTGGCTTATCTCTGGGCAAAACAGGTCTTCTCTCAGCAGTAGTGCCTGTAGCTTCTCCTAGATGAGGTTGGCGTTTCCCCTGTCCGTGTTGTCATCATGTAGGTGTTGTTTAGACAACCATACTTTTAAGGTTCAGGGGTGCTGTTTCCCTGTCATGTCTATAAGACATTATTTAGCAGCACACATCCTGGTCCAGTAGCTCCTAAAATCCTTCTGCCCCTGTTGCTGGATTTTCCCCTGAGCCTTCAGTGTAGGGTTGTGTTGCAGATTGTCGGCGCTGGGCACCCCACCTTGCTTACTTTCTGCATTTTGACCTGTTGTGCTAAACTAATTTTTAAAAAGCTTTTCATTCTTACACTTTTTTTTTTTAATTCTTTTCTTTAGGATTGCCTTGTAGCAGAAATGGAAGATAAAGTTTTAAATGTGGTAAGTATATTTTCTAAAGGTTACTATTCAACTCATTTTCCAAAGGCAATGGGAATCATATTAATTATATTCAGTGTGGCTAATTGTGTCAAGATGAACTTTGAAACACTGGCTTTTAGGATTGGAATCTGTTGCTTTAGATGGAAAAGTAAAAATTGTTTAAGGAGATGACTGTGAAAATTCCTGTGGTAATTGGCTGTACGGGGTTTTCTGTTTCTGTTTGATTTTACTGTTGTTTTCTTCTGGAAAGTTCATCAGAGCACACTTACGCTTAGCATGCAAATGAGGGTAAGAATGATATTCATACTTTATTGCAGAGCTATTTTAAGTTAAAAGAATACCTTGGCAAAAACTTTACAATGGGGAGGGGCATGTACTCCGACTGTATAAAGAGCATTCTGGAGGGATTCATCATCACTTCCTCCTTTTGACACAAGCAGCCTGTGCCCCTTTGATAAAACCCTCCTCCTGTTTGGTTGAGGAATTTGGCAATTAAATTGCTATAAATATATTTTCCATAAATAGGGAAGCTAAGCAAAACTAGAGGAATGTGGAAAAGTATCACCTCATAGATTCTGTCCTTGGAAAGAAGAGTGCCCCTTTGGAATGTCCGGATGCCTGTGGTCCTTTGATTTTGGGATGGTAGATGCTCTGATTGCAAGAGCATGTGCCTAATCCCCATGGCCTCAGTGGGAAGACCACTTCCTGTGGGTACTCTCTTGGCTGCAGTGTTGCTCTGTAGTGTGAGAGACAGGAATTTGAGGCCATGGGGCTAAAATGCAAAATGTGAAGCTACAGAACTGAGATGTAATAGGTAAATCTAGGTATCTGGGGTTCAGCGGCATTTTTAGATAGAAAACTAAAGGAGTCTTTCAAAGGAAAAGGAGCAGCAGATTCCATTAAAACTACAAGCTCTCCTGCAACATTCTCCTGGAAGACAATGAGGTGTGAAGCCACAGGTGGAGGGAGAAGATTTTAAAAACTTGTCAAAGAACATAGAGCCTTAAGATTTGGTAATAAGAAAACCATCCCGCTAAAAACAGGTCTGAAGAGATACTTCACTCAAAGGAGACATGGAGAGGGCTCATGAAATATGCCCGTTTGTGATTAGGGACTTACAGACTGAAGCCAGGAGACGCCACTGTTTGCTCACTAGAGTGGCTGAAATTCAGCACCTGTAGCAAATGTTGGCAATGATATGCAGCATGGTCATTTGTTGCTTGGAGGTATGAAGAATTGAAGCAATTCGGAAGACAGTTTGGCAGTCAGTTACAGAACTAAGCGTATTCTAATTATATATTCTATCAGTTGCACTGTTGGGTGTTTACACAAAGGAGCTGTAAACTTAATGTCAACAAAAATCTGCCTTGGATTGCATGTAATGTTTATAGCCATTTTATTCCTAATTGCCTCAAAGTAGAAGTAGACAAGCTGTCTTTTTATAGGTAAATGGATAAACAAATATAGTATATTCACAGCATAGAATATTACTCAACAATAAAAAGAAATGAACTATCAAATATGAAAACATACGGAGAAATTTTAAATGTATGTTGTTAATTGAAATAAAGCAATAAGAAAAGGCTGGATGCCTTAATTTATAATTTATATATAACTTTATTTGAATATAATTCCCTTCTTATATAATTCCAGCTGTTTGATATTCTAGAGAAAGCAAAGCCATAGAGACAGTGAAAAGATCAGTGCTGCTCAGGAGCCCAGGGCAATACAGAACGAAATGGATTATTGTGTTGAGCATGGGGACACTAATGGTGATGAAATTATCCAGTCATATGGTTTGATAATGGATATAAAACATTAAATATTTGTCAAAAACCTTTAAAACATGCACCACAAAAGTAAATACCACTTGAAATGAAGGATTTAAATATTGGTTCATCAGCTGTAAAACTGTATAACACCATATAGATTTTAATGATGGAGACTCTGGCATAGAGGGAGGAAGTCTAGAGACAGTGCATTTGTTGCTTGATCCCTTCCCAAACCCTGCAAACCTGAAGTTTATTACAAATGAAACAACAGCAACAGCAAAGCCAAACTGATTTAGAGTAAACTATTTTTTTCCTTTGTCAGTATTGAAGAGAGCGTGAATGACAGCCACATCTGGGGACTTCTTCACTACCAAGAAGGTTTCTTCTTGGCTTGTGCTTTTACAGTGGTCATAAACAGCCATGTTTTTAAGAAATTTTTTTTAAAGCTGAAACAATACAACATTCCTCTAGATTGTATATGCTCGGAATCCCAGTGTCTGTTCACTGAGCAGGATTATCACAGCGAGGGCTGGCCAGGGCCACAGACTATGCATGAGGTGCGTTTCTCTAAGTCAGCTTGAGATAAACGTGGTTAATGATTGAGCTCCCTCAATTCCAGGTCAAGGTTTTAAATGGTATCTGTGACAAAACAATGCGCTCTACCACGGATCCTGTTATGAGCCAGTGTGCATGCCTGGAGGAAGTTCACCTGCCAAATGTCAGACCTGGGGAAGGCCTGGTAAGAGTTCTCCCGGTTTCTGGTGCAGAACACCAGCATTTACTAAAGCAATAAACTGTCTTACTGTTCTTCCTGTAGCCCTGAGTAGTAGAGTATGTTATATCTTATATTATATTGTATTAAATTATATTACATTGCATTATATTATTTCCACAGTTAGGGATTTGCTATCTTAAACTCTGTTAAAGATGGTTATCTTTCAAGTATAAAAATAAATAGTTTTAAAGCTGTACCCTCCTGTCTTAACAGATTTATTTTTAGGCCTTAGCAATGCAAGGAAATATAAAACATTCCACAAAGGGGAGAGATGGTCTGTGGGAACAAAACAACATCTAATCTGGAAGTCTGAGTTAGCACTTAGGATGGGAGTGAGAAGAGGCCAGTAGAGGGAAAGGACTCCTAGGAAGATCTCAGAAATGTTTCTCTCCTGTGCTCTGCCCAAACTTTGGCCCTGAGTCTCGGCATCCGCTTTGATCCCCTGTTGGGTGGATCCTTTCAGAGGCCCTCTTGGCAGGCTCCCATCCTGTTTCCTCTTCTACCCCTTCTGTTGGCTATCCTGTTTGCCATTCTGAATGAGATTTAGGTGTCCTCCCTAGGGTCCACCTTAGTGTTTAGCTTCTTTTGGTCTGTGGATTTTAGAATGGCTCTCGTACATTTCATGGCTAATAACCTCTTATAAGTGAATGTATACCATGCGTGTCTTTCTGTTTCTGGGTTACCTTGATCAGGATGATCTTTTCTAGTTCCATCCATTTGGGGAACTGATAGAAGGAAACAGACAGGGACAGGAGTCCCACAGGGAGACCAACAAAGCTAAAAAATCTGGCCCAGGTGGTCTTGCAGAGACTGCACCAGCCAAGAACCAGGCATAGAGAGGACCTAGACCCCCTGCACAGATGTCGCCGACTGGCAGCCCAGTCTCCATGTGGATGCCCGAGTAAGGGGAGCAGGGGCTGCCTCTGTCATGCACTCAGTTGCCTACTCTTTGATCACTTGCCTCTGGTGATTTGGCCGTACCAGGCCACAGAGGAAGAGGTTCAGTCCTGATGAGACTTGACAAGCTATGGGCAGATGGCAGAGGAGGAGAACTCCCCCTTTCAGTGGACTAGGGGAAGGGGACAGGGGGAAAAAGTGAAGGTGGGTAGGATTGGGAAGAGTTAAAGGAGGGAGCTTCAGTCCAGATATATAATGAATAAATTATATATTAAATGTTTCTTTCCTCCCGCATGAGGTATAGAATAGTGAGCGCTCAGGAGGGTGCTGCAGGTGACTCCTCTCAGGTCACCTAGGGGCTTACTTTGCAGAGCTGCAGAAACCCGTGGTGCCTCATTGATTAGCTTGGAGCCCTTGAGTCAGAGAGCTCAGATGTGGGCTTTCACTTAGGTCTGCTGAATGATGACCTTAGATGGTGATGCCAAGTGCCCTGTGCTGAGAGCAGTGAACTTGTGCAGTGGATGGTGGGCATAGAGGAAGAGTCAGGGTCGCCAATGTATACATTGTTGTGGGAGAGTTTAAGGCAGTCTCCTAAATAGGGGAAACAAACAAACAAACAAACGAAAACCACACTGAGAACAAGCCCCTATTCTCAGTGGTTAGACGTACACTGTATTACTCGGCTTTCAGAGTGAAGGATGGATTAGCTTAGCTTCAGTCTAAACCAGGAGGAATTCCTGGATGTGATTTTTGTAGTCAGGAATGAATTAGATCCATGCTCTGAGTAGGAGGAGATGGAATTGCCCTGTCATACCATGGAGTTATCCCAGCGACGGCTGGGGGAGGGACATACAGTTCTGTAGGGCAAAGCCTATTGACTGAAGATTTGAACACCTTGAGAGGAAGGGCAGGAGCCTTGAGGGTTTTAGGAGTGGTGAGATTCTTTTTTGCAGAGTGGCATAGGCTACAAAGCAGAATATAAGTTCACTGTAGATCCTCTTTTTTTCTGTGTCCCTCATTTTGTAACAGTTTAATTGGAAAAATATATTTGTGTTGTCAAACAGTAGAGATATTTATCTGGTAACATGGTATTTTGTCAGAGTTTGCCTAAAGGTGTGTCTTTGGAAAGCGACTCTTCCATCCTTTGGCTTTCCTGAGACAGAGCAATGGCAGTTTTTGCTTTGCTCCCCGTGTTGTAGTGGTTCACATGATTCACCTGCAGCCCCACTCTGCATTACAATAGGCTCCAGTAAGTCGTCCCCTGTGGACCACTGATACCAGATGGAGCCAACTGCATTGTTTCCCTGGGAGAAAGCGATGGTCAGAGAAGAAGAGCCCTTGTTTGAAATGGCTGGCTCACTGAGCAAGTCTGAGAAAATTCCTCCGTCCTAGAGTTGTGGCAGAATGCTGTGTGCCCAGAACACACATTATAATATCAAAGAGATCGCCTGTCTGATCTCTTCTACTGGTGCTCAGTTGTTCAGTCTCTGTCCCTTTTTTTTTCTCTGTGTCTGTCTCTGTCTTTCTCCCCCCACCCCCTTTGGATTGACTTTTCCTGGAGTTTTGAAAGCCTAAAGAAACCAACCAACCAACCAAAAAAAACCCCACAATGTTCCAAAGGGACTGCTCAGTGTTTGAAAGTTTATGCTTCTCTGCAGCTTTCTGTGAAAGTTGGGAGTCATGGGTTAATATGTTGGTGATTCCTTCTAGGGCATGTACATCAAATCAACCTATGATGGATTGCACGTGATTACTGGAACCACAGAAAATGTAAGTGTACATCCATGAAATGTGAGAATCCCTTTGATACTTTAGACACATTTGACATGGCTCTGGGCTTTGGGGTTATGTGTGTGCATGATGTTACCTGGTGTGAGAACTGAAGTGTTAGCCTCCTGTTGTGTTTATTCTGTCAGCCAGTTGGCTGCTGCCTCTTACCAGCTGTTGTCAGTTTATTATTTAAATCACTCTGTGCATGGTTCATGTGCCATGTCAGGCTTCTTTTTCTTTCTATCTATCTATCTATCTATCTATCTATCTATCTATCTATCTATCTATCTATCTATGCCTCTGCCCTTGTGCTAATTATTCCTTTTGCACCATGGAGGTGTGAACCCAAAAGTACAGAAAATAACTCTTCTCTTTGTTGTCGTGAGTCACTCAGAAGAATTGGAGCTGGTAGCCGTATGTATAATATGTGTGCATATGTGCTCATGTATATGAGTGTGTGCTGTGTGGAGGATAGACATCAAAGTTGGGCGTTTTTCTCAATTGCTTTCCACCTTATTATTATTTATTATTATTTTTTTAGATCAGATGTCTCCTTGAACTAGGAGCTCACTGATTGGCTAGAGTGGCTGGCCAGCAAGCCCCAGGATTTCTCCTGTTTCTGCCTCCCATAGCTCTAGGATTATAGGAGTGTCACTGTGCCTAGCTTTTTATCTGGGTACTAGAGATCTGAACTCAGGTGCCAGGTGAACCCACTGAGCCATCTCTCCAACCTTGGAATTACTCGTTATCCCATCCAACATTGCGAATTTGAGAAAAGTAGAATGAGGTAAATGTATTTGTCTTGCAACCTGAGCTGTGGCTGGCTTTTGAATGACACTGGCATGAAGTAGGACTATTTTAGCAAACTTCCTATGCTTGTGTAAAAGAAGCATGTGTCTGAGACATGAGAGGAGGAAGTAATTCCAAAATATAGGGGGAGATTTGTCAGTCTTTTTTTTTTTCTTTTTCTTTTAACTTGGTGTAGTGAAAAATGTGTGTGTAATGTTAAGTTTCATATTTGGCCTTTTGAGGAAGTTTGATGGCATGAGCTTTGATGACATCGCTTGAGGTAATGAGTAAATTTTAAATCAGTCTTGTAGCGCTGATAGAAAAGTAAGTGGAAGATGATGTGTCTTTTAAGTATTCCCTGTTGGAGATAAAGGGATCTTTAAATGAGTTGATTAAGAGTGCCTACAGGAGTTTGTATGTACCACAGGAGTTCAGGTGCCTACAGGTGCCAGAGGAGTCACAGCCCTAGAACTGGAGTTAGAGGTGGTTGTGAGCCACCTGATATGGGTGCTGGGAAGCAGAACAGGGTCCACTGCAATAGTCAATGCTCGTAACCTCTGAGCCATCTTTCTAGCCACAGGAAGCTTTGCTTTTCATTGGGGTACTTCCAGTGGAATCAAACACAATCCTTTATATAATTTGCCCCACGTATTCCTATTGAATTGGTGTAGTCCCCCACAACCAGGACAAGGACAGACTCAAGTACTGCCTCATACATTGTTTTAGGGATGGAGAGACTCAGAGGATGGTGACCATTTCAGTTTTTAAAGAATGAAGTTGTAAAGTCTTGTACTTTGGTGATTGTGCCATCGGGCTTGATGAAACCTGGGCCGTTCCCGATTCTCCCAGGTTTTCTGGAAGCCACGTAACTCTTTGATAAATGTGTCATGTGCTTGTGTGTTTCTCTCCTCTTCTGTCCCCTTTTGTTTAAAGAGGAGAGTTGAGTGGGAAGCAATGCTGCCTTTGAATCAAATGAAATGTCAGATATGAGTAATGACGTATCTTTCCCAAGTTCCTAATGGAACCACAAAGCTGGGAGACAGACCTACAGTCTCTGCATCTAGTCTGTTCCGGTGTTCCCATCCAGGACTGGGGGGACGCCACTATGTTAAAGACTAAGGGGAAAAACCCAGAAGCTCATTTAATTCCACATGGCAATCTACTTAAAATATTGTCCGTTGCTTTAGTCGTTCAGCATGCATTTATTAAGGGCCTGGACGGTGCCAGACCAGGGCTAAGTCTTGACGAGGTGGCTGAAGAGTCACTGTGATCTCCCTTCTCAAGGGCATAGCTGGGTGCCTTACACTCAGGATACTGGATGTTGTGCATTTGGTTGGCAGTAGGACATGCCCGCTGCAGGCCAGCTCTTCAACTGTCAACAGGGGTAACTGTAATTTCACATAAGATCTCCGGATGAAGGTGAGCAGTGGTTTTACCCCGGAGCCCAGGCTGATATGAAGCCACAGGCCCTTCTTAGCAACGCCCCGCATGTTTTCAGAGTGACCTGAGCAGTCAGGCCCCACACATCTTTCCATGGTGCTCTCTATCTGACTTCTTTTTAGATGTCTCGATCTTATTCAAGAGCCTGAAGAGCCCTCTCAGTTGCCCAGCCTCCTCCCCTTAGAGGAGGTGGGAACTGGTTGTACTTCAGAAGAGTGGGGCCATTGTCCATCAGGTCATCTTTCCTAGGGCACACCGCAACAGGCGTCGCTTTTCTGTAGTCCAGCTCACAGTGAAGATGGGCAAGAGCTCCTGACCTGGAGAACATTTTGGCATCGGGCTCTTTTATCAGTGTTCTGCCAAAACCAGCGCTGAATCACTTGATGGGACATTTGAGAAACAAAGGCACAAGGATCCTTCAGAAGGAAGTCGGCTGAGGACAGTCGTTGCTGTGTTTTAAGATTGTGTGTCTGTGAACAGGGCTTCCTGGACTGGGGGCCGTTGCTTATAAAATGAAGCTTGCCTCAGATGGAGCGTCAGCTCATGAAGGTCAGGCACATGGCACTAATGAGGGTTAGCTTAACTGTGAGGTCAGCAGGGTCACACTTGACTTCAGGAGTCCGACACACTGCTGCAGAGAGGAACATTCATTTTTAAAAAGCAGCTGAAGAGCAAGAGCCTCTGGGTTGGTGTCTTCGTCCCTGTGTTGGGCTGGTTGCTAGTCTAGGGTGAGGTACTGCTGGTTGTTATGGCAACATCTGGGATGTTTTTGAAAATATCCGGCATAGTTACCTGTGCTTTCAGCTGAGCCCTGATAAACCGGAGGCAGCGTTTCCACAGTTTAATGCTGCCTGCTAATTTCCTGTTGGGCCTATCACAGCAGCTGAGTGAGAAAAATCCAGCAAGTGTGTTGTGAGTTTTGTTGCCCGCCCTCATGTTCAAAGGTGCTATTTTGCCTTTAGATAACTGTAAATTGAAGTTTCACCCACTCACATACGTTACAAAATTAAATACTCTGACCTAGATAATGTTTAATTAGAAACCAAAGGTTTGTCTTTTCCTCTCCATCATGTGATATATTTTAAACAGAAGGAGTTTTTGTCCACTTAAACAAAAATGCTGTTGTAGCTACATTTGGCTTCTTACGTCCTTTTATGGTCTTTTGTTGTTGTAAAGTAATAACAGTGCGTAATGCAGGAAGGACAAAGTGTACATTTTTTTAAAAAAGATTTATTTTTGCTTTATGTGCATTGCTGTCTTTCCTGCATGTACTCTGTGTGAAGGTGCCAGTTTCTTTGGAACTGGAGTTACAGACAGTTGTGAGGCCTGGGAATGGAACCTGGGTTCCCTGAAAGGCAGCCAGTGCTCTTAACCATTGAGACATTAACTGCTCCAGCCCTCCTTTTTTTTTTTAAATCTTTCTGTGTATATGATGTGTATATTGTATACACATGTGTGTTTGTATATGTGTGTGTATGATATGGGTCTGTGGTGTGCATTTGTGTATATATACCAGTGTGCTTATGTATATGTGTATGTGTATATACACACACACACACACACATACATATATGTGTGTTTGTGTATTTCTGTGTGTATGCACATGCCACAGTGAATGTGTACATGGTGGTCAGAGGACAACTTTGAGTGACAGTCCTTGCCTTCAACCTTTGAGACAGAGTCTGTTGTTTGCCACTGAGTAGCCAGGATAGCTGGCCTGGGAACTTGCAGAGTCCTATCTCTGCCCTTGTCTTCACCCCTAGCCATGTCCAGCTTTACCAAGGCCCCGGGCACCTGACCTTAAGTCCCTTTCTTACTGAGCTAGTGCTTTATCTATTGAGCCATCTTTTTGGCCCTAGATTTTTTTCTTACTGAAGCCATGCTCATGTTTTCTTATTAAAGTCACACTTATAGCCTGATAGTGAAAGAACTGGAGGCATAAGGAGAGGCCAAACACCTAAGCCTGGTCTTTTTGTTTCCGTGTAGTCACCTGCAGACAGATCTCAGAAGATTCACGCTGGTGATGAAGTCATTCAAGTGAACAGACAGACTGTGGTGAGTTTGATATTGGGATATAATTATCTTCAGATTTAAAACTGTCCGTGTGTGTGCGTGTGTACATATGTACAGATGTTCGTGGAAGCCAGATTGGGGCATCAGATATAGAACTGTAGTTCCAGGCAATTGTGAGCTACCCAACATGGGTGCTGGGAATGGAACTCCAGTTCTCTGCAAGAGCAACTCATGCTTCTAATGGCCGAGCCATCTCTACATACTAAAAATATAAATAAATAAAAAATGAATTACGCTTTGCACCCAGTGGTTTCACTGTTTGAAGTAGTGATGAGACGAGCGTGTTTGCATTTCCCTGTTTACTCATAACTTGAATGCCCCTGAGGTCATGGTTGGCTTTTCATGGCTCCCCAAGGTCGGGTGGCAGTTGAAAAACCTGGTGAGGAAGCTGAGAGAGAACCCCACCGGCGTGGTGCTGCTGCTGAAGAAGAGGCCCAGCGGCTCCTTCAACTTCACCCCTGCACCCCTGAAGAACCTGCGGTGGAGGCCACCTCTCGTGCAGGTATCTGGGACCATCCTAGACCGTCATCTAGCGTGGACTGTGTCAGTGATTCTTTTAAAGTTCTAATTGAAGGCGACTGGTTTTAGGAGCTGGTTTGCCTATCATTGTTCTCCAGTCCTGCTTTCGTGAAAATGTAAACTCTAGGTCTTTGCTGAACAGCGTGGTAACCACTTGCCATATGTGACTATTTAAATAATTAAAAGGTCAGTTCCTCCACCTCACGGGCCGTGTTCCAGGTGCTGCCTGTGGCTGGTGCTGCCACAGCACATGATCACACGGGCAGAAGACTCACCTAGATCTTCTCACTTGTTTTCAACATGTTGTGTGGCTTTTTCAGAGAAGGTATGAACAAGTGTCTGCTTACCCCATGGCCAACCAAAGAAACCGTTCCACCCAAGTCTAGCTGAGTGCGATAGGACAGTTGGTTTCCTGGGACTCCTGACTAGAGCACGGTGACTCAGAGGCAGCACCCCAGCATGAGTGATAGCCCCCCAAAGCTGCATCCTTAGGATTCCCTGCGCGACTGGCGGCAGCTTCCTCAGCCCTCAGTGTCTCTTTTCCCCAGCCACTCTCCCCACCTGTGTAATGTTGGGGGAGAGTCTTCTGGACTTTTGTTTACTTCCTGGTTCTTAAGAGCCGCTTTTCCCTCTAGGAGGAGTGTTTCAGTTGTGGGGCAATGGCAGTCGGCATTGAGTTCCTGTCATACAGCTTGAACCTGTTAGCGCTCCAGGCTGCGGAGACCTTAGTGCTTGGCTGAGGGTCAGGTGGGGTTAGAGAGTTTAGCTCCACACCATTGGTTAGGCGCAGTTCAGAAGCACCGGCTCACGCTGCTGTGTAAAAGGCAGACCCACTGCAGGCAGGTTTTATTACCTACAGCCGCTGTAAGTGTCCTGAAGCCAAATATGGCAGTGCACTCCCTTAATACCAACAGGTGGATCTCTGTAAGTTCCAGGCCAGCTCCGTCTACGTAGTGAGTTCTGGCCTAGCCAGGGCTACAGTGTGAGACCTTGTCTCTCAGAGGTCCTTAAATCTTAGGTTACATTTAGTTTGTAGAACTGCCTGGGACTTGATTTCGCCCCTTCCTGTGAAAGGGCAGTACTTCAAAGCTGTGCATTGGAGCACTCTGTACAGACAGCAGGCGTAGACCACCGAGTGGAAGTCAGCAGGGCGGGGTAGATGGCAGAGTAAGGGGGACACATGACCTAAGTAACTTAGGTTTTAAAATGAAAGTGAGGGGACTGGGAAGGTGGCTCAGCAATTAAGAGCACCAAGGTTCCATTCCCAGCACCCACAAGGCAGCTCACACTGTCTCTTAGCTCCAGTCCAGGTGACCCAGCACCTTCATCTGGCTTCTGTGGTCACTGCATGCATGTGGTGCACAGATGTGCATACAGAAAAAACAGTCAAATACAAAAACATCAAAAGAGAATTGACACATAAGCTACATACACATTTGCTGCCCAGTGCAGCATTTTAAAATTTGCGTGTATTGCCATTAACACATGTATGACCTCTCACACCTGTTCTCTCGGTAGTTTCAAGTGTTGTCAACACGAGACTAGACGGTGGAGAGCTGGGGAAGAGTGGCAGGGAGGGCATAGGTGATGAGTGGGCACCTCCAGCTGGGAGGTGGGTGGCCTCCGCACTGGCAGATGAGTCCTACTCTTTACCACTCCGCACCGCAGCATGATACATGACCTTCAGGCAGAGGTGTGACTCTTGCCAAGGTGAGGGCAGGAAGGAGGGGGTGGATGGAGAAAGGGCTAGTCCAGGTGTGGCCTGCTCTGTGGGACAGAGGGTCCTGGGTAATCAGGCAGCTGCGGGTCTGCTGGCTCTTCTTAGGAGCAGTAGCTTTGTCTGCTGAGGCCCTTTTTTTTTTTTTTTTTTTTTTTTAAGAAGGATATCTGTGGGCTTTTGGCAGCCAATATCTCTAGAATCTGAGGATTGAGATCTCAGCATGAGGGCTCTGGGTTGGCCTCACAGCTTCTCATGCAAAGAATATCTCCAAACTTCTGGAACCAAGGATGGTAGATAAAGTTGGGTTGGTCATTGGGCCAAGGTAGCAGCAGAGATTGGGTACCAGGTGGAGGGCATGGACTTTGTCCTCAGGTGGCAGGGTGACACCTGGTTTTATATTCTTATCTGTGTTAGTTTTCTAGGGTTGCTATAACAAAGTTCTACAGGCTGAGTGATTGGGGTTCAAGGTCAAGGTAACTGCAGGGTTGGGCTCATCTGAGACCTTACTCTCTGGCTTGGAAATAGCCACCTTTTCTCTGTCTTCACATGGTCCTCCCTCTGTGTCTTCATCTTTTACAGATATGGTCAGACCGACCCCGTCCTAATTCCTCATTTTACCTTGATTACCTCTTTAAAGATGTAATGTCAAAATACAGTTTTTCTGAGGTACCATGTCAGGGGTTACGGGACCCCAGTATAGGAATTTTGAAGGGGTGTAGTTCAGCTCGTGACAGTATCAAGACACAAGAAACATCGTGTTAGGAGGCTGCTGTGTACGTGCAGGTGTAAACTGAGAAAGTTCTGAGCGTGTGCTGAGGTGCTTCATATGAAGGACTGATGAGCTGGGAGGCCTTGGAGAGGAGGCCTTGCTCGAGTCCCCAAGGAGCACTGCGTGGGTTCACACCCCAGTTCTGCCATGCATCATCTATGAGCTTTGGTATTCTGTCTCCTAAGCATCACTTTCATAATTATTGCTGTTGAGTATTAGAGAAGGCTCTGGGGTAAGTGTGTGTGTGTGGGGGAAGCAGATTTCAAGCATGTGGGGATCTTGGCAAAAATGAGGTGGCCGGTGCGGTGAGTACGGCAGTCTGAGGTGACAGAAGGAAAACCCTCCCAGATGTGCTCAGATCACTGGACAGTTAAGTATAAACAGAGGCTGGCTCATCTCTTGACGTCTGGACAGAGCCTTTGGAAGGCTTCCAATTTCCTCTTCCCTACTGTGCAGCTTGGAGGTGAGGAGCTGGGGAGGGACACACTTCATTTTGTTCCTGATCCAGGAGGTAACCACCATGAAGATGCAGAAGCCGCTCTGCAGCTCAGCTACCGAGCGCTCTTGCGATGGTCCAGGTTGTCTTCAGAGTGTAAATGCTGGTAGATGAGATGTAGGCTTGCTCAGCTCCTGACCCTGGGCGTTTCCCCGCCTCAGTCTTCAGTGTTCATGTGCCTGGGTGCTCAACATTCCTGGGAGGGACATCATCTGATCCTCCTCAATGCCATCAGAGTTGTCCTTTCCCATGAAAGAAGTTCATTCTGTTTTAAGGCTGTATACTAACAAGCGAGGGTTTCCCTAAACAGAAGTCATCGTTTTTGTTGGAATTTGGGGATGGGGGATGTCTTATGGGAATGCTGTAAAATACTGTGGCTCACAGGATTTTGAGGATCTGGATCAGATATTGATTTATTGGCTGTCAGTGAATTCCATATTGAACTGAATTTAGGGCTTGGGTTGGGATATTATGTTAAAAGACTAGACAGAGTCTATGCCTCGGGGCCATTGTGTCCCTTCTGAATGTACCTGTCACTTTGATTCTCTTGGTGGCCATAGTTCTGTCCAAAACAGAACTGTTGAGTCCTTCATGTTGCATCCATCACAACCTGAGGTCAAAAAGGGAGTGCTTCCCTCACAACGTCAAGTGTGGACTTATTGGCCTTCATCAGTAGGTCCTGTACTCACTGTGAGGTCCTACCTGGTCCTTTCCTAACTGGACCGGTTTAGTTAGTGTCATTGTTAGCTGGTAGAAGAAATAAGATAGAAGGTCTCAGTACGGGGGTTTTAGAATTTAAGTCCTTTCTTCATATGTAAGGCTTGCACAAGCCAGCCAGCATGGATTTCCCAACTCATGAAGTCTCAGCACTATCTGATGAGCCATAGGCGACTGAGGGCTGCTGGGAGAGGGAGAGTCAGTTTTTTTCAGGGATGTGGGCGCCGACAGGCCGCCTACCCAGGCTCCAGCAGATGGTCCCGCATCAACCACATACATACAGGCAATACTAAGTGGCCATAAAGTTAGAGGCAGACTGACAGGGAGGGAGAGGGACTGAAACGACAAGAATTTGAGATGTGAAAGAGGACAAGGGTAAGAGAGGCGTGGATTGGGTCCAAACATGTGCATGTTGGAATATTTAGTGAAAATGTAAGTCCCTTAAGGTCTGTAACGTAATTAGTGGTAAGGTAAAGATTTAATTTTAAAGATCAACTTGTACATGTGTTTGCTAAATTCAGCAGAGTGAGTTGTACATTTGCTGTGTAGCCAGCATGTCCTCTGCCCTTCATGTATGTGAGCTCAGTTTCACAGCGCCCAGCTGGATACTGTTCTTATTCCCATTGGTTCTTGTCTTATAGCCGAGACACATAGATGCTGAGTGACCGCCTCAGCAGTACACAGCTAACCAGAAGACTAGCCAGGTTCACACCCAGAGCCCAAGGCCACACTTGTCATTAGCACGGCACTGCTGTGTGCTTCTCTCAGCAAGAAGCACTGTTAGTGTCAGTTGTACGGAGGAGGGAACTGAGGCATGGGTTTTCAGGTGGCTTCCTACACCTCTGGGCTTCTAAAGGTAATTCTGAGTTGCTTGCCTCATGGGAGCATCGGCACTGAGCACTGTTAGCAGCCATGAGTGTGGAGGTGAGCTCTGCCTCTGCTTGTCTGGGGCCTGGCTGTGTTTGGCGGGGGCAGAGTACAGCAAGAGCAATCTCCACCCTGACCTCTGTTTTCTCATTTCTTCACCTCCTTGCAGACCTCACCGCCGCCCACCACAACCCAGTCCCCAGAGAGCACCATGGATGCCTCCCTGAAGAAGGAGAAGCCAGCCATCCTGGACCTGTACATTCCTCCCCCTCCTGCTGTTCCCTACTCTCCCCGGTAGGTTCGCCTGGCTCACGGGGCGGAACGCGTGGTCACTTTAAATAAGGAGATCTCGTGGGGCGTGAAAGTTACACATTTGGTAAAGGGGCCCTTTAAGAAAAGAATGTCAGCGGATCTTTCTTGTGAAAAATTTATGTCTATGCTTTTGGGGCCTTGGAAGGGCCAGTTTGGAGATCCCTGTAGCTTAAGTTATGTCAGCTTCAAGATAAATTCATTTGTATAGAAGGTGCTAAAAGTATTCCTGTGAGTCATTAAAGTTGTAGCCTGATTTTACCCAGAGAGATGTACATACATGAACACACACACATACATAAATGCAAACATGAACATAAACCAAGCATAGACACATGCACATATATACATGCGCACACATATGCAAATACACAGGCATACATACACACAGGCACACACATACATATATATATATATACAGACAGACACACAAAATACACACACATACACAGACGCATATACACACAGGCACACACATACATGCACATACATACATGTACACTGACACAAATATAGGCACATAACACATACATGTATGCAAACATATATATATACACACACAGAGAGACATACATACATACATACCATACATATATATATACATGTACACAAACATATATACACATACAAACACACAGTCACATAGAGACACATACATATACATACATACATATACACCGACTCAACACAGAAACATACACAGACACCATGGAACTCTGAAGAACTGTGATAAGAGTTGAAATGTCTGCACAAGGCGTGTGTGACCCTGTTACCAGGTCTTGCTTTGTGTCTCACCTGTGATGTGGTGTAGTAGAGGGAGGACATGGTGATGGAGGTGTGTGACCCAGGCTTATCCATGTGGGCTCCACACTGACATATGCCAAGGACGTTGGAGGATGTCCTTTTATTCAGAATGCACTGCGTGAGGGGCCAGGTTACCCCTTGGCACAAAGCAGACTTCCTCCAGTACCGCAGTGTTGCACTCACTGGTCAAACACAAACGCAAAGTCGTCTGTGTCACAGGCGCCGTCGGAACAGCCATCGTTGTAGTGAATGTGCCTGGCTCATTTCTCCTTAGTTACCGGAGATATTTGCAACTCCTGTGTTTCTTGCCTGGGGACTGGGAAGTTGCCCTGTGGTTTCATCTGTTACTCAGGATGAGTGACAGCATGCAGAGATCTACCTCTGGTGTGGCGAGCAGAGGCATCTGGTAACAGGTGGCCTTTTCCCCGAGTCACAGGGTCCCGTGGCACAGAGCACACGGGGACCCCAGAACCTCACAGGCCAAGGTGTGGGTCATTGCATCAGGAAGTGTAGGGGGCATACCCTTCAGCCCCCAAGCCTAGTGTTCTCTGGGCGTCGGTGATAGCATCATAGGCGTACTGGCAAGACCGGGGCTGTGCACATAGGAAGGAAGGGAGTTGAGATACACACGGTTGTGCGTACACCCATAGGCCACCACGAGCGCCTTCTCTGCAGTGTGAGAAATGGCAGGGGTTTCAGTGAGGAGTCCTGGAAGTTTGTTCACGAGAGGTTATAGGGCGGGTTTAACGTGTAGAAGACAGATTCTGAGAAGGTGAGGGGGTGTGAGTAGCGGGTTCTCCTAGGGACGCCACTCAGCAGGCTTCATGGCCCTCCTTGTTGTGTTTGCCCACCTGTCTTCTACCGATTGCCTCACAAAGCTTGCCAAGAGCAAAGAGAGAAAGTTGTTCACTCGGAACATGGGCTCAGGTGAAAACTGAGTTCTGCTCTAGTGAAACTTGGGTCAGATTAGGGTGGGACCGCTGATTAACTTAGTTTTGAGTCTATAAGACTTTTCAAACCTAACAACTCTGATGCACGTGAAGAGCCTCTTTGCGGGATCCAGACAATGGTCCTACTCTTGGCACCAGAAAAATGGGAGCAGAGTAGCTCACAGTCATCTGTGTACTTTTGTGTGAGGAGATTCACCCCATAGGGCAGAACGCGGGCAAAGCAAGAGCTGTGTTTTCAGGGGTGTGTTTGTGCTATGTAGACGCACACAGGCAGAAGGCTGTCTTTGCTTGGACCTGACATGCTCATGGCATTTGCTTTTCAGCAGGGGGTCTGTATGTACTTAAAGAGACAATGAGTCGAGTAAAGCAGTGCTTTAGCTCCAGTGGAAAGGAGCGGAAAGTCGTGTGCGCCACGGCAGCCGGGCTCCTGTTGTTCACTATTCAGCGAGAGAGCAGCTGCGTGAGCGAGCTAACCGCCGCACACTGTCTTCCAGGGATGAGAACGGGAGCTTTGCCTATGGAGGACTCAGCAAGGGCAAACAGCCATGGTCAGGGCGCAAGGGCTCCGAGTCCCCCAACTCCTTCCTGGACCAGGAAAGCCAAAGACGCAGATTTACCATTGCAGATTCTGACCAGCTGCCCGGATATTCGGTGGGAACCAACGTTCTGCCCACAAAAATGAGAGGGAAGACGCCGTCCTATGGTGAGTGTGCCAGTGTGCTCCTGCCCCGCTGTTTTGTACTTTGTCCCCGCCCCTTCCTTATTTGGAACTCTGGCATGAACTTGGCAGACCCTGAAGGTGATCTGAGGAAAACATAAACCTCAATGAAATTCTAAGCATGAGCCGTTTATTCGTCTGGCTAAAGCGAAGCCTTGTTGAGTCATTGCTCTGCCTGGCATCAAAGCCCAGCTGGGTGAGCTCACATTGCAGTTTTAGCTCTGGCGTTGGAGCCTCAAGGGCTCTGCTGGAGCATGCCACTATCCTAATTGCTTTTGGTGTCAACCTGAGTCTTGAAAATAGTCTTATTTTAAAATTTGTCACTGCTTGCCACTTCTTCCATGTGAGTGGGCATAGTTGGGACCTAGGCTGTAAGAGAAGGGAGGGACTGCCTAACCCTGCCTCACTGTCTGGTCTCTCTGAAGGAAAACCCCGGCCTCTGTCCATGCCTGCAGACGGAAGCTGGATGGGGATTGTGGACCCTTTTGCTAGACGTCAAGGCCACGGGAGGAAAGGTATGCTTCATCTAAGTAAACCGAAAGTGTTGGAACCATCAGTGGCCCCGGGCCTCCGGGCCTCCATGTTCTATCCCGGAAGGCTAACCTGTTGTCAGGCCTGCTGAGGGGGGCTACCTTATTGCTTGGCTCCAGAATGGAAACACTGTTATCTTCCTACTTAGCAATTGTGAATCTAGTCAGCATTGTGGCTTTTTAAAGGGCTCTGGACACAATGATCCACTTCTTAAATATGACCTTTTTTTTTTTTTTTTTTTTTTTACACCCCATAGTTGATGAACAGACAAGTCCTCTTTAAATTAGTAAAGCATACTTACTGTCTGAAAATTATTTTTAATTCACCCCATGATCGGCTACTACTTAATTATACCAATCTTGAAAAAAAATATTTTAAAATGTTTTTATATGCTGGACACAGTTGTGTGTACCTTTAATCCCAATGCTTGGGAGGCACAGACAGGCAGATCTCTGAGTTTGGGCTAGCCTGGTCTACAGAATGAGTTCCAGGCCAGCCAGGCCTACCTAGTGCCAGATAGGCTCAGATTATCAACATTGGGTGGAAATTGTAACATTACTTTTATAATGTTGAAGCAGAGAACAGGTGAGACAGAAGTTAAGATGGGCTTTGGGTGGTGAAAGAACGAGCAGAATTATCTGAAAACCTTCCAAGTGAGGAACTCCCGGCACCCTCTGGGTAGCTCTTGTCACCTGTGTACTTGGATCACCTGGATTAGACCAGCACAGCAGAGGATGCCAGTCTATGGTTTCAGATGCTTGTACCGCACAGAGGAAGCGTGTGCAGCAGGCAGCAGTGGCAGGCCTGGCCTTATTTAGATTTAAAACACCCACATCTTCTCTGCTGATCCCCAAGAGTGGATCTAGACTGCCCTCCTTCACACATGGAGAAGTGGAGTGGCGGGATCCGGGCTTAGGAGAACTTGCTGAGGACTGCTTCAGCACAGGCTGCTTAGGAAATAAACCAGCAGCGTCCTGGGATGGAGCCCTCGCCCTCTGGATGTGTTATACCCGGTGGTTTTAACCTATTCGGAATTGCCCGCCAGTCACCACAGTGTCATTCCAGAACATTCCCATCTCCCCATACATTGATCTGGACCTGGCGGTGCCCACACCAGACTCCACCTTCCTCAGCCCCCAGGTAATCACTGGCCCACAAATTTGCCACTTTTGTAAATAGACATATATAGTACATGACTTTTTTTTTTTTTTTTTTTTGATAGTAGCAGATGATATTTCTCAGACTTGAGCAAGGTACAGACTGGCAGTGAGAATATATCAGGGTAAAAAGATTTTGGTTAGAAGAGCTGGGAGACAGAAGGCTTTCATTAGGAACTTCCTGATCAACAGTAGCAATTTTAATCACAATGTCTGCGACCCAGGGCCATATCTGAGAGTTCCTTTGTACAGCTGTTTCCTTCTCAATCTGAAGCATTTGAATTTAAAAAGTCTTTACTCCTAGCAAAGAAACTCTGATAGTTAGAACCATTACATATTGGCTTTCCCTCTTAAATGAAGCTTCTTTTTAAATCTCTGCTTTTTTATCATATATATTTTTTATTATTTTAAACATTTTTTAAATTTAAATATATTTTGATCATATTTTTTCCTTCTCCAGAGTTTTTTCAGATCCTCTCCTCCTTCCCACCCACCCAACTTTTAAGTTCTTTCTCAAAACAACAGAAACCCAGTACAATAACAAAACCTTCTATAACCAAGAAAATAAAATAAAACCACAATCAAAATGGAAAAACAAAGCAAGACAATAGCAAACTATAATCAAATAAAAGATTGTGGAGTCCATCATGTGTTGGTCAACCATTCCTGAACATTTGACCTATCCTGGACTGGTTATTATACCCATTGTCATTCTATTGAAAAAACACTGATTTTCTGTTTCTCAGCAGGTATAAGTGACAATTCAGATGTTAACCTTTATTCTAGTTGCAGGGTTTCATTCATTATTCATTCACTCACTCACACGCGTGAGAATAACAAAATAAAATATAAGATTAAGAAATCCAATCCCTTGAAGTTGGACAAGACAAACTAAGAGTAGAAAAAAGAGCCCAAGAGAAGGCACAAAAACCAGAGAGCCATTCATTTGCACGCTCAGGAACCCCATAAAAACACTAAACTGGAAGCCATAAACCCGGTGTAGACCTTTTCATGCTGTTTCCATCTTTGTGAGTTCATACTCACTTTGCTCATGTTGACTTAGAGGACCTTGTTTTCTTGGGGTTGTCTGTCCCCTCTGGCTCTTACTCACTTTTAGCTTCCTCCTCTGTAGAGTTCCCTGAGCTCTGGGGAGGGATTTGATGGAGACACGGCACTTAGTGTTAGGTGTTCCAAGTCCCCTGCTCTCTCTGTAGCGTCTGCTTGTGGGTGTCTGTATTTGTCCCCATCTGCTCCAGGAGGAAGCCTCTGATGGTGGTTGAACTGAGCAGAATGTCGTTAGGGGTCATTTTATCCTATCTGGGGAAGCAGGAATAGAGACACATCCCTGACTGGTTTCTTATTTTAAGTGGAGTTATGAAAGTATGAAGGTAAAAGGTTCTGGGGCTAGTTCTGCTGTACCACTGAGTTACCTCTTGGGGTGCCAAAGAAGCCTGAATATAATGGCCACTTCCTGTCACATGACTGAAAAACTTGACAGAAACAACTTTAGAGAGAAGTGTTTATTGGGCACAGTTTCAGCACTGGGTGTGGCAGGAGGAGTGGGAGGTGGAAACTGTTTTCATGTGATAGACCTGGAGCTGGGCTGTACCCTTCAAGAGCGTACCAGTAATGACCTTCTGCCAGCCAGGCCCCACTTCCCAAGGTTCCCATGGTCCCTCAAAGCAGAACCACCAGCCAGGGCACCAGTACTAAGAGCGCAAGCCCCTGGGGAACGTTGCACAGCCTTCCAGCCCTGTCTTCCCCAGGCTCATTTCCACCTTACCATACACAAGGCATCTATGTCAGCTACATCTTCGTAGTTCCTTCCAGCACTGTTCAGTAGAGTGTTCTGAGACTCAGGGACAACTCTTAGCTGTCAGCCCCTGCTGAAATCAAAAGGGAAATCACGTACTTTCAGTATGCAATTGCCCTGATTGGACCCCAGTAGCAGCAACCTCTGTGTACTAGAAAAACATTATCCTAGGCAGCCCCTTTCCTGTTAGGGTGCCTTGGAGGCAAGCTAGCTTTCTTAAAGTTGTGTGGAGTATGTATATGTGTAAGTACATAGGTACCAGAGAACATGTTGAGATCAGAAGACAGCTTTGAGGAGCTGTCTTCCACCAGGTGGCTTTCAGGAATTGAACTGTTGGTAAGCCACTTTATCAGTCCTGAGCGCCTTTACTGGGGAAGTCCATGTGCCTTGAGCAATTCTCATGGGAACTCATCATCCTAGTGCACAGTGCATGGCTTTTTCTGGTTCTCTTCTAACAACCAGAAGACTGTCTGCAATTGCGAACATGCTCCTCATGAGCTTGAATGCTATCAACCTTCCGACAGCATTCTGCACTTTGAACTCCCACCCAAATCTCCTATTAGGGGACTTTGCTAGCCCGTGTTTCCAGACATTCTTCCTGAAAACCAGTTCCAAACACCTAAGAAACGCAGGGCAAGTTCTAGTCAGAGATGACACCACTTCTCTGGTCCAGATTTTCTGTGTATGTTGCTTTTTTGTTGTTGTTGCTGTAACAAAAATACCTGATGGAAGCAACTGAAGGGAGACAGAATGGAAGGGATTCAGCCCATCACAGCTGGGGAGGCACGGCAGAGAGACTCCATCTGTGGCTGGGGGAGTGTGAGGTGGTGGAGTTGGACTGGCAGATCAGTAGCAGCAGGAACGGGGAGCGGGTCGCCCCCGGAGGACCACCCATTGTGAGCTGCATCTGCCAGCCAGGAGTGTCCCCCTAAGGTCTTCACAGGCTCCCAGACCAGTGCAGCCGCCGAGGAGACACAGTACATGAGTGGAAAAGTGTTGGAATTTCTGATGGAACCATAGCACTGATGGCGAACCTCCGCGGTTCTCTTTGCAAACACCGCCACGGGGACCAAGCCATTGGCAGGGCAGAAAGCTGGGGATGTGTTTACTTGCAGCGAGGTGTTAGATCTGGGGGTTCTCCCTCTGATCCACTCCTGTGCTTTGTTTGGAAATAGGGGAAGACGCCCTCTGCCGGTACTTCAGCAACGAGCGGATCACACCCATCATAGAAGAAAGTGCCTCTTCCACGCGCTTCTCCAGACCTGCGGCTGAGCGGCACCTGGTGCGCGGGGCGGACTATATCCGAGGGAGCAGGTGCTACATCAACTCTGATCTGCACAGCAGCGCCACCATTCCGTTCCAGGAGGAAGGGCCTAGGAAGAAATCGGCCTCCACGTCAGCCAAGGCATCCTCCGGGGAGCCGTCACTGCTGGTCAGCTGGCTCACTCGCCTCAAGCTGTTGACTCACTGAGGCTGCCCCCCCCCCAGCCTCCTGCCTGTCTCCTGCTAGCCAGTGCCTTCTTCCTCGGTGGACGGCAGCTCCAGACTCCACCGACAGTGCTTCACAGCGACCTTACTCCATTCCAGTTTGTTTTCTAAGGTTGTACACTGCCGTTCCTGGAATTTTGAAGTCTGACAGAGAGCGTGGAATCCAGAGGATCTTGGGTGCTCTTCATGGAGGCAGAAGGAAGGACAGACATGGCAGAGCCTGTTTATTTTCGCCTCCCCTTTGTGGGAACATGGAGACATGCTCTGTAAATTGTGTGTTGGCCAGACAAATTAATGTCAGGAACTGGCAGAAATTTTCACTTTTGTTTTCTTGGGCAGCAGGGACTAAAATTGATGGCTTTTGTCACATAGATGTGTTGGTTTGCGGCCCAGCTTCTGTATCTGAAAAAGCCGAAGGAGAAGAACTTCTCCTTGGCTTTTAAGCCTATAGACCATATTTATAACTGTCGCAGCAGTGTCCGCTGCGGGGCGGTGTGGTGTGTAAGGCTCTCTGGAGCAGGGCTTACCTATAGCTCGGCTGTTACACGTGCCTACCCCCTCTTCTGTAACAGCCTCCATGTGGGTGTGCCAGTACACACACTCACAAGCACATTTTGATGGGGCTTGGTATATACACAGAAGTGCGTGCTTTTCGAGAGAGATGTGTTGCTTCATTGAGGAAGAGAAGCAGTGAGATTTGCTGAGAGCCAAAGTGTGTTATTCAGGAAAATGAAGCAACAAGGTTTAGGATTACGAAACATTGGTCAGTTTGTACTGTTGACATGTTTGATGTCCGTCTTCTAGGGGACAAGCCTACGGTCCTTCCCAGGTGAACACGTTTGCTAATAAGAAGTGTGTTGAAAAGCCTCATGGGCACTGATTTTCAATTAGCATCAGGTATTTTGAAAACGTGTGTCTGGATATTAACTCTTGTTTAAACCGAATGTACAATATTTTACTAGAATGGAAAAGTCCTATCTTGTTAATTTAAGTGTTTTAAATAGAGTTGTATATTTTTCTTACTCTTAGTCACATGTAATTGAAATATTTCTGTTTTGCGCCGTATATGAAACCCAAGAAAAAGAGCATTCAAAGTTGTTTTCAGATTTACCAGTGACCACGCTGCCATTGCCAGTGTGGGCACTCATATTAAAAGCCGAAATAAATCCTCCCAAGCATTGTGGGATTTTATGACTTTGTGGTAGTGGAGCTGAAGAAGCCGACATAAGTGGAATATGGGAAGGGATTTTCCAAGTATTCTTAGGTAGAACTGTAGTCCGGCCCCCGTAGGCTCTCCCACACCACTGGGGTTGTCCACTGGCCTGCCTGAAATGCAGGTCACAAGGGGATCGCTGGACTTAGCAAGCCCCACCCCCTTCTTAAATGTGTCTGGCGGTGTCAAGTGACCCAGCGGCCACTTCCGTTCCGTGTCATTGGAGGGTCACATTGTTAGTGTGATTAGGTTCACATGGCATCTTCCCATCAGTGTCTAGGGGACTTTGAGAAGCTAATATCCTGGGTATGGGGTCCCATATGATGCCACAAACAGGGCTAGAAGAGGCTTGTGTGGTGATTCATCTGGCACATAGCCCACAGCATGGAGGCAGAGTGTAGGAAAGGGCCAGCGGAGGAAAGGAAGGAGCTACGTGCAAGGAGAGCTGGCCCCTGCCGGTTTCCTGCTGGCCTGAGTTGGCTCTGTGCCCAGACACCATGCTTGCTTTCATTCCCGGATCCAGAGGAGGGTTCTCCGTGTTATAGTCCCACTGCTTAACGGTGTGCAGAGCTTCAGTGCCATGGTTAGTGGGGAGGTCTCTTGTCTGTGCAGACAGTGTCTCTTCTAAGTGGAATGTCGGTCCCAAGAACAGATTCTCAGAACTCAGACTTCGCTCTCTACAGTGCAGCTCATTATTGCAGCAGATGGTGCCTCCTGCACTCTTCCTGGAAGCTCTGTAGGAAGTCCAGGGAGACTTCTGGCTTCCTCCACAGCCTCCACAATTTGTTTCTTCTTTGTGCTTTTAATGTTTTTTTTTCTTTTATGTGAATTATGTTTGAAAACACTATTGCTGCTAAAATATTTTGTAAGCCTCTACTTTTGAAATATATAACAAGAGCTAATAATAATTCCTCACAGTGGGGCTGGGACGATGGCTCTCTGCATGAGGAAAGCACCGGAGTTTGGATCCTGGGTCCCAACTCAGGTCCTTGCGGAGTGATGACTGTAGTTCCAGCACTGATAAAGATGAGGGATTCTGGAATCAGGCTGCAGGGCTAGACTAGCTGGAGTCTTCGAGGTCTGAGTTCAGGGAGAGGTCATCCCTCAGTGTGTAAGGCGGGGAGGGCAGTCAAGGGAGAGACCCAGTGTCAGCTTCTGATCTTCACGTGCACACATGATGTGAAAACATGCATACATATAACAGAAAAATAATTTCTTCAAAATGAATGGAAACCCCTGGGCTCAACAGTTACCCCATTCAGTGGTGCGAATGGTTGAACATAGAAAGATGAAGGATGACATAGAAACTTATTGGTGACTTCCTAGTCCTGTCGAACCCAACCAGACACCGCCCCCTTTCTTAAGAAATTTTCTTTTGTTTTAAAAATTTAAAACTATTTTATTTTGTCTTACTGAAAACACTAAGTATGTTTGAGTATATTCTCCTCTCCTTAGTCCTTTCAGATCCTCTCCTTGCCACACCCAACTTTAAGCTCTTTCTCGAAAAACAAAACCCAACACAAAAACAAAAGCTCCAAACTAAGAAAATAAACTAAAAACACATCCAAAAAACAAAAACAAAAGCAAACTCGGAAACAAATCCAACCCAGCATACTGTAATGAAATAAAAGTGTGTGTGTACACCCCCCCAAACCTGTGGAGTCCACTGTGTTTGCCAACTACCTCTGAACATGAGGCCTGCCCTGCAGCGGTTGATATGCTCAGTGTCATTCTATTGGAGAAAACTGATTTTCCCTCTCCCAGCAAGTCTAAATGACTCATTCACTCATTCATTTAAAAAATATATAACAAAATAAGATAATACAAAACTATCACATCAAGGTTGGAGAAGACAAAGAACAAAAGAAAAAGTGCCCAAGAGAAGGCACAAAAATCAGAGAACCCACTTATTCACACACTCAGGAATCCCATAAAAACAAACTGGAAGCCGTTCTAAATTCACAGAAGATTGGTGCAGACCCCACAGTACTTCAGTCTCTGGGTTTGTGTGACCTTTGTGAATACCGATTCAGACTTCGAAGGTCTTGTTTTCTTGGTGTCCTCCTCGTTTTATAACCACTACAATCACCAAATGAAAAATCATGAGTGATAAAAGAGACACTTAAGTCATTTGGGAGGTAGTATACAATATATTACAGCTGACATGTAAAGAGATCAACCACACACACACACACGGTATAAAGTCGTCATGGGGCCTGGAGATAGGGATCAGGAAGTAAGAGGACTGGGCTGCTCTTTCAGAGGACCTGGGCTCTGTCCTCAGCACCCACATGGTCACTTAGAACCAGCTGTCACTATTAGAAACTCTGATGCCCTCTTCTGCCCACTTTGGCTGCTGCATGCACGTGGTACACAGACATGCACGTGGTACACAGACATGCACACACACTTGTACACATAATTAAGAAAAATTTTTTAAGAAAAAAATTATGTAACTATAAATGAAGCTCAGTAAAGGCTTGCTATATTGGCTATTTAACATGAGGTACCTGAATAATGTCAGCAATTCAATTTTCTGAAATGTGGAGGATTCCAGATAAAGTTCTTCAAAGTATGTCTATGACAACATCATACAGAGCTAACTGTCCCTGGCACTGCTCCAAGGAACGTCTTTGTGAGTTGAGTACTATGGTCATTTCCGTTTTTCATCTGAGGGAATTATCCAAGAATGTGCCACTGATAGCGGCAGAGCTGGTATGAAACTCAAGATGGCGTGGTGCCAGAATCCTCACTCAGCATCGCCACTATGCGAGTGTACTTCAGTGTACTGAATAACTGCATTCCAGAAAAGCCCAAAGCACCTTAAGCCCGAGAAAAATGCCACAGAAAAATGAAGTCACAGACTCAGATGGTTGTGAATTGGATTTGCAATGAAATAAGTATTCAGAAGGCAGCTGCAAGTTGTGCTGCAGGGCTAGATCTTTATTCTGAAGGGCCTGAGCTGTTGGCTGCCTGCAGCATTCATGATCCCCACCTGGTAAATGCAAGTAGTCAACAGTTGTATTTGGGAAGATTGCTTCTAGGAAGCAGAGCCACTCATTTCAGAGCGAATGCTTTGAAGCAACTCCTGTGTTGCCATTAATTAGTGTTTCACTTGATGTGTTTGTCCATTTCACATCCGCTGTTTTCTGTATATTTTTTTTCTCTACTCAAACTAATGTTTATCTTCTGTTTTGTGGACTTTTTGTTTTAATTTTACTTCACCTCCTAAAACAATGCACTTAAACACACCCAACTGGTGAATTTACATAGACACAATCTTTCACCCCTGTTTTAGGGTTTCTGTTGCTGTGAAGAGGCACCATGACCACAGCAACTCTTATAAAGGAAAACCTTTAATTGGGGCTCGCTTACAGCTCACAGGTTTAGTCTGTTGTCAGCCTGGCAGGAAGCATGGTGGGATGCTGGAGAGTTCTATATTCAGATCAGCAGACAGCAGGAAGAGAGAGTGACACACTGAGCATGGCTTGAGTGTCTGAGATCTCAGTGCACACCTCCAGTGACATGCTTCGTTCAACAAAGCCACATTTCCTAATAGTGCCTTGCCCTATGGGCCTACCCATGGGAGCCATTTTCTCTCAAACCACCACAACCCCCAAGAGTTTGAGGGAGTAAATATCTTTGTTTAAAGTTTGAATATTACCAGCAATGGAGAAACCTCCTGCCTTTTGTCAATATGGGGTGCATTAGGTAGAGATGTAGGCCTAGCTTAGATAGTTCACCTGCTGCATATGTGTTTCATTTGCACAGACAACTGGTTCATATTTTCTCCTAGCCTGTTAATAAACTGCCTCACTCACTTTTTGGCGGGTGAGGTGAACCCAACTGTTTCCTAGATTATATGTGAGTGACAAGGAATTCATATACTTTGGTACAGCCACTCTCTGGCTTATCCAATGGTTTTGATACTCATTTTATGGATTACTGTCTTAGGTTGGGCTTTGCCACAACCAAGTTTAGACTCAGAGGTCAAGTCCAAGGTACTAACTGTTTCAGTTCTGGTTTGCACACAGCCACCTTGGGGTAGGTGGGAGAGAGAGGAGTGAGAGGAGAGAGAGCAAGAAGTGGTGAGGAGAAGAGAGAAGGAGGGAGGGGAGGAGAGGGAAAAAGGTGTGAGGAGAGATATTGGGGAGGGGAGAAGAGAATAGAGATGAACGAACATACTGTATTTATAATTTCTGGTGTACTGTAAGGATTCTTCACCTGTCAATAAACAGCTGATTGGCCTATAGCCGAGGCAGGAAATAGGAGGGAAGAGTTCCTATAGAAAGAGTGAATGCTGGGATAAAGTTATGTGCTTGGGATTCAACCAGGACACTGAGGAGGACAGACGCATGAAACCTGAGCAGAGGTAACCAGCCATGTGGCAGAACCTAGATTAGAATAAGCAAGATATTAGTTATGAACTAGTAGGGGAAATAGCTAAAGCTTATGGCCGAGGCATATATTCATAAATAAAATGTCTACCAGTTGTTATTTCAGGAGCTGGGATGAGGGAGTAGACACCTGCAATTACAGCACCTACCAATTTTCTTGCAAGGGTAATTTCAAGGGCTTACCTCAAAGCCTCACCTTCTAGAGTGTTCCTAATGGGGCTTAAGGGTTCAATGTAGGAAGTTGGGGAGGGGGCAGGACATTTTGTGCATTAGCAGCTAAAAGAAGACTGTTTTAACATCTTTTGATTGAAGACTGACTTGAGGAGTACCCTACACCCGCTGTTTTCAATGTGCCTTCAAGGACGTGGAAGGCCTTGTGTGACGATCCAGGCCTATAAGAGCCCAGGACAGGTTTAGTGACCTACAACATTTACAAAATGGGTTCTGTAACTTGTGTTATAGATTATCATATTATCTGGAAAGTTCTCAATTTCCGTTACACAGGGGTTCTATTTATTTGGGTTTAGAAGTATTTTCAGAAGTGGGCTGATGTCACTGTGTGAAATTTAATGTAAGTAAAGGAAAAAATGATAGGGTCACACTGAGGTTTGCCCGAGAGCTTTGTTTTTCTCCAACTTTAGGCAGTGTAATCGATCCTAATTTCTATTGTTCTATATCTCTCCATCCCTATAGAGGAAAATTTTCTGCTATATTCCTTCTCAAATAATGACCAATGTTCTACCTATTTGGAGAACAGATTAAATTCTGTCTGGAACTAACAAAATAATGCACATAAACAAAAGTCTGCCTATTGTGTAGTCTTTAAAAATTTGGGGGGCTTTCTGTGAATACATAATATGGTTTAGGGTTTCTGAGGTCCACATCCAGGCTGTATCATGATACGCCTATGCAGATTCTAAAAAAAGGTCATGGCTGTTTCTGAAGCTTATTTTTTGAGGGGATCCTGTGTGCTTATACTGCTCATTAAGGACTGATATTGTGGATGAGAACATGAGATGTGGCACCTGAAGGAAAGTGGATGCCAACCCTACATTCTTGAGTATGTTGGCCTGGATGTTATGAGGAGGGCAGGCTTGTTTGAGGGAGCCCTCTTTCCTGAGTGTCATGTTTCTTTGAACAGTTGTGGAACTTAAGTCATGGGAGAAGATTAAAAAAGAAACCTCAAGGGATTTTACAAAGTGAGGAAAGGCAGTAAATCTTGACATCTCTGAGTGGTGAGAAACTCACCATTCTCTTCCTGCCTTCCCTCTCCCTTCTTTCCTCCCATTCTCCCCCCTCTCTCTAGCCCCTTCCCCCCCCCCCCCCCCCCCCCCGAGCTCCTACCTGGAGCATTGTAAGCAAGGACGTTCCTGTGAAGGGTTGCTGTGAACAAGAAAAAATATCAAGAGAAAAATAATAAAAAGGAGAGGAGGAATGTTATTCTGCAGAGTAGACTTGCTAAATGGGTTTATAATTTAACCTTGCTGTTGGGGGATGAACATGGTGTTTTCTTTGAAGATATTTCTTCACCATTTTGACAGATCTTGGTTGGAACATTTTGATGATTTAAAAAGCATCAGAGCTTTAAAATTAAGTTTATTATAAAGCAATATTATCTGTGAGGTAAGAAATTGTTCTTTTAATTTCTTGAATGTCAGGCTCTGTTTAAGAGCTGCCTTCCATTTCCTCAAGCAAGGCTGTACCAGCATAAGAGAGGAAGGGCTTGGGGGGAATTAACATGGATGAAATCAGCTTTGACTTTTGGAACTTGACATCAAGGAACCAGAAATAGTTGAGAATTTAGCTTTTGAAGTCAGACAATCCATCTCATCCCACTTAGAGACTCAGGTCTTGAAGCAAGTTGCTTATCTCTGCCCTGCAATTACCCACAAATGTGCAAGTGATGCTAGGATCTACTGCCTAGGCTTCTTTTGGTCTCATGAGAGCATGTGAGGCCCTCTCAGCCTCTAAATGAAGCATTCAGGGCCAGCCAACAGGGAATTACTCACCATTTTGTCTACAACCCACAAAATAATACCCTTGTCCACTGTCAGAGGCTTGCCGTGGAGTCTGTGGCTTGTCACTGGCACGTATCTTTGTCTCTCAGATGCTTGGCTGAGTCAGAACCCAAGAAAGGATAACATTCTGTGATTGGACACTCTCTGAACACTGGAGTTCTGTTTGAACCAGGGGCTTGGCTTATCCTCAGTTTATCACCCCCACCCTCCCCCACCCCAAATCCTTCACATCAGTTATAGATGAAAACAAAGGAAATCTGAGCCTGGTTCCCAGCCCTAGAGACTATAATCACTTTTGTCACCCATCTCTTTCTTAAAGTGTCACTTCAAACTCATATTTTTTTAAAGGCGCAACATGGAAGGTGAAGGGGAAATGAAACCATGGGGACAAGAAAGGAATTGAAGAGCAGCTGTTGGCCTGGGTTCTTTTGGTTTGCTGAGCATCGTGTGACGGGAATCTGGGCAAGCACAGTTTCAGACATGCCGAGGGAACACTTAGCTAGAGTGGATGGTGGGCTCTTGTCAACTCTGGAAGGAGTTTTGTACATGACAACTGCCTATAACTCAGTTTAATTATTTGTGCCATTAGACTGGGGAAGAGTTGTAGCTGTATATTTTTTAATATTTATTACAGTTTGTTCACTTTGAATCCCAGCTGTAGCCCCCTCCCTTGTCCCCTTCCAATCCCACCCTCCCTCCTCTTCTCACCCTATGTCCCTTCTCCAGTCCACTGATAGGGGAGGACCTCCTCCCCTTCCATATAACCCTAGGCTATCAGGTCTCATCAGGACTGTTTGCATTGTCTTCCTCTGTGGCCTGGTAAGGCTGCCCCCTCCCCCTCAGGCTGTACTTTTTTTGGTAACTTTCCCTGTCCCTTCCTTGCTAGAAGGCTGCATTTGTGCCCCTTCATCTGTTAGGCAGAATCAGACGACTTGATATTTGGCCATATATCACTGGTACAATCCACAGATTATACGATGCAGCCTAATAAATTACAAATGCCCCAAGACAGAAATAATAGTCCCCACCTGTAGAGAGCCGAGGTTCAGACGCCATTACAAGATGGCGCCGGCATCCAGTCTCTGTACTGGTAACAGCCTCTGAGAGCACATGTGCAGGTTGCAAAAGCGCGCCAAGCCACTGCCCCACCCCGGGCCATCAGACGGGTAAGAGTAAGCAGCCAATCAGGGTATGACACGTCACTCCACGTCACATAAGTGCTGTCGGGGCTTATTTAAGCAGCGCCATCTTGGGGCTTGGGGTCTTCCTCCTTTCATTGCCTGTAATAAAGCCTGCTGCAGAAGGATCCTGTCGTCCGTGTGCCTTCTTGCTGGCGAGACCGTTACGCGGGTCGTTTACACCCACCTCCCCAGCAAAACTCAAGCCTGTTCTTTGTTCTGTGTTCCAGGCACATTTGTACTGATTTTTTTTTTTTCATGGTCCTTTCACCTCCACTGGACCCCTAGATATAACCTCTTAGGTCTGAGTTTATCAGTTCTCCAGATTTGCCCTGTGAATCTCTAACCAGGGAAAGCAATGATACAACTCGCTTATGTGACCTTTGCTTATGGACATGTCAACGATCGGCAAGGGTCAGATGACACTTAGATCTGAAATTAAAAGAACTCTTACGAAGGAATTGAAACTGAGACCTTCCAAAGCCTTACTTTCCCTTTTACTCCTCAGACCCTTGAGTGAATGGAAAAAGATTTAGGCTAATCTTTTAGGTGTTTGTAGCACTGCATTTTACTTCAAAGTGTGACTCTGATATCTTCAGATTTCCCTCATTGAAGGAATGCCGAAGAGGCTGCCCGGAGGGAGCGTTCAGTGGTTTGAAAATGCCAGAGTGTGCGATTTGCTGTGTGTGCTCGTTCTAAGCAGGAGCTAGTTAAATTTAGCAGATTTAGTGTTTTCCTTAAATCCTTGACCTAAGGCTTTCAGATTTGGATTTAATCTGGATCTTGAAGGAGGGTAGTTTGGATCCAAGAAATACAAGTACACTTACAAACACTAAGCTGGTAGACAGCTGCTACACAAACCTGACAGCCTGGGTTTGATCCTCAGAACTCACAGAAAGGTGAAAGGAAAGCAAAAATTCCGAAAGGTTATCCTCTGACCTCCACATGTCTCTCTCTATCACACACATACACAAAATTTTTTCTAAAATCCCCTCTAAGCTTGTTGACTCTGAATGAAATATTCCTGGGAACTTTGACCACAACAGATTGAGTGATAGAACCACGGAAAATATTGTCACTTATATTTTGGATACAACGAACTGCGCCGTTGAACTTGCTCTAAGACTGAAAGTTTAGTTTACCATACACTGGGCCCTGAATGGTGCTAATCAACTTGTGGTCATGAGTAATCAGAAATTCTGCACCCATGAACCCTACTCTTTTTAAAAAGTTGACAGACACCAGGAGAGTTTCGGCTATGGTGCAGTGAAACAGAGAAAGACCTTTAAAGGAAGGCAATTAAGTAGACCGGCTTGCAAATAGTGTTTAAAGATGTTGATTACTGCCCGGGCCCCGATTGGTTTTCCCCAATTAATACTGTGGAGTGTCGTTATCAAAAGCACGCCTGTAGAACTAGATGAGAATGGAGATGACTCCTCACTCGTTTCGTGGGGACCGAGATTGAGTTCTATTCTTAGCAGGAGAAAATAGGGCGCGCTGATGAGAACTCTGTGTCGCTCTTTTCCCGCGTGGAGACCGTTCTCCTAGAGCCCCCGGAAGGCCGCTCTTCGCCCCAGCACCTTCTTCCCCTGGACTTTGCACCCGCGGTTCTTGGCTTCTGCTCTGTTCTTAAGGCTTCGTGGGTTTGTGAGGCAGCTGAGGAAATCTTACCATTAATCCAATTTGAGGCTTCCAGGATACCCTGCCGGCATCCACGCCATCCATTGGCAAATTTCCTGGGCAAATGGAGGAACAGACAACAACTCAGCCCTAGAGCGCACTGTTGGCAAGCGCTTGCTAAGTTTTGAGCCACCTGGGGAGATGTAAATGCACGTGACAAGAGGCCTTGGAACAGAACTGGCAATGACTGACAGCTTTCCTAAGGGTTAGAAGAGTCCCTTTTGTTGGGCCTTCCTGATGTTTTGTGTTTCACTAATTTCTGCTTGTTACTTTTTCCTAGTTTGAACTTCCTTTGGCGACCGCCTTTCCACTTCCTACTTCTCCTTCTGCCCGTTTTTTTCTCTTCCTTTTAAACGTGTGTTCCGCTAAATGTCAATTTCCCCCACACTGTAAGTTTATATTATCTTCACTCAAAGTCTACATGGATGTCTCAAGATAGGTGACACTCCACAGTGGCCTTTCTCCAACTTGGGGGCTTGGGTGTTCTGTTTTGTAGTTTCTCTAATTTGGAGCTGTGAGCTTTCCCTGGCTTGATCTCTGTGGGAGCTGGGGGACGGGCCTTAAGGAAGGACACACAATCCCGTTGGCTCAGCAATTAGTGTCACAAGCTGCTGTGTCTGACAGAAGGGCAAGCAAGGAGCATTGGTAAGATCAACGGTGTCTTCCATGTTTTTCAACTTGAATACTTACTTCATAATATGCACTTTTAAGAATAATCATCAAGACTCTACATTGTCCTTGAAATGTTACTTTTGCCATATTTCCCAAGGTTTGGTTTATAGTCATTATCATTCCAACCTAACCAATCTTAAATTCCTGTTATGATTTATTTTTAGATTCACATACCACTTCAAAGTTGATGTATTCTTTATTACCCTGGCGTAGGGAAGGACCTTTACATACGTATGTACATACATACATACATACATTCATATATACATGTACTATAATGAAATGGGTACCTATCACAGAGAAAGCTGCTTCAGTCAACTACCCTAAAGTGAGGAACCTCTTTGCATCAAAAAACACCTTAATGAAAATGAGATAAAAGCTACAACTTAGAGAAAAAAATAGAAACGTTAATAGGGTTAGCATTAGGAATATAGGAGTAATTCTTTCAAGCAAGCAAGAGAATGACAAATAAACATCAAGGCATCCCAAGAGCATTTAATAAAATGGCCTGGAGAGAGACCACCGGGAGATGCTGGTAACTGTTAATTACACAATTGATTTACTATAGTCACTGGAATCTCTCTCTCTCTCTCTCTCTCTCTCTCTCTCTCTCTCTCTCTGTGTGTGTGTGTATATATACATTGAGACCTGGTATGCAGGCATGAAGTTATATTAGCACTTAATATCCTTATTCCAGATAGTCCAGGCATTTCGTTCCTAAGAGTATATGTGTTAGAGAATAAGATGCAAACTACAAGAAATAAAAATACGTATATGTAAAGGAATGATTTATTTATTTGTTTAGTTATTTCTGTGGGTATGGGTGTATATGTATGTGTTTTTTTTTTTATGTTTTGCCTGCATGTTAATCTGTGCACCATGTGTGGCAGTTCCTGTGGAGGCCAGAAGAGGGCTTGAATCCCCAGAACTGGAATGACAGATGGTTTTGAGCTGCTATGTAGGTGCTGCGAATTGAACATAGGTCCTCTGCAAGAGCAGCCAGTACTCTTAACAATTCACACCTCTCCAGCCCCAGAAATGATCTGCAAACTGGTCTCCTAAAGAGAAAAAGGTGCTCTTGCCCTGGCCTTTGGCCACTTGTAATGGCCTGTTTCCTAGGACAGTGCAATCCAATCAGGCATAAAGCTTAGACCCCAATTTCCTGCTACTGGGGTTGGGAAGGATGAGGCTTCCCTGCCATGGTTGCTGACAGCTCAGGCTCTGCTCTGAACCCAGCTGCATACTGGGTATGGTGTATACTCTATGTTCACACCAGGAGAAGCAGGTGCTCCTACAGTACCCGGCTTAAGGTCCCTTTGGGGTTTACGTGTAGCTCGGACTCTGAGGCCGGGCTTCCATCAAACCCCCATTGAGCGTCTTGGATGAGGCTGACATCAGCAATCCATATTGCTGCTACTGCTGCTTCTGCTCAAGCTGTCTCCAGGAATCATTTCTTCTGAGGTCTGTCTTCTTAGCATGAAGCGTCCATAACAAATGGTCTCAGGGTCTATGTGCTCTTTGGCCACTTGCCTTGGCTTGCACAATACAGCCCAGTGTCCATCAACAAAGGAAGGTTTACCTTGTGGCATAGCCTTAATGCAGTAGTTCTCAACCTGTGGGTCAGGACCCCTTTGGCAAGGCTCTACCTGCAAAAATATTTATATTATGATTTATAACAGTAGCAAAATTACAGTTAAAAAGAAGCAATGAAAATAATTGGGGGTCACAACATGAGGAACTATATTACAGGGCTGCAGCATTAGGGAGGTTGAGAACCACTGCCTTACTAGAAAAGGAATGCTGTTTACATGACAGAGATAGATTGTGTTAACAACGGGACAAATGGAAAAGTAAACTTCAGAGGGTGTTATACTGCAATGTCCTTTAAGCATTCAAAACTTACACATAGATTACTTATGTCCAGCATGTTGGTGAAAGGCTAGACTTAATAGGAAGGTTATCTTTGCTGAGGATGCAGCAAAGGAAGGCATCCACAGTTGGGTGACAAGCAATTGCATCCCACCAACCTCTGAAAACTGAACCAGCATCAGTGACAAAATCACTGATGCTTTATTTTGAAGATTCAACCCCAGGATACCTCGGGTGAGAAATAAAGAAGAGAAGCCAAAGAACAGACACAGTGAAACAGCATGTTATGGGCTGAACTGAACAGATGTCCTACCCAGTTGCCCTGAACGAAGCTTGGAAATTGGGTCTTTACAGAGGTGCTTAAGTCAGAATGAAGCCATTATTGTCGACTCGGCTCAATCCAGTGAAACTGTTGCTCTGGCAGGGAGAGAGCATTTGAGC
This sequence comes from Rhombomys opimus, assembly GCA_010120015.1. Lineage (NCBI taxonomy): Eukaryota > Metazoa > Chordata > Mammalia > Rodentia > Muridae > Rhombomys > Rhombomys opimus. The sequence goes on from REGO01000033.1 coordinate 7,848,867, forward strand.
ACACTGTGTGCAAGCATGGAGTAAAGGCCATGTGAAGACGGATGGGGAAACAAACAAATCAAGTCAAGATGGCAGACCCCCAAACACAGGAACCCTGCAAATACCTTGATCTTGAATATCTAGCCTTCAGAATCGCCAGCAAATCAATTTCTTCGATTAAGTTATCCAGTCTGTAAACTGCATCACAGTAGTCCTAGCACTTTGTATGTTTGTTTGTTTTGAGAAACCCTACACACAGGGTTTCTCTCTGTGTAGCCCTGACTGTTCTGGAATCACTCTAGACCAGGCTGCCTCTGCCTCCTGAGTGCTGGGATCAAAAGTGTGTGCCACCACTGCCTGGCTGCCCTAATACACTAACACCTAAGGTCCTGCACAGTTTCATTTTCTACCACCTCAAACCTTGTGGAGACTCAGCTGTGTCCCGACTGAGTGGGAAGTTACAGAGTGGTCCATGTGGTTGATATCAGAAAGAAAGATGTATTTTCTGTTTGTTTCTTATGTCTGCCCTCGCACTGGTGAGTTTTCTCAGGGGAACTTACCTCCCTCATACTTATCTGTGCTGCTTAGCTGTTGTGGTGGCTTCTCAGTGCCAGTGGCTGTGCAGTAATGTAGCCTTTTATCCAAGCCCATAAATGAGAGAAGTTAGAGACTCTGGATGCACAGGCCTCACGGCGTTCATGGATATGACACAGAGGCGAGACATCAGAAGGAAGTGGAATTCTGCCTACTAAAAAGCATATGAAGATCAATGAAAGCAACAATTAGCTTATGAAACAGGAGAAACAATATTTCTGAAAAGGATTTAAGAACTAAAATATATAGGAAACCCTAGAAACGGAATAACAGACAGCATAACTTAAAGGTGGGCTAACTAAGGACATGAATAGACATTTCTCCATGGTTAATAGTCCCATGGAGGGCTGGAGAGATGGCTCAGAGGTTAAGAGCACTGGCCGCTCTTCCAGAGGTCCTGGGTTCAATTCCCAGCACCCACATGGTGGCTCACAACCATCTATAATCTGGTGCCCTCTTCTGGTGTGCTGGTGTACATGCAGGCAGAACACTGTATACATAATAAATAAATAAACCTTAAAAAAAAAAAGTCCCATGGAAAGGTAAAACTGCAGAGGGCGTGGGGGAGAAGAAAGATAGGGAGGGATAGGGCAGAAGGGAGAGAGAGGTACTCGCACCTTTTTTCCCAGAGAAAAATGACAGCAGCTAAGGTGAGGATGTGGGGAAATTGGATTGCCTGCAAGCTGCTGGTGAGAAAGCAAAGTAGGCTGACTCTGTGGAAAACAGTGTAGGAGGCCTTCAAGTTTTGTCAGTGGAGTTTCTGTTGGACCCAGGAGATGACACTACTGGAATTTATTCAGAAGATTCAAAACCAGGATCCTGAAGAGATGTTAACACTTTCATAGTCACTGGCACACAAGTCACAGTAGCCCAACTACAGAAAAAATATGGAAGTCTACCAACAGCCAAATGGATAGAGTATGTGTATGTAACAACAGAATTCTTTTAGTTGAGAATACTACCCCCTCACACAACCAACCACCACCAAACAACAACCCAAGAATTGCAATCTCCAGCAGCATGAATGAATCTTGGGCTAACTGGAAAGGGACAACCTCAACTGAGGAATTTCTTTGAACAGATTGGCCTGTTGGCATGTATGTAGGACACTTTCCTGTTTGATGACAGACGTGGGAACCCGCTGTGCAAGATGCCATCACTGGGCAGGTGGTTCTGCTGGGTGTCACAGAAAGCAGGCTGAGTAGGCCAGGAGAGGCAGGCCAGCAAGCTGCACCCCTCCATGGCTTCTGCCTCTGTTCCTGACTCTTGATGATAGAGCGTGATTGGGACATGTAAGCCAAATGGGCTCTTTTCTTCTCAGGGTACTTTTGGTCATGGTGCTTATCACAACAAGTGAACTAATTCAGTGGCATCATTTGAGGTGCCTATAATGGTCAGGTTCAAAGGATCAAAGAATTGAGGGAGACTGCCAAAAACAGTGAAGGGGCAGATGGGAAATTACACTAAGAAGGGTGGGGAAGTTCTTGAGGTCTGACTTTTTTTTTTTTAAAGAGAGCAGATTACTTGTTAAGTGTCCCTCATCACAATAACAGAAATCAATGAAACTGAACAAAAGAGCACTTGCTTTTCCATTCTGGGAGCCTCTCACTCTCCTTTGCTGTTAGGAAAGTTAATTTAAAATTATTTAAGGGACAACAAAGGTGAGCCTATTCTGTAACAATTAAGTTATATAGTCTCTCGAACCGTTTTATTAATGAGCATTTATTTCAGATCTTAATGCAGGAAATGTTTGATTATAGAAAACAATTTTCTTTAAATAAGGCCTAATTAAAATTCACTGTGCAACTGTGCGTGTGTGTGTGTGTGTGTGTGTGTGTCTACTTTTGAAGTCTTTGTCTTAAGTCCTATTAAAAGTAGACTTGTTACATGCACACATTCTTATTTGTGGGTTACTGTCATGTCAGGACATGCAGCAATCTGAGGTTATCATGGGCTTGGACTTGACTTTTGTTCTTGTTTTTCTTAACATTCCTTTCCTACTGCCAAATTTAAATAATGTAATATTTTAAATAACTAGAACACCTTTCTTCAGTTCTCATTGTGGCAAAATACCTAAGTTGTTTTATTAGTTTTATGAGGTTGGATGCCCTAGGGTTATTAATGCCCTAGCTTATTCACTTGTTATTTCTCATTTGTTAAAAAGAGATGTGCCAGCTCCACGGACGTGATAGCTTACAAAAGGGAGAAGGGGTCATCATGTCACGAGTCACAACTCCTGTGTGAAGCAGCCAGTAGTGTTCAAGTGTCAGCAATTGGACTCATCAGTGAGTTATTTGCAAACACGTAGGTAGACTGAGAGATTCCATGGGGTGGGGTAGCATTCCAGATAAGGCTGGCTGCTAGGACTGAAGAGGTTGGAGGGAGGAAGGGGACCCTAGAGCCCAGGAACTTGCAATAATAGAATAATGGGCACCCTGCTAGGAGGTGTGGTCTTGAGTGCACTTTACTGTCACTGAGGAAGGGAATGCCAGCAGCGACCCCTCTCCATCCCCACGTTAGCAGGAACAAGGTTCAGAGAGCGCGGGGAGGGGGGGGGAGCGCTATTGAGGACAGAAGTCAGGAAGGGTCTGAGGCGGTGGGTGTTCTGGGATGAGAGCTGGGGGTGGGAGGTGGGTGAGGTGGGGGGTGGGAACACGTGGTGGGGAGGTGGTGGAGGTGCAGGGAACAGAGTGGATCTAGAGAGACAAATGGAAAGATCCAGCACATATCCGGGGCAGCTGATGCCATGATAAACACGTATTTGTTAATTCTCTTCTAAGCAGGATGGACTTACCTTCAGTGGTTTGATAGTTACCACATTTATTTGGAGAAATTTTTTTTTCTTTCTTTTTTTTTTTCTTTTTGGTCCTAAAAAGACTAGACTGTGATACCTCAGTTCTACCTCAGAAGGTCCATTTCCTAGGGAGAGGCTTGCCTTGGGTATTTCGGGGAAGTTCGTTGTCATTTTGGCTCTAAGGACAGTCAAGACAAGTTGGAGGAAATGGTGTGCCTTGTTGGGAACCAGGAGCAAGAAGGGCAGAATACTGAAGACCTTGTGAGGATCCTGGTTCCTGTGTGATCAGCAAGAGGGTGACCCTGCCCCAGACGGAGGTTTGGAAGTTGTTGGCGGAGAGATCGATCCATTTGGGAGACTTGACTTGCATGTTTCTTTTACTATGGAACTCTGAAGCCAGTGTATTGTGCCTAGTTGTTTTTCAAAGAACTCTGGGTGATTTAAAAGATCTGGGGAAGAGGACAGCTGGCACATGAAGGGGCTGTAGAAGAGATCCAGCGAGTTGGAACTAAATGGGAGAGGACTGTGTCTTCTTCTCCAAGTGAAGCGGAGGAGGTCCTTGGAGGGATGAAGCCGAGCCCCTGTGGGAACTATGAACACTGCAGCTCTTCTCCAGAGCGGAGTTTGTCTCTTGTTCACAGGACAGATCCCCAGACTGTACAAAACGCTGACATCACCTCTAGGCCCTCTTTTTAGCACACCCTTTCTGCGCAAATGGCCAGTCGCTGGGATCTGCTCCTGAATGTCTTGTTATATCTGAAAGTGGAACACTCTAACAATGGAGGTTTTGCATGAGAAGCCATGTCTGAGCCGATTTACCACTCGTGCGCCACAGAGTCTAGAAAAACCGACAGGCAGGAGCTCTGAATGAGGCTGAGTAGGAGGCAAGAAGTCCTGGGCAGGATGGGACAGTCAGAAAAGAGCTCTCCTCATGGTTGGCTTTTATGCCATTGCAGCTTCTAAAGGAAGGCATGGAACAAATGGCCACGTGACTAAAAGGCTTTTCAGCTCTTCAGGCCCTCTAGCTCTAGAAGGTAGGGTCTGGCTTTCGTCATACCTCCTGGCAGCCTGGAAGAATTTCTGGCATATTCTAGTGGGAGACTCTCTCACACATTTCTCTGGAATTAGAAAATACTACTTTAGCAATTCTCTGTACTGCATTGAAAATCTGCTTCAAAGCTTGGCAACTAAACAACATCTATGGGTATTTTTGGGTCGCTGCTTTGTTGAACTTAGCCAGGGTCCTGCTTTGCTAACTTTATAATTAGACCTAGGGCTTTTGTGTCCCTAGAAGATCGTAAGGAAATTCCAGAAATTCTGTGGGTGCTCTCATTTTAGGCCTTCCAGAAAGTAAAGCAAACAAAGGAAAATGCAGCTTGGCATTATTCCTCAATGACAGTTACTGTCAAAAGTAGAAGGGCAAGATGATTTTATTATCCAATGGAAATACCGACTACAAGCACTGAGGAACCTTTGATAGTGGGTTCTGCCTCTTCCTGCCTTTGTATTTCCATGTACCTTATTGTTCCTGTCACAAAAGTGCAACTAACTGTAGTTTTGGAATCTAAAACAAAAGACAGAATGAGCCTCAATGCTGTGAGATAGATGTTTTGAAAAAAATGAATTTATTAGTCAGAGTTCTTTAGAGTAATAGAACTTACAGAATGAATCTCTCTATATATAGAGAAGGGTGATCATTCATATATATTAGAATGATCTACAAGGCAGCAGTCCAGCTAATCTAACAATGGCTGGTGGTGAATGGGAAGTTCAAGAATTCAGAAACTGCTCAGTCTCTGAATGTCAGAGTCTGAATATCTCTGCTGTTCTTCAGTATATGCTGGAATACCAAAGAACTAGGCTTTAATGCTAGCAAAGGCATGGATTGGCTAGCAAAGTGAGGGCAAGCAGGCAAAGAACAAAGCTTCCTTCTATATCCTTACATAGGCTTCCAGCAGAAGGGTGTCTCAGATTGTAAGTGTGTCTTCCCTTCTCAAGACTGGGATGAAAGGTTTATCATTTCCCAGCTCAGATGATCAGGATTAAAGTTGTGTCTTCTTACTTCAAAAATCCAGATTAGACGTAGATTTTCCTACTTCACATTAAGCAAAAATCCCTCACAGGTATGCCATCCGTTTTTGGAAAGAGCTGCAGTGTTCATAGTTCCCACAGGGGCTCTGCTTCATCCCTCAAAGTACCTCCTCTGCTTCACTTGGAGAAGAAGACACAGTCCTCTCCCATTTAGTTCCAACTCGCCGGATCTCTTCTACAGCCCCTTCATGTGCCAGCTGTCCTCTTACCCAGATCTTTTAAACCACCCAGAGTTCTTTGAAAAACAACTAGGCACAATACACTGGCTTCAGAGTTCCATAGTAAAAGAAACATGCAAGTCAAGTCTCCTAAATGGATCGATCTCTCTGTCAACAACTTTCAAAACCTCCATCTGGGGCAGGGTCACTCTCTTGCTGATCACACAGGAACGAAGATCCTCGAAAGGTCTTCAGTACATCCTCTTGGAAGTGATTTTCCATCCTTTCACTCCCCACGTACCTGGCAGCCTCCATGGACATGATCCCTGCTTACTCTACTCAGCCCATTCCAAATGTCTTCCTTTCAAAGCTTATAACAGCAAGTGTGTGTGCCTATGTGTGGGCTTGCCTATGAGGACAGTGCCTTCATAGGCCAGAACAGGGCATCAGCTCCCCTGGAGCTGGATTGTAGGATATTGTGGACTGTATGATTTAGGTTTTGGTCCTCTGCAAGTGCAGCATGTGCTTTTAACAGCTGTGCCATCTCTACCCTGATCCTAAGCCTCTTACCGTTAGAAACTCAGTGAGAAAGGAAATGTTCCTGGATTTTCCAATTGTGAATTTTTGGAGAATTTGTTGCTCAGCAATTGCTAGGTAACATACAAGGCAAGGTTATTAATTAGAAATTAAAATTAGTCATTACAAAAAATGACATTAGGAGCTGATGGTGGGCACAAATTCAGTTAATAAAGCATTCCTTTGTTGAATAATTTTGGGGGATGGGGATGTAGCTTGGTAAAATTTTTCGTCCAGCATGAAGTCCTGGATTCAGTTCCCAGCATTTCATAACATGGGCATGGTGCCATATGCATGCCTATAATACCAGTACTCTGGAAACAGAAACAGAAGGATCAGAAGTTCAAGGCCATCCCTGGATCTTTAGGGAGTTTGATATAAGCTCTGCCTACAGATTCTGTACCAAATAGAAAATATTTTGTACAGATACCAAATCCCATCTCAAAAACCAACCAAATAAAAAGTGAATTTTGGAGCTGAATTTGTAAGCAGGAAATGAGACCTAGCAGGTTAGGATGTTATTTTTTGACTCCTGCAGGCAACCTTATTAATAACTAGGACTCAAAAGGTAGATCTAGATAGCATGGGAATTTCTCATGGCTAGCTTAGCAGGTCACCATGTTCAACTGAAAAATGCAGAGGCTGGACTTCAAGTTGTAGGAGATATGACATAGCCACCCCCAAATGCTCACTGGTGGTGGAAATAGCACACATCTCTTTAGAGAACAAAAAGCTCTCTTGCCTTCTCTAAGGCATAAAATATCAGGCAGCTACCACCTGATATTTGAAACTTTCAGAGGTCATAAGTCCTGCAAAGCTGGTAACACTTGAAATGGGAGCATGTTGACCCTTCCTTAGGGTAGAGCAAGGAGGAGGAAGCTATCACAAGATCAGAGGTAAGATTTATAAAAGCACAGACTTCCATTCAAAACAACAGGAGCGCCTAGACACTGAAGAGTCCCCTGCTACATACAGCACAGCTGAATATGTGATGAGTCATCATAAGACAACATTAGAGAATGAGCTTCTGGGAGTGTAGAGGGCTAAGGACTGGGAGCTGCAATGTGTCCTGGGTGGAGGGAAAGCTGCTTTGCAGAGGATGAGTTCCTTTTTTTTTTTTAACTTTTCTTTTTTCTTTTAATTTTTTTATATTAATTACAGTTTATTCACTTTGTATCCCAGCTGTAGCCCTCTTCCTCATTCCCTCCAGATCCCAGCCTCCCTCCCTCATCTCCTCCCATGCCCCTCTCCAAGTCCACTGATAGGGGAGGTCCTTCTCCCCTTCCATCTGACCCTAGCTTATTATGTCTCAACAGGACTTGCTGTCTTGTTTTTCTCTGTGGCCTGGTAAGGCTGCTCTCCCCTCAGGAGATGGTGATCAAAGAGCCAGTCACTGAGTTCATGTCAGAGACAGTCCCTGTTCCCCTTACTAGGAAACCCACTTGGATATTGAACTGTCATGGGCTACATCTGAGCAGGACGTTCTAGGTTGTCTCATGCATGGTCCTTGGTTGGAGTATCAGGGGTCTCAGAAAAGACCCCTGTGCCCATATTTTTTGGTTCTATTGCTCTCCTTGTGGAGCTCTTGTCCCTTCCAGATCTTTCTATCTCCCCCTTTTTTTTCATAGGATTCCCTGCACTCTGCCCAAAGTTTAGCTATGAGTCTCAGCATCTGCTTTGATACACTGCTGGGTAGAGAGTCTTTCAGAGGCCCTCTGTGGTAGGCTCCTGTCCTATTTCCTGTTTTCTCCCTCTTCCAATGTCCATCCTGTTTTCCTTTTTGAATGAGGATTGATCATCTTACCCAGGGTTCTCCTTCTTGCTTCTTACATGAGCCCTTTTGTTGTTATTAAAGAATGAAAATCCCAACTGTTCTATTTTACCAATGAAGACCCAGGAGCTAGATGCTGGGGTGAAAACCTGCTAGGTCAGAGAGGCAGAGAAAGCACCCAGCTGACCTTCCTTTTCAGTTCAGGTCCAAATGGAAGAAGCCCCAAAGGCTCACTAGCTCAGCTGACAGCCCAGTAGGAAAAGGCCAAAAAACCCAAGGCCAGAGGCTTGCTAGCCCCCCCCCCAGAGAGCTAGAGATCTAAAGTGAAAGACAGCTAATAGCTCAAAAAGCTGTCTTCTTCTCCACCCTGTCTTAAATATTCCTCAAATCAAAGTCCCTTCTACTCTTTAATTCTTATCAGCTGGCTTCTAGCTCTGTCTTTTGACCCAGTGTTAACTTTATTAAATCCTGTGTGCAGAAAGCTCTTGGATTAAAGATGTGTGATAGGGATGGCTGAACCACACCATAATCACCTATTTACAATAAACAGAAAGTTCTTGGATTAAAGGTGTGTGATAGGGCTTTGCCACACCAAACAAGAAACAGGTTTTGCAGTTCACAATTTTGGGTTTCACAATGGGGTCAACTCTCCTGCAGCATCCTGTACCTCAAAGTCTGAGCATTGCTTCCACACCAAACAAGAAACAGGTTTTGCAGTTCACAATTTTGGGTTTCACAATGGGGTCAACTCTCCTGCAGCATCCTGTACCTCAAAGTCTGAGCATTGCTTCCACACCAAACAAGAAACAGGTTTTGCAGTTCACAATTTTGGGTTTCACAATGGGGTCAACTCTCCTGCAGCATCCTGTACCTCAAAGTCTGAGCATTGCTTGGAGAACAAGAGATACCATGTGAAAACAAGTGGTCCCAGTAATCAGCTAACTCAGTGAATTCAAGCACACATCTGCTTTGGAATAGTTGTGGGAGAGAGAAGATAAGATAAAACAAGATGGCATAGGCTGTCATATCAGTATTAGTTTTATGGTGAGAGGAGAATTGTGCTTGTATTTACACCATTATAATTTTGCACAGCTAGTTAACATTTTTGCTTATATTTATCAATGACAGGAAAATAAATCAATAAAATAAGGTATCCCATTTTCTTTACCAGTTCTCATCCACTACGCCAAAGAAAAGTTAAGAGTTTAGGCAACTATAAGTAGGTGGAGTTGGGCTCTGAGTGACATGTTAGGCCTTAGTGACTTTAATTGCAACACAGACTGTTTTTCTCCCTGGTGGGGGTGTTGGAGTTTCAGGGTTGGAAAGGAGGAGGGATGAGTGAGATGGGTAAAGATTTTCAAGACTCCTGGGACCGGAGAGTTTAGCATTGTGAGATCTGTAGGAGAGAAAAACTGGAGCTGGGGGCAGAGGGACTTTGAATGACAGACTAATGTCATTCAAAGGGGTGTGCTGTTGACTTAAATAATTGTTCTGATTTTGCCCCATACTGCCCAGTCCTGACTTCCTCAGCATGTAGCATTTCTTTCTCCCTTACCCTAATATTTTTGTTCTTTCTCAAATCCCTTCACCGAACTGATAGTATTTTTCTCCTTTCAGTTTTTATTTCAGAAATAGAATTGAAACTTACAAATGTAATATATTGAATTCTCCATTTCAGTTTACAGTTGTTTATGCCTGAGTTCACTTTGCAGAGTGTGGCCCTTTCATATAATCTTGTTTGGATTTATCCTTTCATACATACCCATTATTTTCCTTTTCATAGAGCCTGTGGGTCTCTTTGCAAATTCCTTTGGGGAGACGGATGCTCTGAGAATTCCAGACAAGTTGCTTGGAACACCCTGCCCCAGGGCCATCTGCTGTTGACTGGGTGCATTTGCTGGGCCCCTCCATCCTTGGGTGGAGACAGAAGTTTGGCCTGTCTCTTGGTGGTGATGTTTTGGCTTGTTTTCTGAGTTTGGCCGTATGGCAATTGGCTTCTTTCTCCTTCCCCTTTGCTGTCTGGATGCCTGGTAGAGTAGCTTACATGGTTGAAAGCAGGGAATCTTCCGGAAGAGGTGGGTGTCTTTTTATTTCTCCTTAAAATACAGACTCTAGAGCAAATGCCAAATCTGTAGAAAAACAGAGATAGATTGTCTCTTACTGGAGAAGTTGACCACAGTGAGAGAGGGACTTTTTCTGAGATTTCAGGAAACTGCTGGCAGTGAACTCAAAAGCAGAATGACTTCGAGTTCTTAGCATCTCACCTTTGGGGGATCTGGTCCTTCCCATTCCCCACTCTTGGGTTGCAGCCACAATGTTCCTTTGATCTCCAGCGGAGGCTATAGCAGTCAGAACATAAAATGTTCTACATAGTTTTATGTCTTGACAGAAGCTCGAGTTATCTGAAAGGAGAGAACCTCAATTGAGGAAATGTCTCCATAAGATCCTGCTGTAGGACATTTTCTTTATTAATTACACTTTATTCACTTTGTATCCCTCCCGTGGTTCCCTCCCTCCTCCCTTTCCAATCCCTCCCTTCCTCCACCCTCTGCATGCATGCCCCTCCCCAAGTCCACTGGTAGGGGAGGTCTTCTTTTACTTCCTTCTGATCCTAGTCAATTAGGTCTCATCAGGAGTGGCTGCATTGTCTCCTTCTGTGGCCTGGTAAGGCTGCTTCCCCCTTAGGGGGAGGTAATTAAAGAGCAGGCCAATCAGTTCATGTCAGAGGCAGTCCCTGTTCCTATTACAATGGAACCCACTTGGATACTGAACTGCCATGAGCTACATCTGTGCAGGGGTCTTAGGTTATCTCCATGCATAGTCCTTGGTTGGAGTATCAGTCTCAGGAAAGACCCCTGTGCTCAGATTTTTTGGTCCTGTTGCTCTCCTTGTGGAGTTTCTGTCCTCTCCAGATCTTACTGTTTCCCACTTCTTTCCTAAGATTCCCTGCACTCTGTCCAAAGGTTGCCCATAAGTCTCAGCATCTGCACTGATAGTCTGCAGGGCAGAGCCTTTCAGAGGTCCTCTGTGTCAGGCTCCTGACTTGTTCCCTCTTTTCTCCTTCTTCTGATGTCCATCCTCTTTGCCTTTCTGGATAGGAATTGAGCGTTTTAGGAAGAGTCTTCCCTCTTGATTAGTTTCTTTAGGTGTACAGATTTTAGTAGGTTTATCCTATATTATATGTCTATATGAGTGAGTATATGCTGTGTGCATCTTTCTGCTTCTGGGATAGCTCACTCAGGATGATCTTTTCCAGATCCCACCATTTACCTCCAAATTTCATGATTTCCTTGTTTTTTATTGCTGAGTAATATTCCATTGTGTGGATATACCACAATTTGTACATCCATTCCTCCACTGAGGGGCATCTGGGCTGTTTCCAGCTTCTGGCTATTACAAATTTCTTAATTAGTGATTGATGGGGAGGGCCCAGCCCATTGTGGTGATGCCATCCCTGGGCTGGTGGTCCTGGGTTCTCTAAAAAAGCAGGCTGAGCAAGCCCCGGGGAGCAAACCAGTAAGCAACACCCCTCCATGGCCTCTGCATCAGCCCCTCCAGGTTCTAGTCCTGCTTGAGTTTCTATCCTGACTTCCTTCAATGATGGATTATGAAGTATAAGCCAAATAAACCCTTTTATTCATAATGTACTTTAGTCACGGTGTTTCATCACAGTGATAGGAACACTGACTAGGACATGGGAGGTCCTAGTACTCTCGGTGCTGGGAAGGAGACAGGAACTACCTTACTGGCCAGCTGCTGTAGCCTGATGTGTAAGCCCTAAGTCCCAGTAACAGGCTATCTTCAAACAAACAAACAACAACAACCAAAACAGGGTGTTTTGTTAATGAAGAGTGAGTCCTATGGTTGACCTCTGATTGCACATATGCACACACACACGCACACACACACACACACACACACACACACACACACACAGAGAGAGAGAGAGAGAGAGAGAGAGAGAGAGAGAGAGAGAGAGAGGGGAAGGGAGACATACAGGTAGACAGATAGGCAGGGAGAAAGGTAGACAGACAGATAAGTAGAGCCCTTCAGGTACATTTTTTAATGCCCGATTTTTATTGTTGTATTTTTCTGGCTTGTTGAGAACCTACTTAGAACATAGTTATAGGAATTATTGTCTGGTTATCTGATTGTAGTCAGTCTCACCTATTGAGTGATTTATTAATCTGTTCTTCTATCTTACCTTTTCGTCTGTGATAATCATTGTCTGAAATAAAATTGAAATTAAGATGCAGAAATCAGATTCATTTGGTCTTCTAAAAAAGTCTCCTATGTATTTAAGAAGGATTTGCTTAGACAAGAAGTAGCCCATTAGTGTCATAAGAGAAAACAGGAAAAAAGCCATCTGTTTATAGTTGACATAATTAGAGATAATTTAGCTCTAGAGACAGCTATTTATATTTGACCCCATCGGACATAAACATGGAAGAACAGAAAAAGAAGTGCTTAGGACTGCACATATCACACACTTATTTTTCAATTTCTGATCTTTGCCTTGTTGGCAAATTACCGAGAATCTCAGCTCCTACGTCCAGGACACAGGAATAGATTTCCATGCGACCTGAATGGTGGTTCTGGCATTGCCACTAATTCTGTGTGTTAGTGAAGATAATGATTTTGGTTCACACTTCCCATCTCTTAATAATGTATTATCGTGGCCAAGTCCTTTGCTAAGTGATGGGAGCTGCGGAGTGCCTCGTGGTTAATGTCCGGACAGGACACATGGTGAGCAATGCCTACATTGGTAGAAGTTCTGGGGGCAGGGTTAGTCCTGGGACAGATGCATCTTAGATTTTAGCTGAGCTATGGGGGGGGGGGGGGCTCACAAGGCCTTTGGGGCTTTGCTTCCTTTTTACCTTACAATGGTTTTTCTTATGTTTGTCTCTACTGCTGGAGCAGTGAAGTGGACACAGCTGCACTAATTCCATATCTTGTCAAGTGCAGCAGGGGAGACACTCCTTTTAAAGAGCTCCAGTCTGAATGCTGTCACTCATCCTGCTGGCTTGCAGCTCAGATCACATGGGGTTCACTGGCTCAGCTGAGCAAGGAAAGAACGGAAAGTATGAAATGGCAGTACAGAAGAGAAAGTACCGAGGCTCTGGCAAACATGTGCAGGCGAAACACAACGTCTTAACATGTGTTTCTATAGAGCACCAAACTCTGTACTCTAAATAAGGAAAATACCTAAAACTAACTAGAAATGTTAAATAAAATTGATGAGGGGTGACTAGTCATGTAATCAGGAAGACAAAAGGAAGTGGCTATCTTCTTTTTAAATAGCAACAGTGTGGGCCTTTCTGGGCATAGAATAGTGAATAGCCACTGTGAAATCAACATATGTGTTGAAAACATTTTAAACACCGTGTATTGGTTATGTGAAGAGAAACTGACAATGGTCAAAGGCCATAGAATTCAACATACTTCCTTCCATCATTGATATAATTAAGTAAACAAAAAATAAAGATCTGGAAGCTGCCCAGTGGGGGAGGGCACTAACGGCTCTCGCGCAGGACCTGGGTCTCTTCCGAGCACCAACACGACAGCTAGGAACCGTCTGTAATCCCAGCTCCAGGCATCTCAAGGCCCTTTTTTGGTTTTGTGGGCTCTTGCATGCATGTGGTACAGGCAAATTCACACAGGCACATGCATGCACACACACACACACACACGCACACACACAGAGGGAAAGAGAGAGAGAGGAAGAGAGAGAAACAAAAATAATATATAAACATGTCATTAAAAATAAGGGTCTGTTTCAGAGGAATGGTAACACTTGAAAGAATAAACTATACACATACATAGTTTACAACACAGAAACCTAGCCTTCTAAAAACGCATGGAAACGTTTAAAAAGAATAAACCAGAGGTTTGGGCAATAGGAACACATTGAGAAGGCTGGAGAGCGGGCCAGTGGTTAAGGACACTGGCTGCTTCCCCAGAGGACCGGGTTCTTCTTCCAGCACGATGTGATGGTTCGCAACGGCCTGGATCTCCAATTGCAAGGGCCTCGAGACCTTCTTCTGACCACCCTGGTCTCTGGCATGCGCGTGATTCACATATATACACAGAATATATAACTTTTAAAAATGGCACGTCAATCTCTTTTGCCAAGCACAAACTAAATAGGCTCCATTGTCTAATTACTTTGTTTAAAAAAAAAAAAGTAGAAATGAATGGCAGAGATGTAAATAATAATAAAATCTTCGAATGTTTAAAATTAAAAGAAAAAATTGAATAAAAACTCACCCAAATAAAACAGTGTCTTAATCTTTGTTTAATAGCATTTTTTTTTTTATCTTATCCTTTGGCCTGCAAGGATCTGAGACTGTTGTGAATGACCTCAGATGAGGCATATGGCCACACTATGTGAGCTGGAACAAGGACAGAGACGCCATCGACATAGACAGGGTGCCTCACTCGTTCTGTCAGGGACATCTGCGTCTCTCTCATCCTGTTTCCTCTGCAGTGATTCCAGCCCTTGAAACAGGAACAGAAAATACAGCCAGACTGATGCCAACATATGACGTGCTGTATTTTGTATGTCAAAGGAAGACACTTATTTTCTGTCTTTTCACGTGACTTGCGGAAGCTAAGGCTGTATCCCTGCAGCCAGGGAGCTCAGCCCTGAAGCAAAATGGAATGTCTGTACCCACCGGTAGAGGCTTGACCTTGTGTTGCTCGGAATTGCATCCTGAATCAGCCTGAGCAGTTTCTAGCTGGATCAGGGCATGAGGCACACTGCTTTGTTCAAACCACCATTTCATAGAGGTGTAGTAAATGACCATCATACGTGGCCGTAGTAAAAAAGTATGTTTTATTTCTTAAAGACAAAGTATTGTTTTAAAGTTTATTCTTCTCTCATATACTTATTACACCTTGACTGCAGTTTCTCCTTTCTTCTCCCCTCCCACTCCTCCTGCCCATCCACTCCTGCTCTGTTTCCCTTTAGAAAAGGGCAGCCCTCCCAGGGATGCCAACCAACCATGGCGTATCAAGTTGCAATAAGACTAGGCACCTCCCCTCATATTAACAAGGCAACCCTGTAGGAGGAAAAGGGTCTCAAAAGCAGGCAAAACAGTCAGAGACAGCTCCTGCTCCCACTGTTAAGAGTCTCATAAGA
Organism: Rhombomys opimus; assembly: GCA_010120015.1. Classification (NCBI taxonomy): domain Eukaryota; kingdom Metazoa; phylum Chordata; class Mammalia; order Rodentia; family Muridae; genus Rhombomys; species Rhombomys opimus. The sequence continues at coordinate 7,863,971 of REGO01000033.1, forward strand.
CCGAGCTACACAGCCACATATATGCGGAGGACCTAGGTCAGACCCATGTAGGCTCCTGATTGCTGGTCCAGTCTCTGTGTGCCCCATGGGCCCAGGATTATTCTGTAGGTTGTCCTGTGGTGTCCTTGACCCCTCTGGCTCCTACAATTCTTCCTCCCCATTACAGAGACCCAAGCTCCCCCTGCATCTGTTCCCATCAGTTGCTGAATGCAGCCTCTCTCGTGACAATTATGTTAGGCTCCTGTTAAAAGCACAATCTTAAGTTATCTTGGCAACAACTTTATATATCATCACATAGCCTTTGGTGTCCAGTAAATAAGGCATTGTGTTAAAAAATTCAAATTGAAAAAGAAGGGGAGGGGATAATTTCAATGGCATCGTTCCCAAGTAGTTTAACGTTTTTGTTTGTTTGTTTGTTTGTTTGTTTGTTTTTTCAGCTCTTGCTTTGGCACGAAAGTCATGCTAAGCACTCTCAGAAACCCAGTTTCTTGCTGGGACAATGCAAGTTTGGGGTGTAATTCCTAACCTTCCTTGGGCACCTGAGACAGTTAACAGGATGCAGGAAAGAAAGGAGCCACTGTCAGTATTTGCCACTTGGTGGCAGTGGTGGGTTCAGGCAGGCTGAATCCATACTGAGGCACTTTTCCTGATTTACCTTCTGCAGCTCATAACTCTGTGATTACAAACAGAATTCATGTGATATTTTGCATGATTTAATTCACCAGACCAGTAGAATTTTGTTAAAAGAGGACAAAAGCAACAGTTGAGATTCACTCAAAAATCACTTCTCTCTTGTGAAACACTGTGGTTGGCAATCCCTGTTGATAGGAGGTTTTTGGTTTTTCAGATGAATTGTCGTATATCAACAAATGTCTCAGTAAATATTTCTTGGGGCTCCATCGTCATCTTTTGGGAGCCAACAAATTGGCAGTTAGAGAGACCACAGAGAATCACAAGGGGTGGCTGGAGAATTCATGTGGAGGCAGGAGACTAGCTGAGACTGAGTGCAGTTCCTCCAAAATCAGGGTCCAGAGGTCCTGTGTCAGGAGGGAAGGAGTTTGAGAATGGCTACAGGGCCAGATGACTGAGCTTGGTGGCTCACCTGTGAGGCAGCGAGGCTCTGGGTGGGGGTGGGGGGGTGTAGGGCAGGCTCTAGTTCAGCTCTGTTACCATTAACAGAATGGGCTTCTGGAGGACATGTCCCACATTTGGGGGCCTAATGAGACCCAGTGACCCACATAATGCACAAGCAAGTGTTTGTGTTGCAAACTGTTTGAACTGTGGGGAGGGGAAGGAAAAGAGCTACCTCAGTAGACTGTTGGTGGGCTGAAAGAAAAATGTCCCCCTAACCTGAGGATGTGTTAGTTTAACACAGAAGCAGAGGTGGCACAGATGTGATGCGAATGAGGGATGCTGAAATGCAGAGACTGTCTTGAATTATTCAGTCGCATCCACTGTGAGCACAAGGACCTTCATAAGACAGAGGCGGGAGTCAGAGGGAGAGTGGAGAAGAGGGAGGAAAGGGAGTATAGCGACAGGAGGAGCCAGCGTGGTACAGAATGATGGACAGAAAGCACAGTAGGTTCTAGAAACTAGACAGGGAAGGACTTGAAAGCCAGTGATACCTCCTCACGGTGCACAGGCCTGCCGACCCACCAAGTGCTTTGACTTTTATCACTGTAAGATAATAAATCTAATGTTTTGAATCGTGAGGCTCGAGTCAATGGGGAACTACAGGCATCCACTTCCATTACTCATGTAAGTCACTTCCTCCTTCTTTCTTTCATGTTCCCTACAGTCTTGATGGACTGCGGCTGTGAGCTCTCTGAGGAACCAGACATCAACCCTGGTGTACTTCACAGTACAAGGTGTAGACTTCAAACAGGGCTTCAGGTTTCAGCAGAGCGAATTGCTGGACCTGTGGAGATTGAAGTTGCTCCGAGCCATGCTTGAATTTCAGTTGACACTGCACTGGCATCTGGAGAATCTGACAGTTGATTTAGACTGGACGTATCACTGTGGATACATATTTTAAGACATTTCTGGTATTTACTCCAATACTCTTTTTTCCATAGCTATTAATTGCTTACCAGTTCCTGCTTGGGCCTTCGTGCTCTGCCTTCATCATGATCTGTATGTATAGATGCCTGGAATCCCCATAGTGTTTAACAGAGCGGAAGCTGCAGGAGGCTAAGCCTCATTCTAGGCCAGGTCAATGATCAAACTCACCTGATGGTTGCTAAGTAGCTAATCTGCAACGGATACAGTTGTGACTATTGATCAGAATACCAGAAGATCAGAACTTTCTTGTGCATTGTGTCCTGTTTGTTTTTATTTTTTGTTTTTTTTTTTTATTTTTGTCAGCTTGACACAGGTGGAGTTATTTGGGAAGAGGAACCTCACTGAGAAAATGTCCCTGACCTAGAAAATGGCAAGTACATTCTCTTGATTAATGATGGTTATGGGAGGGCCCGGCCATTGGAGAGGTGCCACCCCTGCCTGGGCAGGTGGTCCTGAGTTGTATGAGAAAGCAGGCTGGGCAAGCCATGGGTAGCAAGCTGGCAGGCAGTGTTTCTCCATGGTCTCTGCTTCAGTTCCTGCCTCTGGGTTCCTGCCATGTTTGAGTTCCTGCCCTGACTTCCCTGGAGTGGAGTGATGCAAAAAACCCTTTGCTCCCCAAGTTGCTTTTGGTCATGGTATTTTCACCACAGCAATAGAAAACGTAAGAGAGCATGGAACGGGTACTTAGGTGGAAGTCCGTAAGCATAAGAGATCAGACCTCTCCTTTGCAAAGGCCCGAGTCACTTACAAGATCATGCCTGGCTGGGACTCATGTCTTGGTTGAGCTCTGGCTACATCTATGGACTCTTGGCTCAGTTTTGTTCTAAAAAGCAAGGGAGGTAAACACAGCTAAGATGCTGCTCCTTGGCTGGGGTGGTGTCTCCATCATTTCTTTGTAAGGTTTGGTACTGAGATGGAATAGATAAATTGACAGGAATCTTTCTTTCTTTCTTTTTTTTTTTTTATGACTGAAGGAAGCTTTCTCTAGTCACAGTTTTAGGGTTTATCCTCTAGGTGTTTTTCACTCTTGTTTGTGCCTTGTCTTCACAAATAAAATCACTTCTGTTTATTTCTCTCATGTTATGCTGTAAAGGCTACAGCTTCTGGTAAAAAGATGAAGGCCCACTGTGTCAGAAATCCAAATATGAGGTAGCAAGTACACCTGAGAGTTAAAATGAGCATCCTAGACAGTGCGCCTCGTGGACCATGTGTGTGACACCTCACGCCACACAGTTCTGACAGGCTGATTCACAACCCAGGGCTGGGTCAGAGGTGGAGGCGTGAGTCTTGCACAGGTCTGTGACCTGCTGTGCAAGCCATGCTGCCTCTATGATGAATGTTGTGAATTGGCTTTGGGTGGGGGGAGGGGCAGAGGTGCTGGGCCTTGAACCCAGGGCCTCAACCATGCTAAGCAGGTACTCCATTCCTTTTACTTTTTTTTTTTTTTCCTTTTCCTTTTTAATTTTGAGACAGAATCCAGCTGTGTTCCCCAGGCTGGCCCTGAGCTTGTAGTCACCAGCCTCCTGGGAAACAAGGATCACAGGCCACCAGATCCAGCTAGAACAACTGTCTGAAGCACTATTGTGTCTGTATCTCTGTTCGTTCTTATCTATGTTCTTGAGACGGGTTTATCCTAGGTAGCCTAGACTTAGCTACATAGTCTAAGATAGCTTCAAACTGTCTGTTCTCCTGCCTCGCGTTCCAGGTGCTCAACACTCTTCCATGCTCTGTGATTTCTTACATATTGGGTGCTGTTAAGAGATAATCCTGGCCCCTTTCTGTGGACTAGGGGAGAGGACTAAGGGGAAGAGGGAGGGAGGGTGGGACTGAGAGGAGACAAGGGAGGGGGCTAGAATTGGGATATGAAGTGAACAAGTTACAAAAAATAAGAAAAGAGATAGTCCTGGGGGCTGGATGGCTCAGTGGCTAAGAGCACTTGCTGCTCTTCCAGAGGACCTGGATTCAGATCCCAACATCCAAGTTGGACAACTCACAACTGCTTGTAACCTTAGTGGCAGGGCTTTTGCCATGGCCTTCTGGCCTCCATGGACACCTGCACACATGTGGCAAATGTTCGCATATATACTGGAATAAAAAAAAAATCTTTGCTTTATTTAAAAAAAAAAACCAAACCAATATTGGCTCCAATTGCTCCAATTGCCATCTCATTTGCAGGGATGGAGAATGGCTATTTTAAGCCTCGGTATTCTTAGGAATAGAAGCATATGAAGCTGCTAAAATAACCCATTAGGTGAGACTAATAGGGAAACCAGAAGTCCTTGAAGGCATCAGAATGGAGCCGTTGAGCTTTATAATCAAGCGTATGCCTGAGGTGGAGGGCAGGACAGGCAGACGGGAGGAAACTATACCTAGGGCTCTACTGTTTAATCTTGGAAAATGTACTTAATTTATATAACATTACATGGCCATATGTACCCTGCATTTAATACAGGTTGTTGTTCAGGGCTTTCAAAATTAGGGGGAAAAGAATGAAAGACAAGAAGGAAGGAAGAAACAGTCTGTTTTTGAGAATCTCAATTCTTTTAACACTTTTTTTTTTTGTATTAAAATGGTGGAATGCTGGCAAGTACATTCCAATCAGAATAATTTTCTTCAAGGGTCTGTCATCTTTTAAATCACCACACGTTCATTTTCTCTGGCATTTGCAAGCCGTGGGGCCCTTGGTCAACTTCTCAGTTTCTTTGTATTTACTTCCTGCATCTCTGAGGTGGGGAGGTAGGAGCTCCTGCCTCGAAGAACCACTGTGTAGTGCTCTTTGGAAAATATTTTACTTGGGTTTCTTATATCTCTTCCTTCATTCTCCACTCCAGTCCCTTCCAGCACTCTGACACCAGGAAGGAGTGAAAGGCTAGTGGGGAGAGGGGTCACAGTTCCCTTTAACTATTTCCTGCTGGTTAGGGTCATTGGGTTCCTTGCAGCAAGTCTAATCTTAGTTTCAGGATATCTCCAATTTCTTCTTGTTAAACTGTGTCAACAGCAACCAGGAGCAGCAGGGGTGAGCATCAGCAGCCTTCTTCTTTCTTGGAGCATCCCCTACCCCCACGCCTCTGACATTTATTCCCCCTCAGTGTCCTCAGAATTAAACTATCTAGAGCTGTCAAAAGTCCCTCTCAGAGCTCACACTGTGGACAATCTGAATCAGCCCCATATCCTGCACCTGAGATTAAAACAAAAACATGTTTACATAACACAACTGAGTTTTTAAAGACACCAAAACTTTCCCCCATATTGCTGTGCGCAAGGAAATGGCGTGCTCATGTCTGAGATAACTCTTCATATGATAAACATTCTTCCAGTGTTTTTTGTTTGTTTGCTTGCTTATTTTTTAAGGTTTTTAAGATGGGAGCTCACATATCCTAGGCTGGTCTTGAGCTTGCTACTTAGTTGGAGGATAATGTCGACCTGATTTCCCAACTTCTGAATCCTGGGATTACTTACTGGTTCCCAGGGCTGGTTCATTTCTATACCTTTCTTTCTGGTATCAGCTCCTAACTTCTAGACATTCTACAAAAAAGAAAAGCATAGATGAAGCAGATAAAGGGGTTTATATCTGATTAGTAATAAGGTCAAAGAATGTTGCATGCACATAATAGAATAGTGCTAGATATACTGATACATATTTTTTCACCCAGAAAACCTTAAGAACTGATATATTTTCATGTAGACTGCTATTTTGATTTAAAAAGTCCATGGCTCAGAAAGCTGCTGGATTTACTTGTAATGTTTGTCTTACCAATATTTTCCCTCAAATAATGAAACTACTATGTGTTGTGTGTTCAGAGTCATCTTGGAACGATTTTGCTTGCCTTTGGGAAGGGGTTGGTTCTGTCTGTACCAAAAGGATTTGACAAATTTACATTCATGAAAGTTTAATAGTGAAACTTAAAAGTCTATCTTTCCCAGAAGGTTTGGCAATACAAGAGAAGGAAATACACTTTTAAAAACAGGAATAAAACTGTAATTATGGAATCTCATGCATCAGAGAGAGTAGGGGTGTTTTACAGATGCTGTTAGAGCAGCCCCAGGCAGGCTACAAATCATAGTTTTTACGGTTCTAGGATCCTACAGTGCAAAATTATAACCCTCATAAGGAAAATATGTGTATGTATCAGTTAGGAAAGCAGTCATTTACTGAGGGCCCTAGATGAGTCCACAAAAGTATAAATGTAAGAAATGATCCAGCCTTGCTTTCAGAGAGCTGCCAGTCCAGTTAAGAAACCGAACTTAAAACAAGCCGGCTGTGTAATCTTAAATTGCACAGTGGAACATTTGTTTACTAAGGATTAAGAATTTCAAGCTGGGCATGGTGGTGCATGCCTTTGATCCCAGCACCCAGGGAGGCAGAGATGGGTGGATCGCTGTGAGTTCAAGGCCAGCTTGGTCTACAGAATCCAGGACAGCCAAGACAACACAGAGAAACCCTGTCTTGAAAAACAAAACAAAAGAATTTCAGTGTGTTTCAGTGCGGGATCAGCAAGCTGGAGCAAGCAGGAAGCACTTCCAAGGACTTCTAAGGGCCCGGAGGAATGCACAGCACATGCTCTGCTTCCAAGGACAGGGCCCGGAGGAATGCACAGCACATACTCTGCTTAAACATTTTATACAACACAAATATTCGCTTAGAGACCCGTAGAGGACACTGTAAATATGCTCAACGGAGCAGCTGAAGCTGAAGGACGTGGCTTTACATTGGAAATAGACAGAATCCTATTACTCAGACATTGGGGACTTGGGGACCCTCTACATGGGAAGTTTATTGGGTTGAATCTGAACTGTTTCCCATGGGATGGATTTGTTCCCCAGCTGGCAGTGTTATATTTAGGGGAGGCTGTGGAATCCTTAGGAAGCAGGGCCTTGCAGATAGGAATAGGTCAGTACGAGTGTTGGCTATACCTGGCTGCTACCTTGAGTCTCTCTCTGCTGGCTGGTCTGCTCTGAAGTGAACAGCTGCCTCATAACCCCCTTCTAACACAACCCGAGCCATTCATTCCTCTCGATAGACTGTTACCATGGAAACCATGAACCAAAATAAACACCCCCTCCTTCAATCTCTCCCTCTCTCTTTCTGCTATTTTGTTCCTAGTGACACAAAAAGCAACTAGTGCGAGAGATACTAGGAAAGCAAAATTCCTTTCTGCAACTTCTTCATGAAGTCTGGTCTAGAAATCTTCAGATCACTGTATCCCAGGTCCTGCTGTCCTGCTGTCCTGCTGTGACCTGCCAATCTCAGACATTGCCAGTCAACCTCAGGAAGAGGAGACAAGGGTTGAGAGATGAGCTTGAGAATGCCCTCATCTCCCTCATCGTGAAATCTCACTGTTGACTCTCCATTACTGATTCTGTGAGTTATGAGGTGACATTATTTTAACAATATGCATACACTTTTGCATCTTGCTTGTGCGTGTTCTTGACTCTCCACATTAGAAGCTGGCACTTCAAATACCTTTTGTCACGTCCCAAATTCCCCGTTGCTCTTCATCAGAACCTTCTGCCTTGAAGGAAATGTTCTAGATTGGGCCATCCATTATGGCAGCCTCTGGATATAAGTGTTTTCATCTTCGGATTGGTGTCTAGTTCTGCTTTTCTATTATTCTTGACATGACTTCATTCCCTTTTTAGTTTGATCAAAAATGATATCAAAGATAGGGCCAGACTCTGTGACTCATTTTTACCCAGGACACTTTACTTTTAGAGCTTTCTCTTGTTCTCTAGTCTCTTGGTTTGGTGATCAGGTCAGTGGCTCACCCTCATCTGAGGACTTCCCCTTACAACACTCACCCTGGTTTCCACTTCTTCCATTTTTTGGTTACTCCTTTGTTTTGGTATATTTTATCATAAGGTAATTTCTTAAGAAAGGACATGTAGGAGGTCATCTTACCGAGTCACCTGTCACATGTCTGAAAATAGTCATGGTCTCGTTTTTTGCTTAGTTTATGGTTCATTTCGTGTGGTTTGCTGTTTGTAAGTTATGACAGATTTTAACATTTTATAAATAAATTTATTTTTTGCTTATCCTTTGAGAACTTCAAGTATGAATACAGTGTATTCATTCATCCTTACCCTACACTTTCCCACAGCTCCTCTCTTATTCCCCACAATCTCCTTTCCAACTGCATGTCCTCTACAGGATAAACATACCACAATTCACATATCCAAAGAAAATAAGTAACAAGGAGGACCCAAGGCAGGATGCTTAAATCTCACGCAGGAGGGGAAATAGAATAGACAGAGGAAGTGATTGAAGATCGAAAACAAGGAGAGGGAGGGAGCACAGAGAGCAATGAGGGTGGTAATCAAACCTGGGATTCGGGGGAGGACAGAGGGCCTGAGGAGAGAAGAGAAAGTGTGGGCAGGGGCATTTCTGAGACAAGCTGGAGACCTCAGACAGTATAGGCTCCTGGGAGGATTTGGGGGTGACTCTACCTGAGAATCCTAGTAGCAGTGGTCATGGAGACTGACCCTATCTAGACATGACTCCTAGTGGAGGGATGGGAACACCAACACACCCACAAAAACTTCAACCCCAAATTTACCCTGCCTACAAGATGTGCAGGGATAAAGGTAGCGCAGAGATCGAGGGAATGGCCAACCGATGCTTGGCCCAAACTGAGATTCATCCTATGGGAGAGAGCCAACCTCTGGCACCATTAATGATACTCTGCTATGCTTGCAGACAGGAGCCTAGCATAGCTGTCCTCTGAGAGGCTCCACTCAGCAGTGGATCGAAACAGAAGCTGAGACAGCCAACACTGAGCAAAGCACAGGGTGTCTTGTGGAAGAGTAAGGAGAAGTATAGAAGTATCTGGAGGTGACAGGAGTTCTACAAGAAGACAAACAGAGCCAACTAACCAGGGGCCAGAAGAGCTTGTGGAGACTAAAGCACCCAACCAAGGACCATGCATGGACTGGACCTAGGCTCCCTACACAGATGTAGCTAATGGGCAGCTTGGGTTTCATATGAGTTACCTCGTAAGGGAAGTGGGTATTGTCTCCAACATGGATTCCATTGCCTGTGTTTTGATCACTTCCCGATGGTGGAGCTGCCTCACTAGACCACAGGGGAAGAGGGTGCACTCAGTCCTGATGCAACCTGAGGCGCTGGGGTGGGATAGTACTGGGGGTTCTCCTTTTTTCTGAGGAATAAGGGAGGTGGGATGGGGAAAGAGGGAGGGTAGGACCAGGAGAGATGGAAGGGGGTTATGATTGAGAAGTAAAGTGAATAAATAAAGTAATTAATTAAAAAACACCCTTCAGGGTTGTCTAATTAGTGGTGTCAGCATGTGCATGGACGTAGGGCCATCTAGTGGAACATAGGAAACCTACGAGGGCCATATTTCTGACGAAAATGGTCTCAACTTCCAAAAACTTTTCAGTCAGGAGTTGGGTTTTATGAGGCCCCGCCCCCATCCATGGTAGGATTTTGACTGGCGTGATCTTGTGCAGATCTTGTGTGTGTGGTTGTGCATGTAGTAACAGCTCTTGTGAGATCACATGTGCTCCAGCCCCGTGGTGTTTGGCAGCTTCTCAGTACTCTCTGTTCAATCATTTCTGGCTCTCTGGCTCTTCCAGTCTCTGCCCCATCTTCTGTGATAATCTCTGAGATTTGGTAGTGTGTGTGTGACACAGTTGTCCCATTTGGGATTGAGGGTTCCACACTCACTCACTTTCTGCACTTTGAAATACACAAAAATGAAGAACATTTTTGTGATACCTGAAAATTATACGCTGTTCAAAATCCAATGTCTATAAAACTAAGTTTATTTGAACACTGCCTTCTTCATTCGTGTGTTGCCTGTGGCTACTGTCATACTATAACACCAGAGTTGAACAGATCACAGCTACGATCTGACCCCTACAGTATTTACTATCTGATATATTATGGAAAAAGTAAGCTCTAGTAGGGATTTTGGTGTCTTTAAAAACTCAGTTATGTTATATAAACATGGTTTTGTTTTAACCCCAGGTGTGGGATATGAGGCTGCTTCAGATTGTCCACAGCAGCGGACTATTTGCCTCCTTCAGGCTCTGAGAGGGGCCTGATCTTTGCCAGCTGCAGATAGTGTAATTCTAAGGACTCTGGGGAGAAATACATGCCTGAGCCCAGAGAGAGGGGGGAGGGGAGCTCCAAGGAAGAAGGCAGCTGCTGCTCCTCACTGCTGCTCTCCACTGCTGCTCCTGGTTGCTGTTGTTGCAGTTTGAAGAGAAGTTGGAGATATCTTGAAATGAAGATTGGATTTGCCCCAAGCAACCCAATGACCCTCGCCAGCAGGAAATAGCTAAAGAGAACTCTGCCCCCTCTCTCCATTAACCATCTTTCTCTCCTACCTGGAATTGGGGTGAAAAAGGGCTGAAAGGCAGGTAGAGGTATAAGAAACCCAAATGAAATAGATAAAATTACACACCTACAGTCAGCGAGCTCTTGCTTTAGTTGGTCAGGTGAAAACAAATAACCCTGTTTTCACTGTGACCCTGAGCCATCACTGTGATTACCCACCTCTCTACCATCTTTCCTCTCCCCCATGTCTCCTCTGACTCTCTGATCCCTTCTTTAGTCTTGCTTTTCATATTCTCCTTGTTCTTCCAGCCCTAGAACGCCCTGGAGGCTGTTGGATGCTTGCTCTGGCTCTCTCTGACCACACCTGGCTCTCCCCTCAGCTGACCACAGAGCACATGGAAGCTCCATTTCCTTTGGGTCATTATTTAGCTGTCATATTCTTTGTATTTTCTAAGTGATCCATCCAATTTTTAGCTATTCTCTAGAGTCTATGTATTCCCACTTTACATAATTTTCAAATTTTTTGATCCCTCAGTTATTTCCACTGCACATATTACACTTGCATTTCTGGTCCTAGAACTCCAGCTTGATCCAGGAAGTTCCCCTGCTGCATTTTCAGGTCTAGAGTGGTACTCAAAAGGATTTGCTGAATAAAAGGATACAAAATTGTAAGGTGAACTTCAGATTCCTTTGGAATGTTGACGGCTTCTCCCGCTCATCTTCCAGTATTCGGCGCTGTTTAGGAGAACCCCATGCTTGTTTCTGTGATGAAGCTACTTGTCTGTATTTGAGAGCACCATGGGCATGGCATTCCTCACCACACCATCCTCCTTGCTTTTGAGATGTTTTGGTACCCTGCCTGCACTCTTCTCTTCTCTCTCCTCCACCAGCTTAGCTTTCCTATCTTAAGTCTGTTGACAACTTTCAAGCTCCGATGCTCTTCCTCCAATTTCATTTGTTATCGAGAATTTACATCTTTTAATATGCTTCCTCTCACTTAAATGAAGTCTTTGCAGAAGCAAGGGAGCAAAATGAACCTGTAGTTATGCAACTACATTTGAACTTGAAGTCCAGCCACTGTAAGATCATCCTAATTCTACAAATCAGGTCCACAAATGCTCCAAGGATTTAAGGGCCTCTAATACTGGTTGCATACATACTAATAACAAAGCCTTTGTGGACGCTTTTGATGATGGTCTAAGACATGCTATTTTTAATGCTATGTAAAGCAGGGAACTAGAGGATAAGCCCACACAAGAAGGAGCTGAGGCAGTGCCTCTGGAAATAGAAGTGTACTTACAGCAAAAATCTTGGTTTTGTTTCTGGTCAAAATGTTCAGTGTCTTAATTACTGTTCTAGTACTGTGAAGAGACACTATGACCGAGGCAACTCTTAGAACATTTATTTAGATCTTATACTTCTAGAGAGTCAGTCCCTGATCATCATAGTGAGAAGCAGAGACACATGACCCTGGAGCAGTAGCTGAGAGTTTTATATCTTAATCTGTAGGCAACAGGCAGAGAGTTGCCTGTTTCTCTTTCACACACACACACACACACATATATATATATGGAGAGAGAGAGAGAGAGAGAGAGAGAGAGAGAGAGAGAGAAAGAAAGAGAAAGAGAGACCCTCCTGTGGGCTTTTGAAACCTCAAAGCCCACCCCCAATGACACACCTCCTCAACAAGGGCAAATCTCCTAATCCTTCCCAAACAGTTCCACTAAGGACCAAGCATCAAGCATTCAAACATATGAGCCTATGGTTGTAGTGGAAGTTTTGGTATTTTTGGAAACTCAGTTATGTTATGTAAATATGTTTTTGTCTTAATCCCAAGTGTGGGATTTTAGTTGAGCTATAGTTTGTCCACACCTGTTAATTGTCTTGTGCGGGGCATGGTCTGCTTTTGCCAGCTGGAAATGACTTTCCATGTGCTGCAAGGTGATGGGTGTGGTCCAGGACTCTGGAGAATATAAATATGGGAGCCTGGAGAGAGGTATTGGTGTGTGGTATTGAGTGTGGCATGTAGCAGTTTGGAGAGACCTGAGAGATGGACACTGTGGTGGTTTGGAGCAGACAGATGGAGAGAAACTCTTCAGAGTGCAGTAGCTTGGAGAAGACTGCTCGCTGTGTCTGCTGTTGATGGAGAGTGGTATGGCCCTAAAAGAACCCATCGGCCCTAAACAGCTGGGAGAAGTAAAGGGGCCCTCTCTTTCCACAAACCTTCTCTCTCCTCTTTAGGGGTGAAAAGTTGGAAGGGAGGTTGAGGTGTAAATACCCCCAATAAAGTAGACTTTAAAAACGAGCACTGCATATGGGGGCCTTGTTATTTAAAGCCCCACACTCAGTGTCACCTTTTCTTCTTCACTACACAGATTTGATTTACTTTTTAGCTTTGTCTCAGCCATTTTTTTCTGCTATAACAAAATACCCCAGGCTGGTGGAATATCTGTTTCTTACAGTTCTAGAGACCAGGAAGTTCCAGAGGAAGGCACTGGCTGGCCTGGAGTTGGGTGAGGGCCTGTTTCCTGTTTCACAGAGGGTGTTCTCCTTGCTGTGCTCTCTCCTGGTCAAGGGGAGGGCAACACTCTCAGTCTTCTCTGTAAGAACAAGAGTCTCACTGATGTGGGCTCTACCCCAGGGTCTATTAACTTTTGGCAAGTCCACCTCCAAATATCATCACAGTGAGATTAGATTTCTACAGACAGGTTTGGGTGACACATTCAAACCATGTGGTGTACTTGTGCAATCAATCTACCCAAGTAGATTTTCAAGTTATTGCTGACTTTCCAGGGTTTTTACCAAAGGCTTCAGAAAAATATGTTTCTTTTATCTCTGTTTCTTTAAAACATTATTTTTGACACAATTTTTATTGACATTTTGATCATGAGGTATGGCGCATATTGGCTTGTATGCTTTGTTTGATCTATATATTTAAAACCTCTGGAAAAACAGTCAAAAGAAGATTTTGAGTTTCTTTTTGAAAGATTTGCTTTTAACCAGGACACTTCCAAATTAAAACCCCTGGAACTCATCTGAATTGTTTACTTCCAACCTAAATGACCCTTTTCTCTTTGCCCCAGATTTCTGTAGGTCAGAAAAATAGAGCTTCTGTATAAAATTCTGGCCCAAAGGAAAATGGAAGCAGTGATGTGCTTTTGTGACACGTGGGCTTGTTAGGGACCACAGGCAATGAACCCCTGTCCAGTTATTTAAAGGAAGGAGCTCATTCATTGAGTTCTGTAAGCAGGGAGACTGGGAGTTGAGAACTCTGACCCTGATTGGATGGATGTTCATGGTAGTTGTGTGAACCTGGTGGAAAACAGTACCATACTTCCTGCTCACATTTGTTGTGAGTAGGTGGGGAATTATTATTCTTACTGAAATTGCAAGATCACAGAGCCACTCTCCAGCCAGCATGCAGACTTGTTTCTTATCGATGAATTGGTGAGGATTGTCAAGTTTCCAGGTCTATGATCAGACAACGCAGGTTTGTGGTGCATCTCCATGATGCTGATGAAAGGCTCAGATTTTCTTTCCACAGTGTGGGTGTGTATGTGACATCTTTAAGAGCAGTACCCAATGTGTTCTTACCTGCTGAGCCATGTCTTCAGCCCTTAACCCAACACGGCAAGAGAAGCTTTGCCCATACTCTCACCCTTGTGACCATAGATTGCCTCCCAATCAGGAAGGTAAAGCAAGGGAAGGTTTCATTCATGGGTCATGGAAAAGAACACATTGGGTAGTCTTCTGTGAATAAAAGAAATCAGACATATGGGACATGCCAGCTTTGATGTGCTGTGTCCAGGAAGATTCAGCAAGAACAAGAAGGAAGGCAATAGAATTGAGGAAGTAGAGATGACACTTCCCCTTCTTTTGAAATAGCTTTATTTTCTAGTTAGCTTCTAACTAGAAGTCTTGTGTGGGTTGAGCCTCTGAGGCTGTGGATGCTTGCAGTGGAATCTTTGGCCTTTACCTTAGGCTGTTATGAGCTTTCTGAATTCGGGGATCCAGAGGCAGTGCTTGGATTGGCTCTCCTTTTGCATGTAAGTAGCACCACTCTCTGACAGACTAGACACAATTGCCGGGTGATGATATGAAGAAGCTCTCCAACTGACTTTAGAACAGCCAGGTCTGAAGGGGACTACTGGGATGTGAAGCTGGCTCAGCTTTCCCTAAAAGCCTGACTCTGAAGCACCATGCTGCAGGCCTCCGATTCTGCCAGGGCTGTGAAGCTGAGAGTGTGCATCTGCTCTGTCTGTTCTCTTTGTGCTACCTGACGGTTGCACTGAGAGTTGCTTGGACTGCAGCCCATGGTTTGATTTAGAAACACTCACTCCAGCATTTGTTTGAGCCCGGAAAGGGCCATTTGTGGGGCGTGGGGACGGCCTGTAACCCTCACATTAGAGAAAGCGTTCTTGGTGGGGAATTCCCCTTTGTGAGCAGGCAGCTGGAGGGAACTTTTGTTTTGGATTCTGGTCACAGGCTAGAAAGAACATCTCTCTTTTGAAGGCAAGGCTAGGTGTTGCTGGTTCAGGGGCTTTCACAGAAGGCGAGTGCGGTGTTCAGCTTTCCTTCTTTGAGTGTATTTAAAAAATTAAAATTTAATTATAGGAGGCAGGTACATAACCCACTAACGCATCTTTGACTGCAGTAGTAGACTTTATTAGACTTCAGGGGTTCACAGGTTCCTAGTCCAAGCCTACACGCAGAGTAGTAGTACATAGAACCCGGTTCCTCTGTGCTGACTTGTGTCACACGGGAACGGAACTTTCTCTTTCTTTCTTTCTTTCTTTCTTTCTTTCTTTCTTTCTTTCTTTCTTTCTTTCTTTCTTTCTTTCTTTCTTTTTTTCTTTCTTTCTCTCTTTCTCTCTTTCTCTCTTTCTCTCTTTCTCTCTTTCTCTCTTTCTCTCTCTCATATTACACAGTGGGGAAGTACCCTTTTGCTGGTGTGCGTGGTGTTGTCTAGTCTACCCTTTTTTCTACTGTACTGTACTGTACACATCGGGTGTCTTTTATGTAGGTCATGTGTGACCATTTCAGGCAAATTGTATTCAGCCAATGCATATCGCTAGGACATGGAAATGGGAAGTTCTTTCCTGCGGTAGTTTGCTGTGGCAACAAGAGATAAGAAATTACTTCATGGCTATTGCCTGAGACTTTCCTTTTGACTTGTGTATCCTTCTTGAGCAGATCACTTCTGCTTTCCATCCAGCGCCTGGTGGGGCAGTGTGAACTGGTAGCTGAAGCACAGGCTGACAATTTGTTAGTAGGTGAGATATTTAAATAAAGGGTGTGTATGTGTGAAGAAGATTCTGAAAAAATAAGTTTGTTTTTTTTTTGTGTGTGTGTGTATGTGTGTGTGAAAATGAGGAATGCTAAACCTTTAGGGCTAAGAAGAGTGGCCTCCATAGCATATGCCCTTAGTGAAACTTTTTGGATGAATAAATGAGTAAGATTGTTCATAAAGGTCATGGAAAGGTAACCATTCTTCTGTTACCCAGGCAAAAAGTAAAATTTAGAGAAGGTTATATTGAGATAGCCTGAGGATCTGAAAGTATAGGAGAGGAGAGGATGTATAGAAAAGGGAATATACAAATGTCAGAAAAGTAGGACTGATAATATGGAGTTGGAAATGGAGATGAAAAAAGTAAAAATACAGACAGTGGAGGAGACAGCTGATGTGGTGGAGAGGTGGTAGAAGAGACAGTAGAGATGATTGTAGTGAGAATCTTGGTTTCTTAAAAAAACCACACAGAATTTTTACGGGAATATATTTTCATTTTAATCCCAGGTGTGGGAATATGAGGCTGCTTCACAGCAGGTGACTACGATTTGCCTCGTGCTCTAGCAGCAGCATACTTTTGCCAGCTGCAGATAGTTCCTGCGAGTATGTGATGTTGGAAATTCTGGGAACTTTCCAGAGGATATAGAAATACTAGAGCTCTGGTAAGTGTGGCTGGCTGGTGGTTGGATGCTGTTGGATGCTCTTGCTTGTGGTTTGTCAAGTAGTCATGTGCACAGAAATGAGAAGAAGAAATTATATATCCTGATGGAGAAGATCAAACTTACCCCAAGAAATTCAATGCCCCTAATCAGCAGGAAGTAGTCTAATGATAAGGATAACCTATTCCCTCTTTCCTTTTTTCCCCTTCTATCTAGTATTAGGGAATTCAAAGGGAAGAAGAAAGGTGGAAGAAGAAACAGAAAGTAGCAAACACCACCTACAGATGATGAGAGGTTATGGATGATATGAGAGCTTACACCTAGATAATTATTACCTAGATTACACTTCTAGGTAATGAAGGTGATAGTAGAGATGGTGGGGGTAAGTGGAAGGCCATGGAGGGGGTGATAAGAGAAACGGTAGAGATGACAGCAGATAACAGAGCAGGCAAAGTGGAGATGGTGAAAGTAACAGTCGAGATTTTGGTAGTGACAGTGGAAGTAATGGAGGCTAGATGGTAGAGGTGGCAGCAGAGATAATGGAGGTGACGTGGAGATAGTAGGGTGCTAATGGTGATGATAGAGGAGGTCACTGATAGCAGTGATGGTGATGGAGATGATAGTGGTGGTGGTAGTGGTATTGGTGGAAATTGTGGGCATGTCGTTGGAAGTGACAGTAGTGAAGGTGATGACATCTTGATGTCATTAGATAAGGTGATTCATGATGTCACCAGTTGACATCAGAAAGACAGTTTGGAGTCAGGTAGATCTGCTCAAAATCTACATGTACTGCTGACTATCTCTATGAACAATGAACCACTGATCTTTTTGAGTTGTGTTAGAATTAGAAATAATAGAGTGTCTACTCATGCCATCGGGCATTTCCGGACGGCAGCCGTTGGTGCATTTTCTTCAGTTTTCAAGCCACCATACTCATACCTAGAAATTTCACCACCTTTTCTCTTTTATGTTTTATCCTGTTTTCTAAGTTTTCTGACACGGATTTGGGTTTTTTAAAGAGTCATTGCAGTGGTCTGAATGTGTGCCTATCCATGTGGGACCTCTTGGAAGGTGATGAGGAGGTGGGAGTGAGGGCTGAGGGATAAGCCCTTGTTCCTTTCCCTCACGTGAAGACACATGACCCTATCTATAGGTGCTCAGCCCTCATCAGATCTAAACCTGATGGATAATGTCTTGATCTTGAACATCTCAGCTACTATGACCACAAGAAGTGAATTTTTGTTGCTTATAAGCCACTTAGTCTATGCATTTCTCTGTTAAGGGGAGCAGAACAAGACTGACATTCATTAAACACAAACAGTATAGCTAAAAGCCAGCTGGTGTGTCCAAATGAAGGAATACTACCAGTAAACTGACATTTTGGGAATATCCTCATGATATGATGCTATCAAAAAACAAAAACAGGAGCAGGACTTTTTAAATTACATAAAAATCCTGCTGAGAAGAAAGATTGAGGGGAAATTTGCTAAAGTATATGAGGAGTGTGCTTATAGCTGATGGTTATTTTTGTTTTTGTGGATTTTATTTTTAAAACTATTTATTAGTGAAATACACTTGCTGTAATAACCTAAAAACAGAAAGATAGGTGTCGCATGAAAATAAGTGACCAAAATCTTTGCCCCTCTTCCCCCCCTTTTTTGAGTCCTCTGCTAAAGATAAAAACAAACAAACAAACAAACAAACAGAAAAACCCACAACTTTCAGGGACACTGTGTTCATGGGTCACTGCGATCTCGGGAAAGATGCTGAGTTATGGTGTTTGGCCTTTGTGGGGGTCCCCTTAGAGATTAGGGCTGGGGCAGAATCATGTGTCTACTCTCATAACAGCCCAGTCAGACTCCACCTGGGGCTGTCTGGGTTGATTAATTCCTAGACTCACATGAAAATAGGTTATTTTCTCTGAATGACTGCAGGGAACGGCTTTCTAGCAAGTTTAATAGTTAGTTAAATGGTTTCTAGCTCTAAGGTTAGGTTTAAAATTTCAAACACAAAGAACAGCTCATTCTCACAGGGAATACTGACAAGTGTCTATCATCTTAAGATAACTGGGGCGAAGGCAAAAAAAAAAACATTTTTGAAGAGTTAATACATTTTTGCTGGTAAGATCTTGTCCGGCTGGGGAGGAGGGTCAGTGGGTAAAGTGGTTGCTGTGTAAACATGAAGATACGAGTTCAAATCAGCAGAACCCGTGCAAGGGAGTGTGAGCCTGTGGGTTCTGTGCTGGGTAGCAGAGTCACATGATCCTGGAGCCTCACTGTTCAGCCAGGCTAGCTTCAGGTTCAGTGAGAGACCTTGCCTCAAAAATAAGGTGGAGAGTGACAGAGGAAGACACCTGACATCAGCCTCTGGTCTCCGCGTGTACCTGCTTGCACAGGTGAGTGCACTGCACACTCATGAGCACACAGAAATCTGCATGCGCACACACACAAGTAAAATAAAATACATTTTTGTTTCTGTCATTTCACTGTGCCATGTGTCTGTGAGACAGTGTCGTAAGTTAATTGGTGTTGGATGACTCGGTCCACTGTGGGTGGACCCATTCCCTACACAGGGAATTCTGAAGTGTAATGAGAGTGAGGAGCTCTAGCAGAGCACGGACAAGTAAGTGAGCATGTGTGTGTGCATCCTTTTCTTTCTGCTCTTGAACGTGGATGTGATGTGACTGAGTTCTCTCAAGCTCTTGCTTCTGTGATTTCCCTGAAGTGATGGACCGTAACCTGGACGTGAGCTCTAGTAAACCTTTTTCTCCCATAACTTGTAGTTCTGGGCTACAAATGAGGCACTGGACTCCACTCAAGTTTTTTCATCTATGAGACCTGAGATAAACAAAGTTAGCCAATTTGATTTATTGTGTGGATAAAATGAACAAAGGTAATAAACACTGAAGAAATATACCCAGAAAGAAGAAAAATGTACTAAAACTTTTCCATTTTAAGTCATTAAAAAAAATAATATAGAAGCTCAACTGGGCTACAAGAATTCTGTTAGAAAAAAAGATTAGGGGTGTGTGTGTGTGTGTGTGTGTGTGTGTGTGTGTGTGTGGTGTACATGCAATGAACTGAGTGGTGCCGTTCTCTCTGAAGTCCCTTAGAATGTACTCTGACTTGGATGTGTGATAGTTGTGGATGTAATTAGCTAGATGAAGATATTGCCGTGCTGCAGTGGCGTGAGCCTCAATCCAACAAGTAGCATCCTTGTGAGATGGTGACTGTGTGGAAGCAGATTGGCAAGAAGAATGCCCCATGACGATGAGGCTCTGAGGTGGTGTGATCCCGCTGCAAACCGTGGAATGCCAGCCACCCTCAAAGCTGGGAAGAGGTGAGAAAGGGTCCCCTCATGGGTCTCAGAGGATGGACAGCTCTGCTGCCGCCTTTACTCAAGGCTCCTGGCCTCTTGAACTACAAGGGAGTAAGTTTTGGCTGTTTTAGCAACCTTAGTTTTGTCATTTTATTCTAACAGCCCAGGGAAACCCATAGAGAATGGAGTAAAACATACTAACAATTTCAAGTGTGTAGTCATCAGCCCATTTGTATTGCTGGCAAAAACTTCCCGGGACTGAATCCAAAATGACTCATTTCTCTGACTTTAACCTGTGGCATTGGGCCTTGAACCGTAGATTCAGTTCACCACTGAATGGGGCTGTTAAAGAGAAAACAGTGAAACACATTTACAGAATGAAAATTGGTCTATTGTGACAATTGCAAAGGGCATCCTTTCATAAATGGAGCTGGCTCGGAGTCTTGGACAGTTTTGCCACTGTGGATGTTGGCTAGACATAGAACAGCAGTCTTTATTTGGGAGGACATTTAGTCTCTCAAATTGTACATTCAAATATTATGAACTGAAAAATGATGTACTATGATGGCACTTGGTTCCAAATGCACATTCATATAACTTGTGCATGTGTGTGTGCGTCTATATGTGTGTTCATATATCACTATGGTATGTGTGTGGCCAGAGAACTATTGGTAGGAGTCAATTTTCTCTTTCCATCATGTGAATTCCAGAGACTGAACCAGGTCTTCAAGACTTGGCAGCAAGCTCCTTTATTCCTTGAGCTATCTTGCTGGCCTCCAAACAAAAAATATAAGGCTCTAATCTAAGCATGTGCCTGGCAGAGATTTCCCAACGGATGTATGCTGGATCATTTCAGTATTTTTTTTTCTTTTTTCTTTTATAGCTGTTGATCATTTTGAGGCATAAACTTAGTTTGGCATTTAAGAGAGATTTTGGTGACAGTGTCTGTAGGTAAGATTTCTAGCTAACATGATTCACCTGCGATTTAAGTAGCCCATGGCAGTTTAGTGTCCAAGTGGGTTACAAAGTAATGGGAAGAGGGACTGCCTCTGACATAATCTGATTGGCCTGCTCTTTGATCACCTCCCCCTGAGGGGAGAGCAGCCTTACCAGGCCACAGAAGATGACAATGCAGCCACTCCTGATGTGATCTGATAGACTAAGATCAGAAGGAAGGAGAGGAGGACCTCCCCTATCAGTGGACTTGGGGAGGGGCATTCGTGAAGAACAGGGAGGAAGGGTGGGACCCGGAGGGGAGGAGGGGAGGGGCTTATGGGGGGATACAAGTGAATAAAGTGTAATTAATAAAATAAAATAAAATTAAAAAAAGAATCTCCTAAGCCCCCCTCCCACTGCCTACAGCGGAGTTTAAATTGTCCTACTTCCTTTTACTACACTTATCGCTAACAGAACAACATACTTTTTTTTTTTTTTTTTTTTAACAGACATTTATTACTTTAGTTGAACAACCTCTATACACGATTTATTTTGCTGAATAGAAAAGAATTCTAGGTCTCAAGATTTTAAGTCTAGTTACTTTCTGGAAATCAAAATCATCCTTTAAAATTTCAAGAGAAAAATCAGTTTAAGAAAAGCAATTAGATTTTGACATCAAGCCAGCTGTTAAGACTCGGATGTGTGATTTGGGCAATACCATCTGATTTTTTCCAAACTCACTGTGGGGAAGGCCATGGCGTGGCAGAATGTAAAACAATGTGGTGGATTAGTGTGGCCTTTGTGAAATGTCAAGAACGTCCAGGTATTTTATCAGGGACCAGGAACCTCAGGTACTACCTAAGGGCAGACCGTAAACAACAAAATCATACTGCCAATTCAGTTTTCTTACCCTCTAGACGAATTGACTGGAAGCCTGTGGGGCCCCTCCAAGACAAGGTTTCTCTACGTAACCCTGGAACTGAGATGTGCATCCAAGTGCTGGGGTCAAAGGCATGCGCCACTACACAGCTGCTTTGTAGTGGTTGCATACTAACACGATTTTTGTTTGCTTGGTACTAACTCGAACCCCACGCGGCAGCCTAACTGGCTTACAAATCCTAAGGAAAATGATCTGTCCCACCCCTCCAATGTCCAATCCCCACCAGCTTTAAAATCCACAGGTGTGAACACTGAGCACTGGGCATCAAGCCCATACTCCAGAGCTCCAACAGAACATGAAACGCCAACCAGTTTACCTGCCTCTTCTGAGACACATGCACCAAACACATCTAGGACTAGTTTCAGGACTCCTACAGCATTTTACACACAGGGTACCACATGGCGTAAACACGATATGCTTAATCCCCTAAGCAAATAATGCAAGACACAAAGTTTATCAGAAACAAGATACACCATCACTTGTAGTCTTCAAACAATTATTGCACTTTAACCTGGATATTTCCACAAAGCACTCATGACAATCAGCAGACTACTTTTAACAGACAAATAACACCTTTAAGCAGACATGACTGTCCTAAATTGTTTATTGGGTATGAATTTTACAAACATTACGAGTATTAGCGGTAACGGTGGAGCTGGAGAGTGTTGCGCCTTCTCCAGGCTGCACGGCGAGAGCCACCAATAGTGTGGTGGAACTTGTGGCCCTTTCCAAGGCCACGGCTCTTGCGGCCAGCAGATGTCAGCCCACGCATCTCTCTGTGTTTGTGGACTGGTTTGGTGATCTACTGGGTGTCAGGATTTCTTCTGATAGCTTTATGGAATGGATCAATGAGGATAACCTCAAAAAATTTGTATGTGGAATCTTCACCAACCCAGTAAGAATTCAGGACTCTCAAAGCCCCACAGTGGCGTCCAGCTCTCTCCTCAGCAACAGATTGAAGGCTTCGGGCAAATTTTAGCTGGTTAACACCATGGTGGACAGGCTTGCCATAAGTTGCACCCTTAGGAACTGGGCGTTTGCGGCCACCACGGCGGACACGAATCCTGTAAATAACATAACCT
Source organism: Rhombomys opimus (assembly GCA_010120015.1). NCBI lineage: Eukaryota > Metazoa > Chordata > Mammalia > Rodentia > Muridae > Rhombomys > Rhombomys opimus. The sequence continues at coordinate 7,886,550 of REGO01000033.1, forward strand.
TGCTTGGCCTTGTATCCCAGCCTTCGCGCCTCATCAGGCCGAGTGGGGCGGGGAGCCCTGTGCAGCGCAGACAGCTGGCGGTACTGCCAGCAGCGGACCCTCAGGAGAAAGCGCATCACGTCCGACTGCTTCTTCCTCCATAGCTCCTGGATGTATTTGTATGCACCCATCCTGGCTCACCTGATGGCTGCCGCCAGAGGAAAGCCAGAACAACATACTTTTAACAGAAAAACATCATTGCAGAAAGCTAGCTCATCTAATCTGTGAAAACCTAGAACAATGATTTGCTCTGCCTCTTGAATTTCCTCCTCTTTCCCTCCTTCCCTGGGTTCCTTCCTTTCTCTTTTCCCCTTTCCTTTTCCTTCTCCTTCTCTGCTTCCCTTCCTTCATCCTTTCCCCCCTCCCTTCCTCACTCCCACCCTCCCCCTCTTTCCTCCCTCCTCTCTCTCTGCTACCTTCCTTCCTTCTCCCTTTTCTTTTTTTGGGTCTGAGAGTGAAAGCTAGGGTCTTACATATGTCAGGCAAACACTCTGCCCCTAAGCTTTATCTCCAGGCCTTTTTTTTTTTTTTTTTTTTAAACTTTTTATTTGTTTTAGGACAGGGTGTCATTAAGTTGCTGAGACTGGCCTTTAACTCATTGTATAATTCAGACAGACCTCAAACGAGTGTGTGACCCTTCTGTTTCAGCCCTCTGAGCAGCTGGGATTGCACGCCTATGCCATCAGCCTGTGCTTCAATTTCTTTTGACTTGTTATTAACATTATATTATCTACTTTGAAATGCTGAGTGGGACTGTGTGACTGGATAGATTCTTCCAAGTTTGAACAGGATAAAATTATTATTTTTCTGTCAGGAAGGAAACTGCCCTTTACCTATGGCCTGATACCTAATGTCAGAAAGAAACAGAATATAATTTTTTTTCTTTCTTTTTTTTGAGACAGGGTTTCTCTGTGTAGCCGACTGTCCTGGAACTGGATTTGTAGACCAGGCTGGCCTTGAGCTCAGATCTGCCTGCTTATACCTCCTGAATTATTTGATTAAAGGAGTACAGCACTACCCTTTGGCTAGGTAGATGGTGGCATTATTGGTATAAGTAGAGAAATACAGTCCTCCCAAAAGGAATCAACTCAAAATACTCTTTGGAAAACCTAATATTTTTTACTCTGCTGAAATGAACAAGTAGTTATATGCAAGGCATCACAATTCATGCAAAAGACACAGGGTGTCATATAAAGTTGTGTTTTAAGGAAGAAACCTTGATTTCTTTGTGAAAAAAAAATACCCTAAAAACCATTTGAAAACATAAAATCATGCCTTTTAGACTCCTTATGACTATTCTGTTTGGATAGCTCCAACTCAAAATGTTGCAACATTTTTATGCACTGCTGGGAATCTAGGCAGTTGCATTCATTTCTTAGATATGATGGGAGGTTCTGTTAAAGTTAAAATTAATGACTACAGCAGGAATATTCTATTCATTCACTCAGAGTGCAGGTCACTTATGACAACTGTGTTCTTTCCATTCATGAAGAGCTTGAGACATGTGATATAAAGACTTTACCTTTCAGGCCCTTGTTAGGACATAAATCCCCAACCTCCCCACATATCTTGACCAAAGAGATAAAGGATGAGTCTCCTTAGTAAGCTCAAAAGTTAATCATCTTCCTTTACAGGAAGATGGCAAAGATTCATTCATGAGCACTCAACATTTGCTGAGAGCTCGTGGCATATCTAAGACTTCCCAGGAATATGTGAAGTATCTCATTGCAACAGAATGGGCAAAATCACCTTTGCAGTCTCTTTGCAGTCATGTAAATGAACATTGTCTCTTTTGGGTCAGTCCTCTGACGGCCACTCTGTCCTCCGTTCAGGACCTGAACCTGAACTACTTTAGAATGAGGTTGGCATTCTTCAGCTAGATCTGGGTTTTACTTTGGAGCGCAGGCTCTGACATGATTTTGCACTTGAATGTTCAACTTGATTAATGAAGCAGGGCGCCTTCGCCAAGGTCCTGGGGACTTGTTGAGCAAGGTTTGAACTGGGCACTAGCTTGGTACTTGGTTTTATTTTGTGAACACCAGCAAACATTCCAAAGCTTTGTGCAGATGAGTTGTCTGGGGAGCGGCAGCAGACCCCCTGGTTGTTCTGAGCTGCGAGGACAGTGCAGGGAGAGCCACCACGGAGTTGGCACAGCTGAGTAAGTGACTGAGCAGGTGAGGACGAAGCAACTGGGGACTTCCTGGTGAGTGACTTTGCTTTTCAGTCGCTGATCCTGGCGTTAGCAGGACCTGAGGTGTGGGGTTTGTTCTCTATTTTGCTTTCAATCGCTCTGTATGCTGTACACCAGACAGCCTCCCCTCTTGGACTGACTTAAAAGATTGGGTGTCTCCCTTTTCTTTTTCCTTTTCTTCCTCCTTCCTTCCTTCCTTCCTTCCTTCCTTCCTTCCTTCCTTCCTTCCTTCCTTCCTTCTTCTTTTCTTCCTTCCTTTCTCTGTATGTTGTGTTCATGCGTCTATGCATATACATACACATGTTTGCATGGGTAAGAAGATCTGCATTCTGAGTGAAGAAATACAGTGTTCCTTTTGCAATCGTTGCTTTTCTGTTTTAACATAATCTCCCACTATGTCTACGAAATCGGTCCAGCTGATCATAGTCCCAGCAGTCCATACATCTGTCCCAACCTTCCTGGTTGTGGCTATCCATGCCTGCGTGTGGATGCTTTCAGGCAGTGAGCCGACCTAGATAATTTCTGGGACGTTTGAGGTGGTGAGAGCCACTGAGGTGAAGCCTAGAGGAAAGGTAGACAGTAGAGTCTAAGTGGGCTAGACAGAGTTCCTCCGAGGCCTGTGTAGATTACCACACCCCCCAAGATGGGCACATTTAACCACACCACAGAGCTGTGGTTATTTCTAAGGGTTAATTACTACGCAGTGTCTCTACCTGCTGTCCCCAGAGAAGTGTGAAAGCTTTTTATCCATTTCTTGATCCGAAAGCGCTAATCAAAATCAAAATTTTGATTCTGGACTCAGAAATTGTACTTAGGTCGGTGTGACCTGAGGGCTCTGTAAGGTATGTGAGCTGGCTTGCTTGAGCCCCTGACCCATGACGTGAGTTCAGTCTACTCCGACGAAAATTAGGCAACGATATTGCTGTAGCTTCACGTGCCCAGGCTCCCTGTATTTCCAGAAGAAAGAATTAAGGAATGTTCCAGAAGAAAGGACTGACAAACTTTGGAGTTTCTAGTATGGGATTTCCTTCTATTATCCTCAAGTCTTTGCAAGATGTCTCCTAGAACTACCTTGAGATCAGATGATCAAGACAGTGTAGGGTGTTTGGGGGAGAGCACACACATACATGTATAAGCATGCACACACACACACTTCAGGAAGTTCAACGCAGTGCCTTGTGTATGCCAGGGAGGTACTCTATGGCTGAGTTATACTCTCAGTCCTAGGCCCCGTATGCTTTTATTGGCAGCTTTTCCTGACCCTGTGGTCCACGCATTTAACAACGATGTCCTTTGCCTCATCGGCATGGCTCTCTCAAGCCTCTGTCAGAGTGACAACATCTCTCAGGCCCAGTGGGCATTCATGTTGGCTTTCCACTTTATGGTCATACTTAGGGGTCTGTGTGAGAGTCAGTGGGAGAGCATTTCATTAGCATAGGAGGTAGGAGAGTCTTTGCAGAACATTCAGCTCAACAGAGGAGAGAAGCTCTTCAAAGTTTTTCAAGACTTTTGATCAGGAGGCTTTGAAACACACAATCACATAATATGACTCATATTAGCTTCTTGACATATTAAGGTTAATCAGCCTGATAACGATTTGTCCTTCAGAGCCTTTCAAAAGAAGGTAAGTTTTTCAAACAAACAAACAAACAAACAAACAAACAAACAAACAAATCAGCAGGCCTGACGCTGCTCAGAGAAGTAAGAAAACGCCACAGTTCCTAATATTTCAGTTGCTTTTGTCCCACGTGTTTTTAATGAAAGCCGTGGCAGGGTTCCTTGTAAGAACCACAGCCTTTAAATGCGAGACAAAGGATTTCTTTGTCATGGTCACCTTTGGCCATTTAGGGTGTAGAAATGCTTAGTCAGCCATCAGGAATAAACCAGCTCTTCCACTTTCCACTGCCCCAGGAAAAGACTAAAATTCAGACAGGATAAAGTTAGAACCAGGAGTTAACGAGCCTTCCCCACCTCCTCCCCTGTCCACAGCTGAACCTGCTTTCAAAGCCTCCTTGCAAGAAAAAGTTCTCGGATCCGTTTTCACATGGCTTGCTAGACAGCTTCTGCAGGCAGAGTGCTAGGTGGGTGAGCAAAGATGGAATTCCATAGGTCCCGCTGGTCTTGTTCAAAGTGTGTTGTTTCCCATGCATTGCCGAGGGGTGGGGCAGTGGCACGGATTTTGTGTCATGGGTTTTTGTTTACGTCCTCTGCATTTTGCTCTGGTCATTGTTGCTCCAGCAGCGAAGATTATCGTCTGGAGGAGGTAATCTGGTGGGAACCACTGAGCTTCAAGCTCTCCCAACCCCACACAGTCTTGCTCTTTTCACCTGCTGCTTGTCAGGGGTCTGAGTATGCGCTCTCTGGGACAGAGGTAGGTTCTGTATTTTTTACGGATGGAAGCTGAAGGTTAGCTGGGAGCTGTTAAGAGCTTTCCATAGCACTGAGAGTCCAGGAAGGATTTGGGAGTTTGCTGAAGGATAGCAAATATTTAAAACTGTCATTCTCTGATGTCAGAAACTGTTCTTTTCATGAGCCTGGAAGCGCTTGATTATTCTAGGCACAAAGCTGATACCAATTGGTGACTGATCTAGGCCGTAGAAAATGCTTTGTGAATACTTACTCCTGTAGATAGGTGACTGAAAACACCGCCCTGGGTCAATATTTGAAAGACGACTTCTATTTCATTTCACCACTTAGATTGGAGTCTGTGGTGTGTGGTGACACTTTTTTTTTTTTTTTCTGTGTAGCCTGGTGTCTGGGACTGTTTCACACTCTCCTCTTTGGTGATGTATGCTTCCTCGCCCGTAAAAGTTTATTTTTGCCTCCCTCATGATGCATTGGTCTTTTGAATATCCTGTTAGTCAATTACCCGGCAGTCACTGAGATTCAGTATTGTGGAGATTTTCTTTTCTGATCTTGTCTATTTGGTGTTCTGTGTGCGTCTTATATCTGTATAGATATGGTATTTCTCTCCTTAGGTAGGGTAAAGTTTCTTCTGTGATCACATTGAAGAACTGGCCTATGTAATTGACTTGCAATTCTTTTCTGTCATCTATGCCTGTAATTGGAAGGTTTGGTGTTTTTCAGGGTCTCCCCAGTTTGAAACTGTATGTTCCTTTCTTGTGTTTTTAAACCTTTTTTTTCATGTTTCTTGTTATTTGGTCTAGATCCTCTGCTTTATCTTCAAGTCCTCATATTCTATCTTCTGCATGATCCATTCTATTTTATTTAAAATAATCTATTCATTTTTATTTTATGGACACTGGTACCCCGCCTGCATGTATCTTTGTGTGAGGGTCTCAGATCTTGGAGTTACAGACAGTTGTGAGCTCCCATGTGGGTGCTGGGAATTGAACTCAGGTCCTCTGGAAGAGCAGTCAGTGTTCTTAAACACTGAGCCATCTCTTTAGCCCAATCCATTCTATTTCTAAGCTTTTTTTTTTTTTTTGTGTGTGTGTGTTTTGGTTTAGTTATTAGTTTTTTTTCAATTCTATCTTCATTTCAGCTTGAGTTCTCTTCAATGCATCTGTCCCCTTATTGAATTCCATTCTCAAGTCCTGAACTGTCTTTATCATTTCCACCAGCCTGTGTTCTTATTCTGTGTATTATTGCGGCTTATTCTCCTAAAGCTCTCTCTTCTTGATTTCATTGAGCTACTTCTTTGTATATTCTTTAACCTTTTTTTTTTTTTTTTTTTTTTTTTTTTTGACTTCTTTTTTTGTTTTGTCTTGTTGTTGTTGTTTTTATTTTTGGGACAGAGTCTCACTATGTAGCTCTGGCTGTCCTGGAACTCACAATGTAGAGCAGGCTGGCCTTGGACTCACAGAATCTGCCTGCCTCTGTCTCCCGAGTGCTAGAATTAGCACTAAAGGCTTTCAGCATTACACCTGACTACGGCTGCTCTTTTCAAGTCTGTGTCCTGGGCTTTATCTGGGTTGTTCTCATTAGCAAATATTTCTATGTAATTGGTTGGCTTTGGAGAGAAGACACTGGCTTGATTTTTCATATTGCTATAATGTTTCATAGTCTGCAAGGAGATGAGCATGAGCACGTCTTTTCTTAGTTCTAAGTCTGATATGGACAGAGCAGGTTGAGTAGAAAAGAGGACGCCCAGAAAGGCTAGAGAGTTTAGGTCATGCTAGAACCTTGAGGATGTCTGGTTAGGTGGAGAGGTTGGATGTGACAAAGCAAAGCTGTGGTTATTTTTTTTTTTTAATATTTAAAAATTTATTTATTTTTATTTTATGTGCGTTGATGTTTTGCCTGCAAGTATGTCTGTGTAAGGGTGTCAGATCTTGGAGCTATAGACAGTTGTAAGCTGCCATGTAGGTGCTGGGAACTGAATCCGGGTTCTCTGGAAGAACAGTCAGTGCTTTTAACAACTGAGCTATCTCTCCAGTACCCTACCATTCTTTTTAAAAAATTTATTTAAAGTTTTATTTAGTCTTGAGAGTGAGTGTGTGTGTATCTGTCTGCTCATACACACATGCACACAGTGATGCACATTTGTGGGGGTCAGAAAACAAATGTCGGGAGTCAGTTTTCTCACTGTAGTCTCCAGGGATCAAATCAGGTCATCAGCCTTGAGTGGCAAGAATTTTTACCTGCCAAGCCGTCTCACCAGCGCCAAATCTGCAGTTCTGCCTCTAGAGAATCAACCAACCTTGGACAGAGAATATTAGAAAAAATACTCCTGGGATGATTGTATATTGACTTCTTCTAGGTCATTGTCTACTAAACAGTACAAGACCCACTTCCATTGGACTTCCACCTCATGAGGCATACTATGCAGTCTGGAGAGAATTTACACTTTACAGGAGGATGTGTGTAGAATCTGTGCAAATGCTATCATTTTATACAGCACAGTATTATCCAACGGAGGTCCTGGAACCAAACCCCTATGAGTACCCAGGGATGACTGTGAGTAGAAATGTTCACACATGCATGTTTGTGCTGTGTGCACATACACACAGTCTTTTTTTCTTCCACACCACTCTGGTGCTTTCACATAGTAACTATCTTCTGACTATATTTTGAGGATTGTCTTTCAGTAAATGAAAAATTGCCTTCACTGATATTTCATTCTTTGTTTCTTTGTGCTTGGGGCTGGCTGTCTTTTCACATATTTACAGGCCATTGTTGTTCTTTCCTGTGAACAGCCTCTTCGGGCTCTTTGAGAACTTTCCCCCTGCTTTCTGATCTTTATAGCTTGTTTCCGAGAAGCCTCCATTATTAAGGAAGTGAGCTCACTGTCATGTGTTGAAATATTTCTTCCAGTAGATCACTCCCCTACTAACCCTTTTGGAACTTAGGTCTTGTGTGTTGTTCAGAAAAGCCTTCTCAACTATTTAGGGGCTGGAGAGATGGCTCAGTGGTTAAGAGCACTGTCTGCTCTTCCAAAGGACCTGGGTTCAATTCCCAGCACCCGCATGGCAGCCACAACTGTAACCCCAGCTACAAGGGAACTGACACCTTCACACTAATGCACATAAAATAAAAAAAAGAATTAAAAAAGAAACTTTAAAAATATGGTAGCTAACATTTATTGAATAAAAACAAATGTATCAGATATAAAGTAAGCAATTGACACGAGTCTCTTACTTAATCTCCCTAGGTTGTATGTCTTAAGTATATGTCTCTGTTTTCTACACAGAGAAACTGGCAGACTGGGTAAATCACCAGCCCAGAGAACATGGTTTGTGTTGGTGTCGGGATAAAGGTGACTCACATGAAGAAATGCTATATAGGTCTTTTTTGTTCTGAGATTTCTTTCCTTTTAATTTTACTACTTTGAGAAAGATATTCTTGTAGAAGAGCATGTTGACCACATTCAATATAACCAAACCTAGCTTCCGTCAAAGACAAAAGAGAATTAGAAGCCACACCAAAGTGAAGACCAGACGGGAACCATGTAATGTAATGAATTCATATCTATATATATGCACATGTGACCATCTGAATGGCATTGCAAGTATTGAGTTAGTGTTTTTAATAATATTTTCATTTGGTGTCTAAGGACACAGTGAGTCTCAAAACATGCTGTACTAAACTACATCCTCTCAGACACCGAGGAGGCAAAACGCAGCCTGGGAGATATCCTTGCCAAAGACATGTCTGGTAAAGAACGGTTTTCCAAAACATGTAACAGGGTCTTAAATGTAAATAATGAAAAAAGCGAACAGCCTGGTTGATACAGGCCACACATCTGTGAAGGCAGCTCCCCAAGGACAACAGGCAGTTTTCGTAACAAACCATTTCATAAATCCAATGTATTCTTCACAAATTTTGGTGTGGAAGCAGAGAAGTCTCCTGCCTGGCATAAATTTCCACGATCTGTATAACCCCAGTATTAGTGAGCGCTATTAAGACAGTAAGGGAGTTTGCAGCTAGAGATGGACGGGCTGCCTCGCTCTGCTCAAGGACCGCTTCATATAAACAAGATATCAGCATGACCCTGTACTTAAAAGAGTTCTGGGCATCTGGCCAGAGTGCGAGACAGACGTGGCAGGTCCCCATGACCCCCGTGACCTTTTCTTTCACATTTCCCCCTCACTCAGCTCCTTCCAGTCTTTTTTCTGTTTCTCAAATTTATGGAGCCAAATTCCATACAAAAGGATGTTTAAAATCAGATCCAAACAGTTTTCCAAGACACAATAGATTAATGGCACATTTTAAAGCACACAATTTGATGATTTCTGCCATGTGTGCACACCCATGCAACCATCCACACTCTCTAGACAATGCCTTCTCCCTTTCTCCGTCTCTGCCTTTGTATCTGCAGGAATCCACTGGCCCTCTCTCCATTACTGTGGCTGAGTCCGAATCCTCCAGAATTTAATGTGTCCTTTCATGTTGGACTTTTTCATCCATAACAAATCTGAGATTTGCCACCTGTAGCACTATCTTGTTACTTTTAATATTGTACTGACACATTGGACAGTATTGGGTCAAGTAAACTATATTTTGTTTTGTTTTTCAAGACAGGGTTTTTCTGTGTATCCTTGTCCTGGAACGCACTCTGTAGATCACTTTAACCTTGAACTTACAGAGATCTGCTTGCCTCTGCCTCCCTGAGCACAGGGATTAAAGGTGTGCGCCACCACTGCCTGGCTTGTTTTTTTTTTTTTTTTTTTAAAGATTTATTTAGTTATTTAATATATAAATGAGAGCTCTGTTTTCAAGCACACCAGAAGAGGGAATCAGAGTCTATTACAGATGGTTGTGAGCTACCATGTGGTTGCTGGGATTAACTGAACTCAGGACCTCTGGAAAAGCAGCCAGTGCTTTTAAACGCTGCACCACCCCTCCAGCTGCACTATGAAATTTCTTTATTTACTTAGTTATGGATACTTAGTCTAGTTTTCAACTTTTGGTTAGCAAAAGTAAAGTCCTGCATGTGTAAGCAAGTCTGGGAATATACATACATCCTTCTATTTCTTCCAGACAAACATCCAGAGTACTGGCTCGTTGTCATAGTTACTTCAAATTTTAACAGACTGACAAACTCCTCTATGTGATCAAACCAGTTTCTATTTATTTCTACAGTTAGCACATGAGATTTTGAACAGCTTTGTTAGCACTTGGTATGCACAATCATTTTGGCTTTAATTATTCTAAGTGGTATGGGTGGTAACACCGTTTTAAATTCATTTATCCACAGGGGGATGACTTAAACATCTTTTTCTATACTCATTTGACATGGCCTTCTTTTGTAAAATGTCTCTGCATATCTCCTAACCACTTTAAAAAGTAGCTTATGCATTTTCTCATCGCTATTAAAAGATCTTTACATATTCTGTGTATTCTGTGCTTATGCACCTTGGGTATCATATATTTACATGCTTTGCAAGTGTTTTCTCCTGGAATATAGCATGGTATTTCATTTTCTTAATGGCTTTCCAGAAGATCTCACATATGATAAATTATCCTGTATTTTATGTTAGTTTTGCAGGTTTAGATCTTATATTTAGATCTACGATCCATTGCAAGTTATTTTTGTTTTCTTCCTTTTTGCTTGTTTTGAGAGAGTGTCTCATGTAGCCCAGGCTGGCCCTGAACTCCTATGTACTCAAGGATGGCCTTGAACTTCTTATCCTCCTGCTCCCACAGCTTCAGTTCTGGGATGGCAGGTGTGTCTCACTACAGTTAGGAGAATGTGGTGGTGGAGATGGACACCAGGGTGAAGTTTAGGTAAGTGTTCTACCAACTGAGATACATCCCAGGTCCCAGTTTTGTGAATTTTGTGATAGAGCAAAAAATGGTTCAAAAAATGGTTTTTGATATCTAATAGTTCTGTCACTCTTTATTGAAAATATTCTTTTTCTCCTGAGATATTTTTGTATCTGCCAAGAATCAGTTGATCAAGTATGTGTGTCTATTTCTGAACAAGATTCTGTTGATTTATTTGTCTGTCTTCACATCACACCATACTGTTTTGAATACTTGAGCTGTCTGGCAAGGCTTCAATCACGGGTACAGGTCTACGGTTTTTGATAAAATCATTTTGTGCAATCTAGGCCTTTGAAATTTTATGAAAAAGATTGGAATCATTGTCTCAATTTCTGTATAATAAAAGAGGCGCACAGAATTTTGGTTGCAGGTTGGATTGAATGCAGAACAACTCGGAGAGAATAAACACCCTAACAATATTGAATTTCTAACCACCTGGCTCTTGTTAGAATCTCAGAAGTGTTTTATGTTTTAGTGTCAGGATCTTTCACATCTTTTATCAGGATTATTACTACATTATGCATCTATAATATCCTAAGCATGTTATAATTTCAATTGTTTCTTGCTAAAATATAGGAATAAAATTGAGATTTAATATATTATATCCCAAGACCTTACTCCTATTTAATCCCTTGTTTTTTCCTTATCACTCCAGCATTTTTCTATTCAAATGCTTGTATCATCTGCAGTGTTTTTTTTTTCTCTCCCTTTCCACTCTATAGGATTTCATTTTCTTTCTCCCCTGACTGATTATAATGAGGTAGGGCCTCCACTACAAGGCTCAACAGACTCAGGAGAACACACTCCACGATTGTTTATCTTAGGAGGAACCATGGGAGTTTTATCATCACTACTCAACTGTGGTCTGAGGACCAGTGCTACTTCACACACTTTTAAGAGAGCACAATTAAGGAGTTACAGAAACAGAGTAAGCACTGAGAACATTTGAGTCAGCAGAATAATTGTTTACCTATGACATCTATGTGTCTTTTAAGTTTTGTTTTCACCCCATTTATCTGTGCTTTACAGAGGTATCAGAATCTTACAAGTTTGAATCAAAGAAGGGCTGGAGAGGTAGTTCAGAGTTAGGAGTACTTGCTGCTCTTGCCGAGAACCCAGATCCAGTTACCCACACACTGACATGATAGCTCACAAATGCCTGAAAGTCCATTTACATGAAAACAAGCAAGCAAGCAAGCAAGCAAACAAACACAGCCCATACACACAAAATAAAAATCAATAAATATTTTTGGCACATGCTGTGCTTCTTTATTTGCTCATTTTTATTATTTTATGTGTAAAGGTGTTTTGTCTGCAATGTATGTCTGTGCATCACACAGGTGCCTGGTGTCCTCAGAGAGAGGCTAGACAGGGTGTTAGACTCCCTGGAACTGAAGTTCCAGATGCTTGTGAGCCACTGTGTGGGTGATGGCAATTGAACTTCTGGAAGAGCAGTCAGTGCTCTTAATCATAGAGGCGTCTTTCCAGTCAAAAAGAAATAAACCTTAAAAAAAATGTAACGGAGTTTCCTGGCTTTAATTTTCTTCTTCAGAATTTTTCTATTTCAGGTTCTTTGAATTTTCCTGAAAACTTTAGAACCATCTTGTCTTTATACTGAAAATAATGGATAAGATTGTGAACGGGAAGAAATTAAATGTAAAGATCTATCTGGGGAGGAGTTACCTGTAAGAAATAAGTTTTTTGATCCACAGACTGGATTATATCCCTTCATTTATTTAGCTCTTCTCTCAGCGGTGTAGGGGCCTTGCAATACATATGTCTTGCTAGCTTTTATAAAGATGGAAAGTTCTCAAAGGTTTATTTACTCAATATGTTTCTGCTTCTACATAGAAATATAACTGAAATTTTATATTGTTCTTTTATCCTGTGATGCTCCAAATCCAAAGATGACTTTTGAGAGCTTTGTGTAGATGTGTTCTAATTTTCTGCATGTTTTAAAAACAATGTCAAAGTTCTTACAGAAGAACAGTGTTTTTCTTCTTTGATTCTTTTATTTTTCTTTTTTCTTACCTTATTGCATTGGCTCAAACCATTAGCAAACTTAGAGTAGGAGTAATGGGATAAGGTACCTTAGCTTTGTTCCCAGCCATAGTGTGTATTTATCATGTCACCGTAGATGTGGTGTTACTTGGAACCTTTTTGGTATAGGAGCATGTGATAAGATGACATTGCTTACATGCCTGGACATGCTTTGTTTGCTGGTTATTAATCATGAATTGTTGTGAATTTCTGGCAAATTGACCTTCTATAGCTGTTGATTCAATATTTCTTTCCATTTTTCCTGTTATTTAAAAAAATTTTGTTAAGTATGAAATAAATTTGACATACTCATAATATCTTCCTATGCTTTGCAGAATTCAATTTGTCAGTATTTTGTTAAGAATTTTTGGACCTATATGAGTGATAAATGCCTAAAATTTTCTTTTCTTATAATGCTAAGTCAAGGTTTGATGTTAAGGTCTTATTGCCTGTATTTTAAAAAATTGACGATTATTTCTTCTACTTCCTGAAACAGTTTTTTATAAGCTTTCTTCAGTGTATTTGATATTTATTATGTTTCTATATGTGTGTGTATGTGTTCCTGTGAATGTGTGTGTGTGTTTTGTATGTGTATGCACGCACATGTGCTCTCATGTGTGTGTGTCCGTGTGTCTGTATAGGCCAGGTGTTGTTCCCCATGCATGGTCCACCTCACGTTTTGAGATTAGGGCATGTCTTCAGTTAGGCTAAATTGGATGGATAATGACCACTGGAGTGGGAACAGCAGACACCGGCCACCATGCCCAATTATTTCCCCATGGGTTTGGGAGGCTAAGCTCAGGTCCTTATGCATTCAGAGCAAGCACTTTAAGGAGCCTGAGCCATCCCCTCTGCCTTGATGCTCATCATATTTTATTTCTCCAAAGACTGAGATGGAAATTTGGACATTCACCTAGTAATTTCCTGGAATGTTTATCTACTGTGTAATATATATTCACAAGTACAAATATCTTGCAACATCTATAGATTTTATTCATTCACAAAGTGTAATTACATGCCGTCCTCTAGAACCAACATAGACAGTTGGGGTGTCAGAACGATTGTCTACAAGCACCACTTATTTGTGTACCTAAGTTCTGGTTGAGAGATACATAATAGCCAAGGACATGATTTAATGAGACATCGTTACCATTTTCACATCATGGCATAAACTAGAATGGCCCCAAACTAAGTATCTGAACATCTGCTGTCAGTGGGACAGTTCATATTCTTAGGACAATATATACATTCTCAGCTGTATTCACTCCTTAGTGTAGCTGAGTCTCTAAGGGTTTTTGAAGACAAAGCTTTTCTTCAGGGCTGTTGAGCCCAGTTGCACTCATTTGTATCTTATCTTCTTTTATTTTCTCCAGAGTCTAATGAGCTGTGAAGAGGCTAAAATAAAGGTTAAACAGCAAACATGAAAGAAAAAAGCGAGGTTTTGAATTAGACACAGATTGGAAAATTGTGTTTCAAAATAGTTGAAAACAGTCATTTCTTGGATTTCCACTGCTTTGATGCATACAAATTTTAGTCAGCTTCTAGTTTCCATTCTTTCTTACTTTGTCTTGTTATTGCTTAGACAACCACATATGAATAAACATGAGGAATCAGATTTGCATATTGAAACTGAGAACTACAGAACTGAAAGTCAGCTCGAACCAATTTATTCTGACTTAGTGTCATGAAAGGCATATTGTCATGGCTAAACTATGCATTCTATTTGTGCTAAGATAATGTATGAATCAAAAACACATTGGCCTCTGCTATTAGGAGAGTTAAGACAAATATTTATATTCTGATTTGAAGTTTTGGAGACTAAGGAATGATGATAAGACCTCCTGGAAGCCAAGAATTTTCTCTCAAGGGCCCGTGCTTGACCTCTGCCTTTGGAGTGTAGATCTCCAGCAGTTGATACCAGCAGGAAGAATGCCCCAGTTTAACCTTTCTGACCTTGAAGTGTCATTCCCAAAGCCAGCTGTTGCTTTTTGAGGCTGTTTAAGATATAAATACAATATTCTTTCCCTTTGTATTACAATTGAGCTTTGTGCTTTTCACACACTGATCGAAAATAAGACTCAAAACATTCTATGATATAGCTTGGAAAGCAATCACGCTGCTGACCAGACAAAACCTTGAAACTAGGGGTTGGGAACTGAGAAGGAGGAGGGCTGAGAGGGGCTATTTCTGTTCCCTTTACATAGAAAATGCTTCAGAACAAGAGTGAAGACAATGTTTTTGCACAAATAAATTCAAAAAATGTTTACTTGGCACATTATTTTTATGTCATTCTGATGAGAAACAGATGCAGTACTGCTAAATCCTGTCAAATATGAACTGCCATGGACCCCGAGTATGTGTGTAAATATTTAACTAGGAAAACAGTCATACCAGGGCTTCTCAGGAATAACCTGGGAAACAGGAAGCCACAAATTACAGGTCTGAAATTTACCATGCACGGTTTATGGGTTCAGCTAAGTAGAAGCAAACGAGGGGACTGGAAGCCTTATAAATAGCTCATGGTTTTCAGCAGAGGAGAGAAGGGAAGGCTGAGGAGGGAACTTGCTGTACTTCACTGCAGTTCCAGTCAGTGCGTTCAACTGCAGGCGGAGCGCCAGGGTGACGTGACAGGAACGTAGGCATACGTGTACATTTCACGTGTGCTCATCATCACCTCATGCAGGGAGAGGTGGTGGCACTGTGTAGCTTCAGTTGCAGTCTAAGGCTAGTTAATGTGGCAGATGTAGGTCTTTTGATTCATCTTGGTGAATGACAAGATGAGGTGGCTTGTCTATATATGCACGTGTGCACACGTGCACATGTGCATACACGCAAGTTTACCCTCAGGTGTACACACACTGCTCACACTTCAGGGCTGCGCACATTTGAGGTTTCAGGTGCTGAATTAGACTTTTGCCTATGGGTTGAAGAGAGGGCAAGGCATTAGTGACGTCAAGTGTGCGTTATATATAAACCACGTGCAGTTCAGTAGAGTACTCGCAACTAAAGCAGATTGTGCTTTAGTCATCGGAGATGTCTCTCCTGGAGGGGAGGAGCCAAATGCTCTGTTTCGTTTCTTCATTTTCAAGTTTAATTTCAGGTTCATCAGCATAGTGCTCTGTGACTGGCTTCTGTGCTTTGTGACTCCAAGCTGTGGTTGTCTCATGGTGACGTACATCAGCCTTGCACGCTGTCGGTTTTGGCAAATAGACAAGATCACCAAGAAAGGACACTCCTATTTGTGCCCATTACAGTTGGTTGTGTCACCCTTCCTCCTACCACAAGGGTCCAGTGTCCTGATTTTCGCTCCACACAGTCGCCTGGGCGGCCCCGAGCCTGGTGTTGCTGCCCTCTCTAAACCTGTGCTCTTAGTGTGGGGCTTCTTGGCTCAGTGCCTACAAGAGCCACTTAAGCCATCACCTTCGTTATCAAAAGTCGCTTCTTCCCATTTTCACGGTGTCCCCTTGTAATCTGTCACATTATCTGTTTCTCTTGATGGACATTTTGGTGCTTCTAGTGTTAGAGAATTTAAAAATAACACAAGTGTTGCACATGCTCACTCACACTCTCTCTCTCTCACACACACACCACTCATGGGGATAAGGATGGTGGTTGCTTTGTGTCTTACCAACACTCTTGCCACTAAATTGCGTATGTGGTGCTCTCTCATTTGTGTTTTCATTTCCCCCTCATCACTGAATTTCATTTTACATGTCTATGGTCTATTACTCTTGTGAAGTACTGTCAGATTACGGGCTCAGTTTTAATCAGTATACGTATTGTTTTATTAGGAGGTTGGTGAAAGCAGTCTTTAAAATTTATTATGGTTAGTAGTGGTTTTTGTGTGTGTGTGTGTGTGTGTGTGTGTGTGTGTGTGTGCCTGTAGAGGTGTCAGATCCCATGTAACTGGACTGACAGACAGTTGTTTGCCACCATGTGGGTGCTGGGAATCAAGCGTTGGTCCTCTGGAGGAACAGCCAGCGTGCTGAGCTAGCTCTCCAGCCCATCGTTGGTGAAGTCTTTGTGTTTTCCGAGTACTTGTTCTTTGCCCAGATCTATACAGAATTTTACATGTGGACTTTGAATGTCTCATGGACATTCTCCCTGACCCCAGGGTGTGGTTGCTTGTTGCATTCGTGTTACTTTGATGAACAGAGCAGGTCTTTCCTTCTTCACTGAAATGCTCCCGTGCTTCAGTCTGACAGTGTGTGTGTGTGTGTGTGTGTGTGTGTGTGTTTCAGGCTCCTTCCCTCAGTTCTGTTGTAAGATGAATAGATGACTCTCCAGATTATCCTAGATTTAGTAGAAGCCATCACTCTTTCTTAGCCATGCTTTGCAGTGTTTTTTTTTTTTTTTTTTTTTTTTTTTTTTTTTTTTTTTTTTTTTTTTTTTTTTTTTTTTTTTTTTTTTTTTTTTTTTTTTTTTTTTACAACAGTTTCAAGTACTTTACTAGATTTACTCATAAGCATTTGGTGATTTTTGATTATATTGTAAGGGGGTTATTTTAAATCTTGCTTTCCATTTGTTCATTTCTATTACATAGAAACATTTTGTAGGATGATCATTACAGAATTCATTTGTTAGCTGAATAGATTGCGGATGTCTTTGGGCTTTTCTAGGTTGATGTATTAGTCTCTTTCTTTGCTGCTGCAATAAAATATCTGACCGTAGCAACTTAAGGAAGGAGGGGTTTGTTTTGGCTCACAGTTGGAGGGGAGACAGTCCACCATGGTAGGGAAGGCATGAGTAATATGAAGCAGCTGCTCACATGAATCCACACTCAGAAACACAGGAAAATCAGTGTTAGTGTTCAGTTCACTTTTCCTTCTGTATGAAGTCCAGGACTGAACCCCATGAAGTGGCATTCCCCATAGCTAGGGTGGGTCTTTCCACTCCAGTTATCTAATCTATATAGTCTCTTACAGACACACTCATGGCTTGTCTTTGGTGAGTCTGGATCCTAGATTCAAGTTGGGAACCAACATTAACTATCACAGTCCATATAGCTTTTATGAATAGCAATATTGGTTTGCTCAGCGTTGTTTGTTTTTGTCCTATCATGTCCTCCCCTTCCTTTTCCTCCCTCTCTCCCCCCCTTTCTTTCCTACCTCCTGTCTCTTCCTTCTCTTTCCCCCGCTTTGTTGGGGGGGTCTTAACCCAGGATGTTGTGTTTGATAGGCAAGTGATCTACTACTGAGCTTCATGCCCCAATCCTAGTGGCATATTCTATGGACTCTTTTTTTTTATTTTTTAACTTTTGCTCTGGCTGTATGTCCAGAGCAATTCTAAATGGAGATGCTCAACGACAGGGCTGCATTCCTTGGTGGTGTTGCTGACTCGGTGGGTAAATAGCCAGTCTTGCACTATTCAGTATGGTGTGGGGTAGTGTTTTAGTGATGTCACTTTTCAGGTTGTAGGGAGTGAGTTTCCCCGTTCATAATTTTCTGTAAGCCCATTACATTTTCTAAAATCAAAAGTGAGTGTTGAGTTTTATCAACTGCCTCTTTTATATTTACTGAGATGATCCTAAGAGTATTTTATTTTTCATCATTGGGAAAAATTGTGCTGATTGCTGTTTTACAAGTTAAACCTGCATTCTGGGATATATTATCTTTTAAACACATTACAGGATTTAATTTGTATTAACATCTATTAGGATTATTTGCCTATAGTATTATTTTCTCATAATTTCTCTCCTGATTTTGGTAATAGGATCTGCTAGTTAACTTGATACTGCTCAGAGTTATGCCAGGGAGTCTCATTTAGGGGACTGTCTTAATCAGATTAGCCTGTGAGTATGTCTTGGGGACATTTTCTTGATTGCTAGTTGTACAGCCCACTGAGGGTGTAGGCAGGCATCCTGGATTGTGTAAGGAACAAGCTGGGCAGAGGCTGAGCTACTAAGTGGGGTTCTTCCACAGCTTCTATGTCAAATTTCTGGCTTGTTTGAGCTTTTGATCAACATCGCTTGCATAGCCAGGAAATCACACTCAATTCTTTTACAATATCTTTCTTTACTTGAGCCTTTAAGCTGGTCCAAATATTTCCTTGCAGACTTTCCTGATGGCAGGTTGTGAGGACTGCCATCAGGTCTTCAGCAGGAGAAGGGGCCAGTTTACAGACCCAGCTCCCGCAACCTAAAGAAAAGAGGTTCCAGAGGGCTGTAAGGATGTAAGATGTAGTTTGACTTTATCACCAGTCTCAGGTGAAGCTGTTCTCAAGAGATGGAGAGGCACCAGGTACATAATCAATATCAGTTTTTCTTCATTTTTATTAATTATATTTTTTAGAAAAGACAGTGTCGTAACAAATGTTGACTTTTCCCCTTCTGTGATGTTTCAAAAGTCTTCATGTAGGATGACTAGGTGCTTCATATGGGAGTCCTCTTTAATTATTTTTTAATAAATTGCACACACTAAGGTGAGAACTGTGCCCACAGAAAGCCACATAGCCACGTCTCTGTGTAAAATCATCCATAGAAAAACTTTTAATGCGGTGAGCTAGACAACACATTAGACCGTTTCATCTACAACTCCTAACGCTTTATGAGTAAAGGGCATTGGAAGGCATCTTCCCTCATGCTGTCTGGTAGCAGGGGCCGCTGTGTTTATGATTCCCCTATAATCTGCACCTCCAAACTAACATCCCTGTGTTCAGATGGGATTCACCTCAAAGACACAAAGACACAGCAAGTTTTATTAGTTCATGTAACTTTTTGAATGAAACAGTAAGTGACAGCTGCGTTTAAATTTGCACTGAAACCTTTTCTTAATTGACTCTAAAACAGACAAACCAAAACAAAGGTATGCTTCACTGAAGAAGAAATATATTCTTTCAGGATGTCTGAAATGGAGAAGAAACATATATTACCCTTTGTTCTTCAAGAAACTTCTCTCGGTGGAAGGGGAAAGAAGGTTGGCTTTTGGAAAAATTTGTAAATGCTAAGATCGGTTAAATAGTAAATATTTAGAATTGAGCCTTCAATAAGTCTCTTGGGGAGGAGTTGAACAAATCCATCACATCTTTTGGGTCTTTATTCTGCTCTCATTTCTTCCCACAGTCCACTCCGTCCCCCTTACATGCTTTCCCTAAGATGTGCAGGACGAATATTTTTAATGGTAAATGACAGCCTGTAAATGGCCTTTTGTCTTTTCAGTGGTGAAATCTTTGTGGACAGTGTGTGTTTGCTTGCTTGTTGTCACTATTTGTTAGTGAGAAGTGGGAGAATGCTGCCTGGGAAGTCGGCTCAGTGTGTATGGTCCTAGAATTGTCAACAGGAAACCCTGTTCTGACCCCAGAGAGAGTAAGGGTTGGTGCGTTCTGAGCCAAGAAAAAGTGATTGTGGATGTGAGAAGACAGAGTCAGGTTACCCAGGATTATATAGTCCATAAAGCAAACAAAAAATCAGTGTGCTTAGCGCTGATGGGGACATCAGGCAGAGAGTTACATCAAAATAGAGAAAAGTCTTCAACAGTTTTTACACGCTATCTGGTGACAGCTTTAGGTTGGACTGTCAGAAGTTAATATGTCCCAGAGTTTTTACCTAATGGTAGGACAGATGCTAGGTTGGATACAAAGGGGGGTAATCAATAGCTATTAAGACTTATTGGCTCAAGCTCATTTTAGCTGATGTTCCAGCTGTGTATGACTGCAGAAGGAAGTTCTACTCAGCAGGCAGAATGTTCAACGTAGGTGTGGCCTTTCCAGAGTTGTCAGTTCATACTGCAGCACGTTAGCATGGAAAAATAGCCTCACGCAGACGTGCTTTTTAGCCTCCTTTTGATGAGTGTTTGCAGGAGAGAGTGCAGGGATGGGCTTTAGGGGAGGGGGATACACAGTGAGGCTCTTCCCACACAAGGGCTATCTGCAACAGGAGCAAAACCTGCTGGTGCATC
Organism: Rhombomys opimus; assembly: GCA_010120015.1. Taxonomy (NCBI): domain Eukaryota; kingdom Metazoa; phylum Chordata; class Mammalia; order Rodentia; family Muridae; genus Rhombomys; species Rhombomys opimus. Next base: position 7,906,944 of record REGO01000033.1, read on the forward strand.
TGTCTGACTTTCAGAACTGGAGCACATGAGCACAACACAGGCACGTGGAGCCATCTCACTGGCCTTAGTTTTAGTTCGTCTTAAAGTAAATGACGGGTGAAAGGGAAGGAAATGAGCCACCTCGGTGTCCTTTCTCCTAATGTTATGTCATTACAATTGGAGTGACTTTGCAGGCGGAGAAGAATGAAAAACTCAGGGTCAGGAACGCCAACCTCATCTACCTGTGACCATGTGACGACAGCATGAGACATGTGACCGTGCAGCTGCTTTCAAGTTGTGAATGGAAATTAGAAGGTTTTGCTGGTGCTGTTGGGTTGCTAATCCCCCATGACTCAGAGACAATGTTGAAAGTGGCCTACACATTTGGAGGCTGCAGAGCCATAAACAGGAAAAGAAAGCATAAAGAAGTGTAAGAAACAAATGATCAAGGGCCTGCTAAGGGGTCTAACGACAACTTGGCGGATTCCTGGAAATTGCCTCCCAGTCTTCATATTGTATATATTATAGTCTTGCATTATGTTGCTCAATTTTACTGTATAGGTGAGGAAGCTGAGATTTGGAGTGAGTAGCATTTGTGCAAAGTCCCTGAGATAGCTTCGGGCAGCAGGGCCCACAGTATTCATAGTCCACAATCCATATTGCATGGTCACAACTGAACGAGACAGATAAAGTGTGGTTGAAAGAGGAAGTGGGGAGTGCGGCTTTGTCTCTTCTTGAAAATTACAGTGTGACCCAGATTTCTGATGGAAATATCTAAAGCTTGTAGACGGGAGGTCTGTGAACACTTTAGTTACAGCACTCAGGAGATCTTAACTCAGTGGAGGCTCACTGTCAGCCAAAACCTGGGATAAACTGGAGTCAGTGAGTCAGTGTCTAGACGTAGAAGTAAGAGGTTTGTCTGGATGATTTTCACAGGGAACCACGTGTCACACAGTCTCATTTATTGGGAGGTTATCTTTTTTACATACACACACACACACACACACACACACACACACACCCCTAACACTTAGCAAAGAACCACAATTCAGCAAAACTATCAACACACAAATAGATCTATAAACAACAGTGAACCACACAAGCCACACTTATTAGACTAAACATGTCCTCAAACCCTTGCTTGGAACTTGTTATTGTTCTTGTCTTATTTACAAGTTGAGGGGAAGGTAAAAGGAAGTCTTCAGTGGGATTGCTGATACCAGTAAGAAGCGAAAAGAAAGGATTAGAAAGAAAAGGAAAGAAAAAGAAAAGAAGAAAGATTTCTTATACCACGTCTAAGCAAGTAAGTGGAGTTTGTTGAACCATAGTCACGTATAGAAATGAATTTCAGGATAATTATCCTACTAGCTCGGAGGTAAAGTAGTGCACTTTCAAAGCTAAGGTGAAAATGCCATTGCTCACAGCGATAGTAGCCTAGCCATCTCGTAAACTCAGGGATGTGTGCTCAGGAGTCTCTAACAACCGGATGCGTTATTATTGAGCTATGAACCCATTTCCTAACCACAGCCCTGCTGGGATAAGGAAGGCAGTTTGCTATGCAGAAGAGAGGGGAAAAAAAAGCTAACCACTAAATATCAGCCATGCCTCTGGCCAGAGAAAAGGCTCTGGAAGAAATGTGTTCCAGAGCTTAGCTTTATATCTGAAAAGTAAATATAATCCAGGACCAAGAGGCTTAACGTGAGATCTTTCCCGTGAATTGATCCCTTTGGAGTCTATCTCCATTCAGCTTTTACCACAGTGGTGGCAATCAGTTCTTACTACGTCTTCTGACCTCAGATGAGATATTCTTGGTAAAGATGGACCCAGGCCACCTTTTCAGGGGGCGGTCTCCTTTCTAACTGCCTGTCAACACAGTCACAAAGCATACAGTCTCTGGCCCTGGCCCCAGTGGAGACCATTGAGATAGCACCTAAAAATGCTATTCCATGTGTGTGGGTAATCATACTGACAGCCTTTTGTTTCAGCTCCCTGTATTTCTGCCCTACTCTAATTGTGCTAAAACGTCAGGATGTCTGATGAAAAAGCAAAAGAAGCTTGATACACAAAGGAGAGAAAAAAAACAGAAGGGGGCTTAGGTAATTTGCAAAATACAGAAAGGTATTTCAGATGATGTACAGCTTCACAGAGACATTTTAAATGCTCTCTAAGCAGGGCTGTTTTTCTTCCGAGAACAGAAATGTTGAAAGTTTTGCAGAGCTCTTCTGGGCCTTTTCAGAAGCTGCAGATGTAAACTGAAGTCAAGGAAGCCGAATTGCCTGTGTGCTGGACATAGCCTTCTATCCCCAGAGGGGCTAGAACTCCCCTGCAGCCAACCTCTTCTCTTCTCTTTAAGGGGTCCTCAGTAACTAGGCAAAGCTGCCATTCCCTGTCAACCAGGTGAGAATCTCAACCAGAGATCTTAGTCAGCCTTCTATTGTGGTACTATTTGAGTGATTACGATCTTATGAGTCAGAGACCTAGCTTCTCTGTGCTCTTTATAATCCAAGGGAACTTACAGGCTCTTCAGAGTAATGTTTTCAATGCATAAGGCAAACATCAAATTATTTCATGGCCAACAGGTATGTAAAATATAATGATCAAAATAGGAAAGAACTCACGGAACAATAGTATATGAGATGGTCAGTTCTACCTGTCAGCTTGACACAACCCACAGGTGCCTGGTAAGAGTCTCAGTGAAGGACTATCCGAATAAAACTGGCACATTGGCATGTCCGTGAGGATTTTCTTGAAGGTCTTAATGGATATGGTTAAGAGCCAACCTGACAGTAGATGGCGCCAGTCTTTTGTCTTGGACGGTGTGAAAGTAGATGAAGCTAGCTGAGCACTGAGCATGAACGCATTTGTTTCTCTCCACCGTTACCTATGGGTATGACATGACTAGTTGTTTCAAGTTCCTGCTGCCTTGGCTTCCTTGCAGTGAGTGCCTATAACTTGAACTATGAGTTTAAACTAATCCTTCCTTCCCTGGCTTACTTTTTTGTCGGGTATTTTATATCACAGCAGAAGTGCAGTTAGAGCAATGACTTCCTTATTAATAAATACAATGGCATAATCTAGTATCAAGCCCAGTATCTTGAGAAGCTGCAGATAAACAAAGTAGGAACAGAGTTCCAGGAATTGCAGTGGGAAATGAATACATATCACAGTGCATGGCTTATGGTCAACTTGGTACAATTGAAGATGTTAAATTTCTGTTAGAGATTAGTGACAAAGAAAATATATTCTTTATCCAAATATATAGACCTGTCTAATTCCATTCATAGGCACTTTGGGAATACCCATGAACCCAATAGGAAGGACCTCTGGAGTATAATTACATATGCAAGATTATACATATGAATATAGAGCAAATACAATTATGCATGTTCATTCACTCATTTATTTCTAGTCTTAAAACACTCTGTGGTCATTGTGTGTAGGGCTGGTGTGTGCTGTGAGTGGACATATGCTGTCGTGCCCCTGTGAGTCGGAGTGCGTTTCGTGGAGTCAGTTCTCTCCAGTTTCTACTTTCACATCAGCTCTAGGATTTAAAGTTAGTCCATCCGGCTTCATAGAAATACTATTTATCAGCTGAGCCGTCTCAGCCACCCTTATTTATATTCTTGCTTATTTCCTGGCTTACTTATGATAGGATTTGAGGCAGCTTCCATAAACAGATGAAGTCAGTATAATGAAGTGACAAGCAAGTGGAAAAAAAGAAGTACAGATGAAAAACTAAGAGGCATTCGGAACGAAGTTAATATGTGAAGTTTACATGGAATGGCTCCATGATGCTACTAAAATGGAATTTTGGTTCTAGTTAGGCATGGTAGTGCACACGTTTAATCTCAGCACTTTGGAACTCAAGGCAGGAGGGTCAGGAGTTCAAGGGTAACCTTGGCTACATAGAGAGTTTGAGGCCAGCCTGAGCTACATGAGGCCCTATCTTGACACCAAACCTTTCCTCTTCCCGTTTTAAAAATTCAAATTTCTAAGACTTTAATGCCAAAGATAAGAAATAATTAGCTATTGACTCATAGCCACAACAACAGAATAAGAAGATATCTGTTTCACTATTGAAAACTATAGGGAAATTTATTCCATGTGTCTTAGGAATGAAATCTCAAAACACTGTAGAGGGTGCCTGTATGGTGTGTCCATTTCTCACTGTTTGGGAGGCTGGGAAGTCTAAGGAAGGGGCACTGGCATAGCTGGGTTTTGGTGAGGGTTCTCTTCCAGGATTGTAGATAGCTATATTTTGGCTATATTGTCACATGCATTAGAGGGACCCAATTTGGTTCCAAATAATACTCAGCACAATGAAATTCACAGTGCTTTATTGAATACACTGTAATGGGCTCCATCTTACAACTTCTCAGTACTAAGCAAAGACATGTTTTTGTGGGCCTTAAGATGTATTTTGAGACTTTATGGTATGAATTTACTTATTTTTTTAGTGTCACCTATCTGAAGGCACTTAACTCTTAGGATAAATACTAGTGATTCTTACTTTGTTATAGATTAATATTAATCCACAATAAGAGTTCTGAGTATCTACCACATTGGATGCTACACATAATTTCAAAGACCTCCATCTTCCATGTGTCTAAGATAGAGGCCAGTAGATAGGCCTTTAGACATATTTAATAAGTAATGTTGATTGTACCTAAGCATTTGGGTTGAGAATCAGTTAGTTGGATTTAATGTTCCTGGCAAGTACTGGAATGTGGCTGCTTCTATGCTGCAAATAAAGAAAACACTCCAACAGTCTGGATGACGGGAAACTCACAGGCACACTTAAAAAACACCACACTCCTCTTTCAGGGCTGGAGGAGTGCCTGGATCATGTAGTCTCTGGTGTGGAAACTCTCCCACTCCTTGGAGCACAGCTCAGATTTCTGCTCGCTGTTACCGTCTTTCCCCAGGAGATGACCCACCCCCAAATGTAGACAGCAGTGCTACATCTGTGGCTTCCTTCAGTTCTTACAATGCACGCTGAGGAGGATTACGTAGAGAGAACGGAGGAACAACAAGCTCTTCACCACGCTGGAGGCCCAGGTTTCCAAGTCTGTGGACAGCAGGGGTGCATTCTCCTCTGGGTGATCTCAACTTCTGTTGCAGGGTTGTGTTACTCTAGGACCCTAAACACAGCAAGCATCTCAAGAGCGTAGTACAAGCAAAAGCACTACTTGGAACCCCTTGGGACCCGGGCCTGCTCATGGGTGAACTATGTAAGTCCACGGACACACACTGATGGGATGTAAATGTCCCTTCCACGTCTGTATTGTGTCGGTGTTAGGGATTGGACCTCTAGGGGACGTCACAGGGCTTCTGCCCTCATGAGTGTGTTAATGTTTTTTCTTATAGAAAGGGTTTGGTGTTCCAGACATGGGCTTATGATAAAAAAAGATGAGTTTGACTTCGTTATTCCTGTCCCAGGTCTGCATGCATGGTGTTCTGCCATTTTATAACTAAGATCTCATGCCACTTCTGGAACTTTCCAGTTCCAGAGCCATGAGCCAAACAGGCTTCTATTGTTTATAATTTCCCCAACCTGTGGTATTTTGGTATAGTATCAGCAAACAGACTGAGGAGCCTATGTGATCCACACTTGATACAATGATTTTTAAGTCCAGGAGATAGACATAGCTAAAACAAGGCTTATTTCAATTATAAACTGTCAAACAGAGAAGTATTTTGGCCGATAGAACTTTTTGTGTATCTGCCCAAAGATAATTAACTGCAAAACATATGTTTTGGTAAATGGCTCAGTTAACTTGCTTTCTGGATTTATCAATTATAACTGTAAAAACAGTTTTGTCCAAATATCCACCTGCAACCTTTTATCTCTGCTATGTTATTGTCTGAAAGGAGTGCTTACTGATTGTTCAAGCGAAAAATAAGTTATTACGGAACACGAGATGTCTGTCTCTACAAAGCCCATTGGAAACTGAAGGTTTGTATCACACGTGCATATACATAATTTGACACACGCATGTATACATGCACGTGTGTGTATATACATATTATTTGTTTTTGCTTTTTCTTTTTGTGTCTAAGACAAGGTCTCACAGCAGCCTGGCCTGGCCTGAATGCACCTGTATTCTGGGCTTCTCTCTAACACAGCGATCCTGGGGTTACAGGAACGAACCACTGCTCTTCGCTGGGTTTATATTTCTGAGGGGGTATACTTTGATGGCTTAGTAAAGGAGGACACATTTCTCAGTAAATGACTTCACGTGTGTGTGTGTGTGTGTGTGTGTGTGTGTGTGTGTGCATGCCTGCATGTGAGTGTGCGTGCATGCACACGTGTGCGTTTCTGAAGATATAAAGTAGAGCCTTACTCGAGACAAGCTCCAACACTGGACTCCAGTTTCGCCTTAATGTTTGTATTTGAGTTAGTTGAAGACTGCGCCCTGAGGCTTGCTGGGACATCTTTACTGTAATACTTCGTGTCTGCCACGTGTTTTGATGCGGCAAAGTGAACAATAGGCGTGCTTCTTCCTTGGGAGGAACCACCCACGGCTCCGTTGCTTACTTTCCTTGCTGCTGTGACAGAAATCCCTGACAAAGCGAGGAAGAAACAGCTGATTTGGGCTGGTGGTTCATGGGTCTATTCCATCGTGGTGTGGAAGGTGCAGTGACAGGAGCCCGAGTCAGCGGGTCGTGTTGTGCGCACAGTCAGCAGGCCGGGAAGCGAGTGTTGAGTCTTTTTACGCTGCCTGGGATCTCATCACGTGGGAGGGCGCTGCCCACAGCCAGAGTGGGCCTACGGTCCTCGGTTAAGCCTGGTAGGAGACACGCCTTCAGACAGATACCCTCAGACCTTTTCTCCAGGGTGCTTCTAACGCCAACTGACAGTCATGATTGGCCATCGTGGGAGAAATGCGTCTGCACTGGCACTAGCTGTCTAAGACACTTAGAGAAGCGGGTCTTCATGTTTTAGGTAATGAGCCAGCTGATGAATTTGATAAGTAATTGTTTGATTTTTGGAAAAAACTCTTAGAAAGCTCACAATGAGAGAGACGGGGGGGGGGGGGACTGACCACTTTGAGTGACGGCACACTCTGCTGACCGAGAGGCGGCCGCAGTGTGGAGATGCCCACCTTTGCCGGTTGCTCCGGGCAGGGCAGCCTTCCTCAGCTCCGTCCCCTGCTGTGCTTCGGCAGGTGAACAGCTTAAGGAAAACAGGCATGGAGGACTGGTTGTGGCCATAGGAGGCTAACAACAGAAAGTGGCGCTTTGAGGAGGGCTGAGAGAACTGCAGGATCCACATAAGCTGTCTGCATTGGCGCGCCTCGCCTGCATTGGATTTGCGCATGCGCACACGTGCAACACCAGTATTAGCAAACCGGCACTAGTATTTCTGTCTCTGCTGGAAGAAGGGGCTATGAACAGTCCTTGCTTTGTTAAAGAGAAGGTTGCTTTCCCTTTCCTTTGCCTTATTTGGGTGTGAGTCATTTTTAACTGGGCACAGTCTGCTTCTTCTATGAATAAATAAAGATGTCTTCTTGATTTGTGATTACGGATTTTACACTACTGACTCCTGGCTCCTGAGCTGCTTGCAAAGTTAAAGTTAAGCTTCCAGCTTCAATCCATTTGAAAATAACTAAGTTGTTCTTTACAAATCAGCTGTAAAAGGCATTTGTCTTTTTTTTTTTTTTTTTTTTTGAGGGCAACGGAGAAAACTGTGACGCCAAGGAGTGTGTAAAGCTCTAGTGTGTTCTCAAAACTTCTGTCTTAGATGAAAATTTAATACTTCTGTAAAACTGAGTTGGAAAGCCAGGTGCATGGTTGTAATCTCAGTTCTTAGGAGGCAGGAGGACTGCAAGTTGGAGGGTGGCACTGGCTTCTGAGGTTAAGGCCGACCTAGGCTACAGGGTAAGACTGTCTCTAAACAAGGACTGCCCCCTTCAAAAGTACGCAAATCCTGTATTTTCCTACAAATGGTGAGTGTTCAGTTCTATCTCTGCCATTTATGAAGTTCTTTCTGGGGAGAATGTGGGACCTTTCACTAATGGCATTGTTGAGATGGCCCTTTTACCAAGCCTCAAGGATGTGACTGGTCTTGCTTCCAAGCGTATTTCTAGGTTTCTTCTGGTTTTTAAATGCTGGAAAAGAACGCACGGACTTCACATTTCTCTGCACCATGAGGAACTCCTTTCAACAAGTCAGGATAAGAATGGATTGCTCTCCTGAGCAGGACTGCTCACTAGGGTACCAACCTAAGCCTCGTGATTGCCAGATAAGTCTGGCACAATGTCAGGTCTCTGCTGTGTGAAATTATCCGAATGTGACCTGGCAAGCAGCTCAAATATCAGCTCTAGGCCCCACCCACTCAGACATTAGATTAATCATTGTAGGCACAAGGCTTATGTGTAGTGTACGCCTGCTGTGCTGCACATCTCCACAGGAGTAGAAGAAGCAGAGCAGACAGCGCACAACGGTGGGGTGGGTGCTCGCGGATCTGAGGATAGTACTTCATGCTCCATTTCATGAGTTTTTTTCTCCTTCACTTTAAAATTTACAACAGTGCAAATATGTATTTGTAATTATCCAAACAACTTAATTTTCTGAAGTGAAAGAAATGCTTTAGTTAATGACAGGGCACGTGCAGAGTCAGGACAAATGGTAACAAGGCCCAAATGCTCCTTGCCTGGTGTTCAGGAATTAACATGCGTGGATATGAATTCTGTGCCAAAACTGATACCCCTGTGTTAAGTAATAAATCAGGACCCTGTTCCATAAAGGACCAAACATTCAAAAAAAATGTAACAGGGTTGGGACAATGGAGAGGAGTAAAAGACAGAATTGCCAGATAATATACACTTAAGATCTATTTACAGGCAATCCCTTCCTCTCTCCCATGCTTGGTCTGAGGCTCTCTTGGCTTCTTCACAGCCCTTTGCAGAGCTCCAAGCCACTGCTACTGGTTTGCACATTGGTAGCTTCAAATGCCAGGTATGCTTACGTCAGGACACCCGAAGAAGTTTTGTTTTGTTTGTTTTTTTTCCCTATATATTTGGGAATATATATATATTCCCTATATACATGGCATTTAAGAATCTCTACCCTGAGAATCTCTAGAGATAAGGATATTCAAATACATAAAGAAGAGAGAGGCCAAGCTGTGTAGCATCTTGCTTGTGTCTCTCCTGTCTTCTTCATGTTCTCTTCGCTCAGCAGTCCTCACCAATGCTTCCTTATGTCCTTCCTTATATAGCCCGCTGGCTGGTAGGTCTCACAATAATACACCGAGCTTGAAACCACAACACGCCCCTTTCCTTCATCTTCCTCACCTTCCTTTCCTTTATCTTTAGCAAATATACACAGAGATTTCACAGACTGTTAAGACTGTTCGTATTAGCCAAGTGCTGTAGCACATTCCTCTAATCTCAGCACTTGGGGAGGCAAAGGCAGGCAGATCTCTGTGAGTTCAAGGCCAGTCTGGTCTACAGAGTGAGACTAGGACAGCCAAGGCTACACAGAGAAACCTTGTCTTGAAACGCCCCCCCCCCCAAAAAAAAATATAGTGAATATTTAGAAATATGGCATTCTGAATAGGGCAAGGAAGAAAATCTTTGTCTTGACTTGCCAAGCTATGGTAAAGACCAGCAATTGCTCAGCACATATGTGCATAGTGAGGTTTCTCTTGGCTGGCAGAGAGTATTTGGTGGATGCTGGACCATCTCAGAAAATTCATGGACTCAGAAGCATGGACCAGTTCCATGACATGGCTCTGAGGGACCTGGGAAGAAGGGTGAAATGTTTCTGGCCCTGTAGTTTAGACATGTCCACATGTGGCTGATGAATTAAAGACCCTCAAGGAAGCTGGTGTTAGAGGGAGAGCCAAGCCACAGCCAAAGTGAGCAAGGAAGTCTGGCAGCCTGGAAAGAGGCAGGGGCTCCTGGTATAGAGGTCACTAGCCTGTGTTCTCTTGTTTTCTTCTCCCTGAACTGGAGTCAAAGAGGAAGTCTTTGACTATGAGTCACTGTGCAAAGTTGACCAAATAATCATCAGAAAGTATGTGTGTGTGCATATACATATATGCATCTGCGCACATGAGTGCATGTGCTTGTGTATGTATGCATTGTATGTAGGTGTGTGAAGAAGGTTGGGGACCACGTGGGTAATTTTTCATGAGCAGTCGAGTGCAGGATATCCAGCAGTTAGCCTGCACACACAGGTTATTTGACAACCAGAACAAACACTTTGCTGTTATTTCTGTTACCTCTGCCGTTCTTGTAAGGTTTCTTTTGTCTCGATGTGTGTGTGTGTGTGTGTAAGTGGGTGGTAGGGGTGGGTGTTTGTGTATGAGTGTGTCTGTGTGTGTGTGCATGTGTATCTGTGAGTGTGCATGAACATATGTGTAGAGAACAGAGGTCAACCTTGGGTGTCATTCTTCAGGCATCTTCCATCTTGTGTTTTAGGACAGGGTCTCTCACTGCCCTGGAATTCATAAGTAGACTAGATTAGAAGGGCTGGCATCCTCTGAGGTGTAGCATACTCTGCCTGCCCGGATCTGGAATTACAAGAACACGTCACTAAGCCTGGCATCTCCCCTCCTCGCTGTGGGTTCTAAACATTGAACTCACACCCTCAAGCTTACTTGCAAAGCAAATACTTTACTGACTGAATCAGCTCCCTGTCTCATGTTTTTCTCTATTTATCTTCTACTTAATTTCAATTTAATTTTATATGAGACAATAAAGTAGATTTGTTCCCATTTTGGGTTTAGAAAGAAAAACCAATTTTCAGGATACATTTGAAAAAGGTTAAATAAAACCTGAAGGGTTTTAAACTTGAGAAAAGTTTTAAAGGCAATTGAATCTTAAAGCTGAATTTTTATTGAAAAAAAGACGTGGGCACTAATATTATTATTTTTTTATTTAGAAAGATTGTGAGAATAACTAATACCCCTTGAAGAGATTAATATATTATTGAAAGTAGTAATTTTAACAGTTTTAAGTTCATGTTCAAAGATAAAATTGGGCTAATTTTCAAGAGACATCAATCTTCACTTCTCAGGAATCATATTGACTGAATTAACTTCAGGTAGCCACTCTTACTATTTGAAGATAATAGGAGTGTGTTGCGGTGTGGAGGGGAAGGAAAAATGATGTGTATTCTAGCAAGAGATTTTCAGTTGAAACATCTTTCACCTATCTCTCTTGAAGCAATTTATATATTCAAAGCATGCTCCCAATCCATGCAGCTTCCATTACTATTTGACTTAAAATCCAGGGCTGGAATGTTTTGTTTTGTTTTTTTTTTTTTTTTAGAATTGGAAGAAAGATTTTTTTTCTTTTAATGGAGTGCATAACACAACAGTTCTAAAGAAAATACTGTTACATGTGAGGAACTCTGAATACTGAAAAGACAGTTCTGTTCTTTCCTTGGTTATATTTCAGGGCCCTGTCTTGACTTCTTTATGGGATTGAACCCTGGAAAGGACAGTAATGTCACACTCACTCCTTGGAGATGATGGTAAAGCAGTTTTCGTCAGTGAAAAAGAACACCTCATTTTCTTCAAGAGCTTTCCAGAGTTAGAGCAATGTAGAAAGCCTGTCTACAGGTAATACCACCTACAGAGCAACTGTGGTCTCTCCTTCCTGAACTGGCTGGGCTTACCTTGAGTTTTAGTCACCGAGAGCTTTCTTTAGTTCTGAGGTGGCCAGGACCCTAGACATTGAGGATGGGAGACTGTTGGTGGTCTGCCTGGCTGGACTGTCTGCCTAGAGATTCATATTATTGGTTGTGACTCAAGTTACATGCGTACATTTCTAAGCCTTTCTTGATGTGATCCTAAAGTAAACAAACAAAAAATATCATAAGGTCCAAAGTAAAAGGAGGAGAAGAAAAATGATCTAGTTTACTATGCAAAGAAATTCTTATAAAATTGTTGGCATTTATCCTGAAATGGTGTTTCTACTGTTTGGGGCAGAAGGAAGAAGTGACATAAAGTCTTTCTGGGGAAGAAGTGGAGTCATGAGATTTTATGTGAACCAAATTCAAAGACAAGAACATGAAGAAAGGCTGATGACCAAGTGTTTGATACGGTTAATATATCAGCACTTGTTAACTTTGATGCAGTTGCTAGTTTAACCAGGATAATTTAAACAAGCTGTTAGAAAATGTTCATCTAAAGCATGGTGTTTTGCTGCTCTGCAATGCAGCAGTGAAACAGGAGCCGAGAGACACAACTTTTGTGCAACGGAAAGAGGAGGAAAATGATTTAGACTCATTTTGCATGGAAACAGAAGGTTTCTTGATTTAGAGTGATAGGTATGTCATGTCTGTATTTAAATTTTGGCCCCAGAAGCAGTTTTACTGCTTCTATGAATATGAATAAACTTCCATTCAAAAAGGTAATTTAAAAATACACACCTCAGTGGAATGGCAATACAGATTAAGCACATTGGGCCATGTTAAACACTGACACTTTATTTCACAGGAGGCAATTATTTAATGTAACTGTGACTGAAACAAGATATTTGTACAATCTATTGTGTAACTTAAAAATGTATATAAATATCCCAACCCATCAGTCATAAATGTTTGATCTAGGTCTAATTGTGAGGAAACATTTAGACAAGCCCAACAGGAGAGATAAAACAAGCAAAGCCAAGGAGATATTGTAGACATGTGACAATACAATTGACTCTGCAGTCACCATGCTTTCTCCGCCCAGATTCAACCAATTTTAGACTGTTTATTGGACAAAGACTTGCACCTGCATAGGACAAGAAACTTTCTTTTCTTGTTTCATTTCTTAAACAAGACAGTGTAGTATCTTGAATGAAGTATAAATGAAGCACTTATATTGTATTATCTATAGCACCCAGAGGTCTAAAGCACACTGGAGGTGTAACATGCTTCATCCCATAGAAGACACTGGAGCATCCTTGACCATGGTACCCACAGGCTTCTGGAGCTCCCTGGTGGATATGAGTGATATGCCACGCATAAAGCGGTGGTTGATCCTTGACTGGAGCCTAGACTTTAGATGAAATTCAGTAGATTCTCTAGACCAGAAACGACATTATTGAGACAGTTAGGGAAATCAGAATTGTAAAGGTTTTTAAGAAGAATAATCCATATTTTAAACAGACATGTAGTTTAGACAATCAGTGGATTATTATCGCTAATTTGAAACACTCTGGCATGGGCAAAATTCCAGGAAAATGAATGAAAGTTCTAAATTAATGAACATGTCCACTTTTCTTTTTAAAATGTGTATGAGTGTTTTGTCTGCATGTGTGCAAATACGCCATGAGATTTTTGGTATCCTCAGGGACCAGAAGAAGGCGTTAGATTCCCTGGAACTGGAGCTACAGACAGTTGTGAACTACCATGTGGGTGCTGAGAATTAACCCGGGGTCCTCTGTAAGAACAGCAAACGTTCTTAACTGCTCTGTCGTCTCTCTGCCCCATGTGTACATTTTTCAGAGCATTTTACAATGAAGTAAAAACATGCCTGAGTATGGGTTTTGGGGTTAGAACATGCTTTTCATTATAGCACTTAGCATTTGGTCTCAGGGACCTGCCGGTGACTTCCTCACAGCTCACCACCCCCGTCTTTTTTCAGAGTGGAAGAAACTACGTATTTAGCTCTCTGGGAGAGGCCCTGAGCCATTCCACACCTACCAGCCTAACTCTTCTGTTGCCTGTTCTCAGGTTGATACGCAGGATTCTGATTTCCTCATAGGTAATTGAAGCTCTAATGATATCCTTTATTTAGTTTTTTTTTTCCTTGTGTAGATCATCATCATCAGACCTGGACTGGGAAGCTTCATAATATTTTGGTATGTAACTGGAAACTCTCTGAAGCTAGCTCTTTCTCTGAGTGACATTTATAATCTGAAAACCCCATTTTCCACTGTGTTATTCTCATTTATGAGCCAAATCAGAATAAACTAAGAAATTTGTTCCCAGGCTAACATGGCAATATAATACTATTGGTCAATTTCCAACTCCAGTTACCTTTGGATTTCCCCTGAAAATGGAGTCTGGGTGGTGTTTATTTTACACGGAACAGATTGTTTATTTATTTATGGGTTAATTATTTTATTATCCTCTCAATCTGAGTAAAGCTTACTGTTACTGCTTAAGCATAGGATCATATAATGGGAAGATTTTATTTTTTAAGCAACTGTGGGCTTAGATGCCCAGATGCAAGTTAGATGTTCTAAAAATGAGTATTTATCGTTATACATTTATTAATAATTAAGAGAAAATTAATAATATGAAAGCATAACAATGTAAAGATATCCCTATCTATGAAATTCAACCCTAATGACCTGCCCAAGGTTCTGTGATTATAGGTGTAAATTCTTTTGCTATCCTTTTGATTTTTGATTTATAAAATGACTTAAGAAAGATTATATACCTAAGCTCCCAACTATATCGTAAAACCCCTTATTGGTTAAGTGTTTTTTTTTTTTTAAGGATGAACCATCGTTCTAAGTTTTCAGGGGAATGCAAGAGATATATTGCTTTCAGTGTTATCTATCAAAGGCGCCTTCTTTTGTGACTCTGCGGATAAGGCTAAAGTTGTGGTCATTGTTTAGAACGTCTTAGTCTGTTAATTTAATACTCCTACTTTTCTCTTAGACCCAGGAAACAATAATATTCAGGAGTTTCTCTGGTATGCAGTTTCTACTAGTTCCAAGTGTATGTCTCCTGTCTTTGAAGCGTTACAACCGCTCTCTTTTAGTGGCAAGCATCATCCCCCTTTCATTCTGTAGTAACTAAAGCCATGGTGGTGCTAGGTGTCCTACCCAATGGTATGAAAGTCAAGTTTGGTGTATGGCTCAGGTGTGCGGATATCTTCAAATATATAGTCTTATTGTTTTGACATGTGTATAAGAGATTGGCATTAAATTTTTTTTTGTTTTATACGTATATGTGTAACTGAACGTTTGTATGGGTGTCATGTACATGCAGGTGCCTGTGGAGGCCAGAAGAGGGCACCAGATCTCTAGGAGCTGAAGCTACAAGTAGTTGTGTATTGCCTTGTCCAAGCGTTCTCTTTTTTTCTTCCTTTATTTATTTAATTTATTTATTGTTTTATTAATTACAGTTTATTCACTTTGTATCCCAGCTATAGCCCCCTGCCTCATTCCCTCTCAAGCCCACCCTCCCTCCCTCTTCTCCTCCCATGCCCCTCCCCCAGTCCACTGATAGGGGAGGTCCTCCTCCCCTTCCATCTGACCCTAGTCTATCAGGTCTCATCAGGACTGGCTGTATGGTTTTCCTCTGTGGACCAGAAAGGCTGCACCCACCTCAGGGGGAGGTGATCAAAGAGCCAGCCACTGAGTTCATGTCAGAGACAGCCCCTGTTCCCCTACTAGGGAACCCACTTGGACATTGTTTCAAGTGTTCTTAACTATTGAGCAATTTCCTTACCCCAATAGGCATAGTTTTGATGAGATGGTTAATAGGACTTAGATTTTTGCCTTCATTGGTAAAGAATGCCTTATAAAATTCGATGTTGTATCAAGTGATTTAAATAATACTTTTCATACTTATACTTTTACTGATGGCTTATAAAATTGGTTTCCTAAGGTGTTGATGAAAATGAGCAATTTAACCATCTTCAAAAGTCAAGGTATGTTATGGGGGCTTCACCGACTGGAAAACCGGACTGGATGGCTCCCAAATCTCTGGTTACGCGCAACCTTGAGCTGCTGGGAAGTAACAGCCGGCTGTCCCACTGATGACCAAGCTGGCTAATCTAATTTTAACAAGTATTGTCAAGAGGCTCATCTTGCAGAACAATCAGACATGTTATAAGGGTGGAGAAAGTAGACTCTGGAACCCGACCTGTAGATTGTGACTCCTTTGGGGTCAAAAGACCTTTCACAGGAGTTACATATCAGATCTCCTGCATATCATACATTTACATTACGATTCATAACAGTAGCAAACTTACAGTTAAGAGGTAGCAACAAAATAACTTTATGGTTGGGGCCACCACAACATGAGGAACTGCATTAAAGGGCCGCAGGGTTCGGAAGGTTGAGGGCCGCTGCTCTGTGTGCTGCTGGCTATGACCGAATCTTGTTCAAGACATATTTTTAGCTGTGCCGTCTTGGCCTTTGGCACCTTTACATGTCTGCTTTTCTTTTTCGAAAGTTATTGTTGTGGGGGAGGGGGATTTTCCGTAGCAGGTGTTTGGAGGTCAGACAATGTGTCTCCATTTTGATGGGATGGAATAGGGGTGGCTAGTGCCCCTTCTAGCTGGACCAGGGGTTAGTGAATTAGTGCGGGCACAGTGTTTAGAGCATGCCTGGCGTGCAGCAGAGTGCTTAGAGGGGAAGCTCAGCAGCGGGAAGAACAGCTCTTCCAAGCTTTTGTGCATTTAATGCCGATTTCGCCAGGTCTCCGGCCTTCAAGAGTAGAGTGAACCTGGTGGTGAGTTTTGCACATTCTTAATAGTTCTTTCCTCGGGTGTCATTATGGGCCATTCTGGTTCCATCTGAAACCAATGTGAAGGCAACATATGGCCTCTTTCCCGCTTCCCACTTACGCCCACACATGCCTATCACTTGGCACTAGCTCCTGTCATTGTAGCTCCCGTCTCCCGTCTTCCTCTCATTGCCTCCCTAGGATGTTCTGCAAACATTGAAATAACTTGGGATCACAGTTTATGAAAAAGAGTTTTATATATATATATATATATATATATATATATATATATTAACTGATTGCTTCCAACAGAAGGTCTTGAGGTAGCCACTAAGCTTATAAAATGTCCTTCAGTCAATCAAAAATATTTTAGCGATTTCCTTCCTTACTGGAGGTCAGTTAGTGGTGAAGGGAGCTCACTCTCCCAGGCTTGGTTCCCAGTCTGAGCATGTGTAGTGGGAGCCAGCAATTAATATTCAGTTCTCACTCATAAGTGTCTAGGTTTCTCAGCCCGTGATTATTTTGAGTCCTTCCCGACATTCTTAAGCACGAAATGCCTGTCTAATTATTTTGATATATTCCTCCTGGGCAGTGAATATTGTGGGTTTTGTGAGAATGCAGTTGTGAACACAGGGGTATGTTTTCCCTCTTCCGTCTTCCTTGTTGTATCTCTCAGTGTTATGTTCTGTGATCTACTTAATTTGATTTATGTTACCAAGTGAGTTGGGCGCCAGTGCACTCTCTCCAGAGCAGAATCTGTGGGGCCAAGTCTCATTCCTTTAATAGAGAAACAACTTGGATGCCAGGGTTTCTTGACCTATTTAAAAATAAACCCTGTGTGAAAATCTTGTGTGCTGGTCGTAAAGGGATGGATGACCACATATGTTTTTTTTTTTTTTTTTGAAGGTGCCTTTTTTTTCCCCCACAAACTATGACATTATTAACAGGAGTGAGGACAGTTGGGTTATAAAGCAAGAACTGGCAAGCTTGAGACATAGATTGTTCCTAAAAAACAGAATCTGCAAGCTGTTTGGGTTTTCTAGATGGCAGATTAACATTGAGTGGTTATTTTTTTTTCTAGTGAACAAAATTTTTTCCTTCCTATATTTTAGTTCAAAAACATGAAAATAGCTTTCTAAGGCATAGAATCCAATTCCAAGAATGATGAGGTGTTGGTTGGAAAATCCAAAATTGTTTGAAGTAATTTCTACAGATGAGTAGCCCTATTTTTACCCCCCTGGGAAAAATTTCTGTACCACTTTGTAGTCAGTGAGAAATTGGAAAAGGGAGAGTAAAGTTCTCAGAGTTCAAAAAGTTTCTTCTTCTCTGGCATTCCCATTGCTGTTCAGCTTGTTTTCCTCTGTAGAAACATTGACACTGTTCCCAATAAAATCACAAAGAGGGAGCTAACTACCTTGGGTACTTGGTTACACAGGAAAAATATAAACAGATCTTAACAAAATCTCAGGACGTTTGTTAATAATTAGTAAGCCACAAGGAACACTGGGTAGATGCCTTGCAGTGATATTGAAATTAAGCTCTAGATCTGAAAAGCTCAATGCCACAAACCTTTTTTTCTTATCCACTCTGTGTGGATAAGGCAGTGTGCCAGTTGGTGAGGAGGGGAGGGAGTCCCAGCTTTGGAGCCCATCAAGGATATGACTGAGGCAAACTCTGCCATCTTGTGGCACCATCTTGTCAGTAAGTGACCTGAGGGGTTTGGGGCCCAGGGAAGACAGTACGGGGCATGCTAGCGTTCTCTAAACTGTGACACACATAACCTCTGCCCGGACATTTGTCTAGTTACTCACTCTGCCTTTCCTAACACACAGGAAGCTCAGGGGGGAGAGAACCAGGTAGAGGCTTCAGGAGTCCCTTATTCTTTGGTGACATTTACTGTAAAACTTTTGCATCTACATGTAACAACTTTCCCAACTCCTTATACCTATTAGTTCTCATGCTTTACTCAGTAGCTGAGTTATTTGAATATTTAGTGATAATGGCACACATAAATGTTTATTTATTTTTAGTATTTATGTGTGTAGATGTGACCTTGCATGAGTTTGTGTACTACACACATGTAGGAGCCAGGGGAGGATACAAGAAAGCCAGGGTTATCTGGATCCAGGCAGTTGTGAACCTGCTCTCTCTGCAGGAGCAGCTAGTACCAGCCCCTAATTTCACATTTTTTAATTTTTTTTAATTTTTATTATTAGTTACATTTTATTAACTCTGTATCCCAGCTATATCCCTCTCCCTCATTCCCTTCCGACCCCACCCTCCTTCCCTCATCTCCTTCCTGCCCCTTTCCAAGTCCACTGATTGGGGAGGACCTCCTCCCCTTTCATCTGACCCTGTTTTATCAGGTATCTTCAGGACTGGCTGCAAAGTCTTCCTCTGTGGCCTAGCAGGACTGCTCCTTCCTTGGAGGGTGAGGAGGCCAAAGAGCCTACCATTGAGTTCCTGACAGAAATAGTTCCTGTTCCCCTTACTATGGGAAACCAATTGGTTACTGAGCTAACACGGGCTACATGTGTGCAGAGGTTGTAGGTTATATCCATACATGGTCCTTGGTGGAGTGTCAGTCTCAGAAAAGACCCCTGGACCCAGATATATTTGGTCTTTGTGGAGTGCCTATCCTTTCCACGTCATACAAACTCCCCTTCTGTCATATGATTCCCTGCACTCTGCCGAAGGTTTGGTTATGAGTTTTAGTATCTGCTTTGATACACGGCTAGGTAGAGTCTTTCAGAAGCCCTCTGAGGTAGGCTCCTGGCCTGTTACTTGTTTTCTCCTATGTCCAATGCACATCCCATTTGTCTTTCTAAGTGAGGATTGATCATCTTACCCCGGGTCCTCTTTCTTGTTTATCTTCTTTAGGTGTATAGATTTCATTATGTTTATCATATCTTATAGGTCTATATAAGTGAGTATATACCATGTGTGTATTTCTCCTTCTGGGATACTTCACTCAGAATGATCTTTTCTAAATCCCACCATTTGCCTGCAAATTTTACATTTTTAACTTACTGAATTTAATAGGAACAGATTCTAAAGAAGGATTACTGAGAGAGAACATTTGTGTTTACTTCCATGATATGTGAAAGTAAGAGGCTTTGTCCATTCTGGCTAGTATTCCATCCTTAAGCCCCAAACACTGTGCTTGCTTGGTACATGGTCCATCACACTGATGACTGAACACTGAAGGCAGAGTCCCATCCTCAGTCCCCTAGTGGAATTCCGTTCCATGCTTGCTCCTGTGTCAGACAGGTGGGCCTAGGATGGACAGCACCACAGAGATGGGGAAAGGGACTTCTTGAAATAAAAGGAGCCGGTCAGGTTAAAACAGAAATGAGATGTTTTTGATGAACATTGAGAGATGCAGGTCTGCATGAAATAGCTTTGGGACTGTAAGTGGAGGGAGGCTGCAGGCCTGAGACCCGACTGACTCTTCTACTTGCTTGATTCTGAGTTTTAAGCTCATAGAATTTGCTTTACATCGTATAATAGATACGTATACCTGGAAGGGTTATAGGACCTATAATTTTCTCTGATTTCCTGGATACATTTTTAAAATTTCAATTAGAATTTTGACTTTTACTGACCAATCATGCAAAAAGTAAGATCTGATACATACACACGTACACACACAGACACACATGTATGTTTCAGGATCTATTCTCAGATGCTAGATTGGTGGGCAATGTGTCCACATTAAATTAATCAATACATATATTATTTGGTTTATCTTTACTTTTAACCCACATCCAAATGTAATTTTTTGAGTTAATGATTCTAAGTTGAATAATTGACAAATTATGAGTTGTAACTGGAAAGTTTTGTTTATATTTTTGTCTCATTAGTCTTGTTGGAGTTCTATTTTATTACATTTTCTCAGCTTTTGTTGTTATTAATTTTCTTCATAGCTTTCTTCATTGATTTCTGCCTTTATTATGGATATTTTTTCTTGGCTTTACTGTTTTGTTACTGTTCTAATTTCATAAACTGAATCATATTTGTCTTATTATTTCTAGCTTTTCAATAAATACTTTTGAAGCATAAATTTTCCACTAAAATACATTAATCATGTCCCTAAGTTTTTACATGTATTTCAGTGAAGGTAAATTTGAAATATTTCCCATTTCAGTTACTTTTTGACCCAAATGTTTATATATGGGCAAGATTGCTTCCAGGACACAGACATTTAAGCCACAGGGGCTCAGGGAGTTGGCTCAGTTTGCGAAGTGCCTGAATTCTATCCCCAGGATGCACGTACAAGCCAGGCATGGTGACATGCACCTGTAAACCCAGCACTGGGGACAGAGGTGGGGGCAGGCCCAGGCAGATTCTGAGGGCCCTTTAGCCAGTCTAGTTGGAGCCTGGAGCCCCATGTTCAATGAGACACCCCATCTCAAAAACTGAGGTTAAGAGCAATAAAAGACTTTTGAAGCTGACCTGCAGCCCCACAAGCACATACACGTGTTTGTGAACTGGTATACATGGACACACATGTGTATACCCCAAATGCCACAAAAATTAAAGTGTACAAGCTAAGCCTTCATTATTGTTTTACTTAACTGGTAGATTTTAGTCAGAGAAAATATTCTGAGGCCAGTGTGTTTAAAAACAAACGTCTGTGCTGGACACGAGTGTGTTTTCTGTTTTCCAACCTTGGAGTTCTATTTATCTTAAGAGTCTGCATTCACTAGCTGCCGTATGCATCTCTGGTCCTTTCTTTCGCCTCAAACTATTTGTTTTGGAGAGTTATACAGCCATCATTGAGTTCTTTATACCTCTCTCCAGTTCTAAGGTTCTGCTTCAAAGGCTTCATGTTCTGGGGAGGAGGTAAAGGGCAGGTGCCCTGGTTTAAGTTTTGTAGGTTGTAACATATTGGTTTATAAGTGAGATCTGGAAAATTGTTATTAGCTTGAAATATGAAACTTGACCCTTATTTGAAACCATGTCAAAAATCAAGTGCTCATTGATGATAGAAATAATATGGAAGGGGATACAAACAAACAAACAAACAAACAAACAAAAAGGTCTGGAAGACAAGACAGAAGTTGTGGGGACATTATGGTAATAGGATAGGTTTACAATCACTATAAACTGAAAAAAATGTTTTTTTCAGATGTGTGTTTTTCTAGACATTTTATTTTCATGTCATTACTTATATGAGGAACTGTTACTAAATTTAATATAATGACCATGTATTTGGTAATTTTCTATATTTACATGTTAATTTTAATACTATATGTAAGGATTTTACATGTTGAATTCTATACTTTGAAAATATCTGGCCTGAATTTTTTTTAAGATTTATTTATTTATTATTTATACAGTATTCTGCTTGCATGTATGCCTACACACCAGAAGAGGGCAACATCTCATTGTAGATGGTTAATAGTCACCACGTGGGTGCTGGGAATTGAACTCAGGGCCTTTGGAAGAACAGCCAGTGCCCTTTACTTCTGAGCCATGTTTCCAGCCCTTAATTCTTCTTCTTCTTTTTTAATCATCATAGCTTTTACTAATTCTTTTTACCAGTGTTATGTTATGCTGTTAGATCACAGTAGTTAGCATCTTTGGCTTATTCCCATTATCAAAGGAGAAGGTCTCAACACTTGTTCATCATCTATGTCACCGAGGAATGAGGAACCTCATTCCTGAAAATGGCCCATGTCAGGAATCTGGGGAAGGCCTGCTTGGCATTTATCCTTAGCTCTCTCTCTGTTGTCTGGGTGACTGTAGCTGGAAGACTGACTTCTGAGATCATGGTTTTAGTTGTGCCCCTGGGGCCTAGGGTCGCTGGGCTTCTTCCTTGTATGGCGTTTCAACCACCCAGGCCCGTATCCAAAGCTTGGGTCTGTCTACAGGGCATTCTTAGAATATTTGGACTTTGAAATTAAGTTCAGCTTTCACTAGAGGGCACGGGCTCTGTCAGATGTAAGATCTTATGAGTGGTAACAAGGGAAAGGTTTGAACCCAAGAATTGTGCATACAAGGAAAGGAAAGAAGGGAGTGAGGAAAGGTGAAAGACCCAGGAAAATTCCTTGAGGCTGTGAGTTCCAGACCTGCCTGAAAAACATATAGGGACCCTCAAATACACAAAGTAAGTAAAATCAAAGAAATAAAAATCCCAGGCATTTGAACCTACAAGATCAAACAAATTGCAATTAGATTTATCTGCATCATTAAAACCAATTAATAATATAAACTTTTGACACAACCATACTTTAACACTAGGGTCATAGAGGAAAAACATATTTAAAAAGACCTGGTGACTTTTACTTTTGAGATTAAATGAAATTAGGGGAGGCAAGGAGAGAGAGTGAGTTGCAAGCTAAAGGCTGGGCATGGGCACAGTGGGAAAGTGAGGGCAGGGGTAAGTGAGCGTGCAATGAAAGGAGTGAGCAAAGGTGGACCACTCGGAGCCGCGGGGCCCACAGGGAGCCAGGTGGAAAATAAAACCACTTTTGCTTTCGCCTAACTGCAAATCAGAATAAATCAACCCATAGACAAATGGAAAATCTCACACACAGCGTCTGTGAAGAGGTGAAAACAGAAGTCGGCACACATGCAGACAGGGAAGGGGGGAAAGGCGGTGTCCAGCTGTAATCGCTCTGTGCTCTGCTTCACAGTGTCTGTATGACTTCCTGAGACCCGATTCAGTAAGGTGGTCAAAGTCAAAAGAAAAAAAAACAAAGACTTTCTTCAGAAATAAACACAAAATATGCTTCTTCAGAAAATTCTGTTTCTTGTTTTATGGTTCCAGTAGCTTGGAAGGCGCTATCTGGAGCTCAGCCGCATGTGAACGGTAATAAAACTTGTACTTCCACATGTTCCCACTAGGTGTCTCTTTTCATGCACGTTGTGACCACAGAGGAAGCTATGATGTTGCTGAAGGCATTGGCTTATATGTATTGTATTAGAAAAACAAAACAAACAAACAAAAAATCTGAATTTTGGAAGATGTGAAGAATGTCTTTAGTCCTGAAGAAATAAAAAGGGTCTCTTAACTCTTGTTTTAGAGCTTAGGAGACACCAGCATTCACTTGGCAGCAAATAAAAAACTCAGGTCCCTGCGTTGGTGATGCTGATAGAGCAGAAGACAGAGGTGCCAGACTTCAGAGCCTGCCCAGTTAGGATTTCAGCTGGGAACTCAGCCCCACTGCTCTTAAAGGAAACCCCTGGAAGGCTACTCGATGCCAGAATAGTCCATGTTTGGCTCTCCAGTGACTCTAAGGAGTTTATATCCTCCTGACAAAATTCAGGCTGTGACATCTCATCTGTGATCCCCTGTGTAGCCATCTACATCTGCACATGATAACTGTGGTCGTGTTGGGTACCTTATCAAAGAACTGCTCGCCTGCCTCTCCTCATTCCAAATCAGAGGTGAGGTCTACATAAATCCACAGATAGCTATCAGCCTCCCGGATGTCTGAGCTTGCTGATGCTGGAGTCATCCATCTGTAAGAGTGTGTTGGGATTTACTGCTCACAGAAAATTCAAGCTTGCTGCAAAGAAGGAGAAAAGGCAGAGAACACCGAAGGAGACGAGAGCTGGTGACTAAAGGGCCCTAACCCTGGGCCTCAGATCTGAAGATCTGAGTATGAATTCTGACTGTCTAACCAGCTAATGTTAATCCTGAGACTCTCCAGAGAAAAATCAAGTCCACCATTTTGGGCCAAATTTGAAAGCAAATTTTATTAAATATTAAATACTGATCAAGAGATAGATTTTGGTCAGAACCACTCCCTGGAATTTCCCAGCTAAGTGACCCCGAGACCTGTGATCTAGGGATTTATTAAGAGAAACCTATAGGCTACTCTGTTTTCCCATGAGGTTTTTGTTTTATCCCAGGAACTACAGCTCCCAGCATTCCGGGGGGTTACCTGGTCCTGGGGCAGGTGGGGCGCACAGGTTAATTTTGGGTATTACAATAACCCTGAAAACTAGTCAGTGGTACCTGTCAGCAAGGTGGTGTCTTCCTTCCTCACATGCTGGGCGTGGCTCCACACAGGTTTGCAGTGAAGCCTGGGGAAAGACTGTGAGAGCACTGCTAGGTATCATTCCAAGGGCATCCTGGAGGAACGGCCCCAATCTTGACAAGGCAGCCTTTCCCTGACCATCCACGCACAGGCTTAGCTCTGCATGGGCTCCACTCTCTGCATGAACAATCCTCAGACACTCATTTTGCAAAACCACAGAGCTCATTAAGGGGAGAAAAGAACTAACCAGACAAAAGAGGAATTTCGGTTTCAACTCCAGAACAACGTGTGCAAGATACTAGTAGATTTTAACTTGGTTTTCCCTCAGTTGCAACCGCTGTCCCCTGCCCTCCTGCTAACACTGTTCACTGCTGTGAAGGGCTATGGAGTCAAAGGATATCAAGGCTGAACTGAAGTGTTTGGCTGCCTCAAAGCATGTACACGCTTTCCGGATTTCACCAAGGAGAAAAACAAACTCTTTTGTAGAGAAAAAAACTTGATCATTGTTCCTGTGGTGAGGAATCCTGGGGAGGGGAATGAAAAGGTAAAGAAACAAACAAACAAACAAACAAACAAACTAAACAGAGGATGTTATGTGCTATGCATGGCCCACCTTAGAATCTATTTGTTCTTTAACCCCAAAGGCTGCAGAAACTTAGTGCTCTCTACCATGGTAGGAATAGGAGAGGATCATGGAGAGTCTGCAGCGGACCTGGGAAGCGTTTACTTGTCTGCTGACCATGGTTTCTGTGACTCTCCATGGTTTTGAACTCCATTTCTTACCCACCTCAGAGCACAGGTGCAGTGTAAACCTTTGAAGACACTCCTGGGTTTCCCATCCGTTCGTATTGGACTTAAGCACACAGTAAGTCTGGATCTTAGAGTGGCGAGTTCTGAGTTCTTTGGGTCTGGAGCCAGCATCAGAGAAGGTGGAGTTGCACACACACAAGTTGTATGCAATGGTGAACAAGGGCTCCCACTGGGGCATGTTTGTGTGCACATATGCGCGTGCTCTAGGGTTGCACTATACGGACACTTCTGAGGGATTGTTCATCTAAGTGACTGTAGAGTCTTTAGGCTTACCAAGGTACTGATCTACCCGACACACCAGTGAAGGGAGTGGCCAAGTTCAAGGTGTAGGGACTGGAAGAAGCTTCTGTTGGGGTACAACCAATGGCAGGTACCCTGTTCCTTCAGATGAAAGGTGCGCTGTGGGTAGAGACTTTAATCTTTGAGTTTGGTGTTCTGGAAGCTTGCAGAAGAACAAGCAATGCCTGTTGATGAGCAACTCAGAGGAGGCTCATGCCTCCCAGAAGAGCATGGCCAGCAGTCATTTGTGCTTGGTAGGTCCTTCCCGTGTACAGCAGAGGAGGCTTGCTCAGGATCCCTTGCAGCTATGCTGTTATTACTCCAGTGATATGATCTGCAAAGTTTGTCACTGAATGCAAGCAGGGTCTCACGTATGTGAGATCTGTGTGCTTGAGTCTTGGTTGTCACAACTGACAGTGTCTGTGAGAAAGCATGGGGAAGGTGGGATGGGGATTGTCAGTCTTCTCAGATGGTGTATTCCTGGACTTTAATGATGTTGAAAATAAAGTAATTTTAAGCATCACAGTTTTTTTTCTGTTTTTATAAAAAAGCCTGTGATTTTCATAGCCATCTGTCAATTCCTCACCACAGTGGAGAGAACAGAAAAGATATTCTACAAAGTGAGAGGAAAAGAGAAAACCAAAAAAGAGGATTTCCTGAAAAATGAGACCGACCGAACTGAGATTAAAAGAAAAAGAAAAGAAGAAAAAGGAAATAATTTCTATGAACTGCTTTTGTTTCTATCAGTTTCCTGAAGAAACGATCCCCAAACAACTTGCATCCCTATGTTGACATGCATATCCTAATGGCAGGTCACTCTGCATTTGCTTTCTTCACACCTGCTCTGCTGTGACAGGAGAAATTCCATGTTAATTGGCAAAACGAATGGATTGTTTCATGTCCCATGCTTTTACACAGGAGCCAAGATGAGTGCTGTCTTTGCTTTCTGTGGTGCCACTGTGATGGGCCATCAGCAGTACATGCCTGCTGACCACGTGCTCCTGGTGCCAGTCAAAGGAGAGGGTTCCTGCTGTAGGAAATGCATGGTGTTGACTGATGAGTCTTACACCCTAGAAGGAAGGATCCCTGCCCTGTTTCCTCTGTTCCATCCCGCATTAATGATGCTGAGTGTGTTTACATTCCTGGCCTTTCTATAATCCTGCTTGTTGCTCTTCCAGTGCCTTATCAAATGCTAGCATTGTGACTTCAGAGGTCAATGAGCTATGAGCTAATCTGTGCTTTCAGAAGTTTGGCACTCTGATGAAAGAAGGGGGAGATAGAAAGACCTGGAGGGGACAGGAGCTCCACACTGTGAGCAACGGAGCCAAAAAATCTGGGCCCAGGGGTCTTTTCTGAGACTGATACTCCAACCAAGGACCATTCATGGATATAACCTAAAACCCCTGCTCAGATGTAGCCCAAGGCAGCTCAGTGCCCAAGTGGGTTCCCCAGTAATGGGAACAGGGACTGTCTCTGACATGAACTCAGGGGCCGGCTCTTTGATCACCTACCCTTGATGGGGGAGCAGCCTTATTAGACCACAGAGGAAGACAATGCAGTCAGACCTGATGAGACCTGATAGGGTCAGATGGAAGGGGAGGAGGACCTCCCCTATCAATCAGTGGTCTTAGGGGCATTGGAGGAGAAGAGGAAGGGAGTGTGGGATTGGGAGGGGACAAGGGAGGGGGCTACAGCTGGGATAGAAAGTGAATAAACTGTAATAACATAAAACATAAAAATTAAAATTAAAAAGAGAAAGAGAAAATAAAGAAGTTTAGAACTCTGTGTGTTTTCATTTAAGGCCCAGGAAAAGAAGAATGAACCTAGTCCACACTGTATTTAAATTGGAAAATTATTTCCAAATCATAGTTAGGGTTTTTTGCAATTGATTTGTTGTTATAGGTATGTGTGTGCAAGTGCATGTGTGTGCTCATGCATGCGGTGCACGTGTGTGTCTATGTGTGCGTGTGTGTGTGCGTGTGTGTGTGTGTGTGTGTGCGCGGACTTTCTATAATCCTGAGTGCCACAGCAGTTGTGTGGTGATGAGAACACCTACTAGGTGTCTGCTCTCTCTTGGCACTGTGGGATTCAGTGACTGAACTGTGTCAGCAGGTTCACATAGCAAACGCTTTCAGCCGTTGAGCCTGTTACTGGCCCTAGTCTCCTTATTTTTTTTTTAAGACACTTTAAAAATAAAGAGGACTTTACACATTAAACTTCATCATTCTAAAGAGTATCATATCCAAAGGGCACTAATCAAATGCTGCTGCTACGTCTCACGAACCTACAAATCCACGTACTCAAACCCTTATTTTCAGTTCTTCGTAAGCATTGAATATGCCAACCTTCTTCAATAACACCATTTTGATGCACACCCACGTTCCTGATCTAGTTTCTGGTTTTAAAATGATATGGAAACAAAGTGGATGGCTCGGATGAGACTTACCAAACAGTTTCTAAAGCAGCTAGACTGCACTTGGTGTCACTTGGTGTGAGGACGATGTCTGTGCTGAAAACAGCGTGGAACAATTCTCCGTCTGCACGTGTAAGTAAAGCCTCTTTGTGGCTAACTGTAGGATTCATTTGACAATGAACTTCGCTTTCTGCCTTCTAGGTGCAGACCCGTCAGGAAGGCAATGTGTTTCAAGTCACAGACTTAGAAGCAGAGTGTGCGTCATTGGCTTGGCTTTGCAACGTGTTGTGGGAGCTTAAATAGTTCTGTAAAGAAGATGACTGTTACCGGTATTAGGGAGAAAAGTGTGCTCTTGAGATCAGCAACAAGGCTCCAAAAGTGTTGTGTGGAGATCTAGCCAGGGATTTTAATCAGCCTCCGAGTGTGAGAACAGTTCCACTTGATGAAGCCAGTTATCACACCTGCATAAACCTCCTAAGCGTGCACGCATTCCATTTGGAATAGTAGTTTTGTATAACAAACCTATTTCTAGATAATTGCTCCCATTCGAGGCAATTGCTCCCACCTACCGAGTGATCACGGTGCCTGAGTGCTTGCCATAAGCTGTTTCATTTAGTTTTCACAACCCCCCACGAGCTGGTTATTATTATTTCTGTTTAACTGGTGCGGTATCCTCTAATCAGACAAATTAAATGATTTTCAAAAGTGTGCATACTTAACAAGTGGCGAAGGTGAGATTCAGACACAGATCCATTTGCCTCTAATCCACATACTTTAGTGCACCAAGTTAAGATAGAGATATCTTTTTGTTTTTGCACATATAAAATAACCTGGAATCCTTGCAGATACCCTGGTCCCTAAATTGTCATATAAGGTTTACATCATACATATAGAAATGTGGTTTCTAGAACACCGTAGACCTCAATAATTGTTTATATATAATAAATGCCACAAAGAATTGATGCGTTCCATAATAAAAAAATTATCTTCAGGACTTACACATTCTACATTTTGTCCTTGTCTCCTGAGACTCAAATTATGATTCTTTTCCTGCTGGATTTTTGTCCTCGCACATACTATGTTCAGGTTTGGTTGTTGTTTGGTAATTCTCACATCTGTGCCAAAGCATAAAACTTTAAATAAAATTAATAAAAATCATTTACACAAATTGATTTTATTTGAGTGAGTTATTATTCCAATTATTGTTCATAAATGATTTAACAACATGAACATATTCATACTTGCTCAATGGCCATAAATACAGTGGATAAATATCTTGGTTCAGTGCATGTTACTTAATGACATAGATGCAGATTTTTCTCTCTAACTGTGGAATGCAACCGTAAATGAATATTGTTTATAATTAGAATGCAAAAATTCAAAACTAATCATAATCTTGTTGTTGGTCTTTATATATATGAACACTTAAAAATAGTTTTCACATAAATAAAATGCACTGGTCACTTTAAGACTTTCATAGCATGTATTAATTACTTACAATAATCAACTCCATTAGGATGTTTTCCTAAATGTATGTGACTGACAGCATTTACCCCTATTACCCTCCCATCGCTTCTTCCCACTCTCACTGAACCTCTTCTCAGCTGGTTCCGATTCTACTTGTGTGTTTTAGTGTTTTAAATTGGTGAACCAAAGAGTTTAACTGGAGCTATTTACAGGTACATAGGTGAGAGTTATTTACAGAGGTATGGGCAACTTGTCCGTGTCCACGCCACTAAAGAAAACATCCTTCCATTCCCCAGCACCTATTAACTGCCTATAGCTCCTCATGGAGGGGTAGGACCTCTCTCTATAAAAGAGGAGGAGAGGCCACAACGCCTCAAAGAGGAGCTTGGTCTTGTGAGGCCTTTCCCTCTCCACCTCTCCATGCTGGAATGCTGACAGACTGTGCCTGTCTTGTCCTGGGAATCATAGCTACAGAGCCCAGCCCTGTCATGTCTGGAAGGAAACTCTCTACAACACACTTTCCCTTTCCTGAGCCGAATGTTCTTTAAACCTCCTCTTACATGGCGTCCGATGTACGACTCTTGAAGCTTTGTTGTCTGTGTGTCACAACTCATGGGTTGATCCGTCACAATGGCTTTTAACCATCAGCAGACTGCGCAAATAGGCTCTTCTCTAACTTTGTTGAGGAAAATATTTAAAAATATTGTTAAAAGGGTTATTCTTTTAAAATTACGTGTTTGAGTGTGTGTGTGTGGTGGTGTATGTGGGTTCAGGGGCTTTTAGCGGTGAGAAAATAGTGTCAGATTCCTTGGCTCTGATGTTACAGATGCTCGCGACGTGACTGATGCGGCTGTTAGGAACAGCTCATTTGAAGGAGTAGTGTGTGCTTTTAACCCTTGAGAGCCATCTCTCTATTTTTAAATTAAAAACAAAACCCTCAAAAGTGTTTTCGTGACAGCCTCATTAGGGTCTTAATCATTTAAAAATATCTGATAATGTAAAGGTTATTCATCAAGACGTACCAAATAAACAGCATTTCTTCCTGTAAGTCTTTTATTTGTAGGTACCTTGCTTAGCTTGACGTTTTCAGACGGATTGGGGAATGGTAAGTAAAGAATTGTTTTCAAAGCAACTCTGCTGTCATTGCTGTTTTGTAAACCATGCTGTGAACAGTGCTATTTTCACTGAAAACCTGGGCGCTATGCTCTCACCTTTCCCAGCAACAGCCAAGAAGCCCCGGTGTCCCCTAGTGTGCTTAGTAAGCTTGTTCTCACTGTCACTTCAGGAACACCCCGACTCCCGTCTTCCCATTCCCCCCACAATTTTGGCTGAATGTTTCTCATGCAGAAGAAGCATGAATTGAGTTTAGATTTTCATTCCTCTCCAAATTGCTTTTCAGTTATTTTTGTGAAATTTCAGTTTTTTTTTTAAAGATTTATTTATTTATTTAATATACATAAATGCTCTGCTTTCATGCACACCAGAAGAGAGAAGCAGAGTCCATTACAAATGGTTGTGAACTCTGGACCTCTGGAAGAGCAGTCAGTGCTCTTGACCACTGAGCTCTCTCTCCAGCCTGAAATTTTAGGTTTTAAAGTTGTATTTACATTGATTTTATGTGTATGAGTGTTTGCCTACATGTAAGTACTCATACCACGTGTGTGCCTGGTGCCCATGAAGGCCAGAAGGGCATTGGATCCCCTAGAACTGCAGGCACAGACAGTTGTGAGCCACCATGGCAGTGTTGGAAACGGAACCTGGGTCCTCTGCAAGGGCAGGAAGTGCTCTTAACTGCTGAGCCAGCTCTTTTGCACCCTACACTTTAGGTCTTGTCCATGTACTTAAAGAAAAAGAGCTCTAGAGCTCTGGAGTACTTAACTAAATCTTCAGAGATCGACAGGTTAACGAAGGAATGCTCATTCCCAGATGACCCAGATGCCCACTGCCCCCATGCCAGTGACTGTTGTCTCCACCCTGTCACTCTTCAGTTTGAGGAAGTGTGACAGTAGTATTGTTTCATGCCCAGACCTACAGACTGAAAAGGAAATTCCTAGTGGGTTATTTATGATGGTAGCGTTTTATAAAACAAAAAATGAGAATTCCTGGGTTTCTTTATGGGAACTCATAATTGATACTCCCATCAGTGTATTTAACTCATTTATTTAACAAGTGTTCACTGAAACACGCAGATACTACGATTGGTGGCGTATCAATGACCATGTGGCCACTAGACCCTCTTTAGTAAGTAATAAATGTTTTATAATACGATGGCTTATGAGGTTTTGTTGTGTGTTCAGTCATACCTTCAGCCTTACGAAACTGTCATTTAATTCTCATCCAACCCTAAGAAAGGAATATAAATTATGTAACTTTCTCACAGATGGGGGTTCTGAGGCCTCAAATCTTGCCCAAGATTTTATACAGCCATCAAGTTGCCAAACTGCATTTACGCCTATTTTAGCCCAACCCCAAATATCCACTCTTAACGTCTATGCTATTTTTCCTCTTTACCTAAAAATGCTACTGACTTCAAACTATCTTTAGCTTATAATGTATTTTCTCAATCAACGGATGCTAAAACACATTGCCTTAGTCAATAAAATATTCATAGGAGTCTCTCTCAGCATTATTATTTTACACATAAAAGCTTATTATAGCAAATAAATATGAAGGTGATAAAAACAAATGATTGGCTATTCCAGTTCCCATGGCTAATCATTGTAGGCACACATTTTGTTTGTGGGAACATATTCAGACTTATTTTCTCTTAAAAACTGAATTTTGTATGGCTCTGTTTAAAGTTGTATGTGTGTTTGTATAGATATGTGTGTATATCTTTAAAGCTTTATCTTTATTTGTTGGGGTGGTGTGGTGAGTGGCACCTGTAGGTGCTTGCAGAGGCCGGTGAGGGTTTTGGATTGCCTGCAGCTGGGGTTCAGGTGATTGGGAAGCTGTGTGGGTGCTGGGAAACAAACTTGGGGCCTCTGCAAGAGTTGTGAGCATTCTTAACCACTGAGCTGTCTCTCTAAGTGTTATATTTTTTTCTTGCATAAGATAATAGAATCATCCAGCACACATGCACACATATTTTAATTTTTTTTTTTTTAAATAAAGACACAATCTGACTTAGCCCACCCTGGCCTAGAATTCGTGATCTTCCTGCCTCAGCCTCCAGAGTGCTGGGACCACAGGTGTGCCAGTTAAACTGGTAATAGTTCTGTACATATTTCAACCCATAGACTGGTGGTGGCACACACCTTTAATGCCAGCACTCAGAAGGCGAATCTCGTGAGTTCAAGGCCAGCCAAAGCCACACAGAGAAACCCTATCTCGAAGAACCAAAACCAAACGAACCAAACAAAAAAACAAATATATTTCAATCGTGTTTTAATTAGCAAACCTCTTTTCCTACTAGGCATTGTAGTGCTGAGGACACTTCATGTCACACAGCAAAGGCTCAGTGAGGTTCGTTTTTACCACAGTTACCATCAGCAACATTGTTGTCTCAAACTGCTTCCTAGCACACTGTAATGGCAATTTTCTTCCAGCCCTCCTCTCCCTCCAAAGTTAGCTTTCACCGCTTCTCTTAAATGGAATTACACTGTTTCATTCAGTACTGATTTTACTACTAATGTTTAAGTGTAGGCCAGCTGAATTTTCTTTCACTCCTTTTTCTGTTACTTTACTATTTTCTTATTGGTTTATAGTAAGCACATAGATTATTTCTCTAGCTTGTGACTTTCGTTGTGAATGAATTGAAAATTAAGTGTTTAACACATCAATCTTTTTATTGTGTTTTCCTTGTACTTTATAAATACAGGTCTTATTTGTATCTATGTGAATATGGCATTTTTGCTACTACATCAGGTATAAGGCCCAAGGCCTCTAAGACATTTGCATATCTGTACCTAATTGCGGCTTTATTTACAATAACTAAGAAATGGAGCTATCTTAGATATCTATCAGCAGCTTAAAAAGCATGCTGAATATACATAAGAGAATTTCATTCGACCATAAAGAAAACTGAAACTATGGTATTTGTAGGGAAAAGTGCAATTAGGCCTGGGAACAGAAAATGCTTGCCACAAAAATGTGATGACCCTAGTTCAATCCTCAGACCCTTCCTTAGTCCCAGCTGTGGTGGCATTGCTTGCAGTCCCAGTGCTGGACAGGTAGAGAAGGAGGATCCTTGGGCCCAGGGAAAGCATTTTAAAAGCAAGGTAAAATGGTGTATTTGCATAAATATACCCAAATGAAACCCACTGCCTTGTTTGTTAATACCAGATAAAGTATTAAAGATACAAATTGCAAAATAAATAAATAAATAAATAAAATGGCGGCAGTCTTCAAGTCTGGGGGATCTTTGTGGTAAGAGATCAAATCAGTGGGTATGAATCTGAGCTGGTGTCACCAAGCGCTTAGGAAGTGCTCTGCTTTCAGGCATTTCAGTGGCTTCTGGGACTCAACAAGTTTCAGTGTCTTTTTTTCTCATTAAACTTGTTTTAATGGGTCTCAAAATTCTGTGACAGACTTATGGTCAAGTTGTTACATTAAAAAGTGCTGATTTTGAAAACTAGTAACTGAAAACTGCCACACACACACACACACACACACACACACACACACACACACAATGGTCCACAAAACATTCTCCTTTCCTTCTGAAGGTTTTATGGTGCATTGTTATCATTAACCAGTCTTTTACTGTTAAACTTAGTGGCCAGTTGCGACAAACAGCTCTGAGGCCATTCTTCCACCACGGATTGAGACTGCTGGTTACCTTTGCCCCAGTCAGTGTCACAACAGAAGTGAAGTCTGTTGAAATGCGCCATGAAGCGCTGAGTGACGCCCTTCCTGGGGACAAGGTGGACTTCAATTGAAAGAATGTGTCTGTGGCAGTGTTGATGGTAGCAGCAAA
Source organism: Rhombomys opimus (assembly GCA_010120015.1). Lineage (NCBI taxonomy): Eukaryota > Metazoa > Chordata > Mammalia > Rodentia > Muridae > Rhombomys > Rhombomys opimus. The sequence continues at coordinate 7,941,211 of REGO01000033.1, forward strand.
AATGACCCCCCAATGGAAGCAGCTGGCTTTACTGCTGAGGGGGTTATGCTGAACCATCCCAGCCAGTGCTGGATTGCCACACGGCTCACATAGCATGTGAGTTTGCTGAGCTCATTCTAGTGAGAATTGATCGTCATTCTAGTGAGAAGCTGGAAGATGTCCATTCTTGAAGTCTGGCCATGCAGCCATTGTTGATATGGCTCCTGGCATGCCCATGTGTATTGAGAGCTTCTTTGACTATCCTCCACTAGGTCGTTTTGCTGTTGGTGACATGAGAAAGACAGTAGCTTCAGTGTCTTGCGAGGTCAGATTTCCCTTTTTGGTTTTCATTCGCCATTCTCGAAGCCACAGAGTGTCTTGTTCAGGTAATCCACTCTAAAGTAGATGTATTAAAAAAGAAAAAGGCTTCTCTTGGTATCACAGCAGGGACTTTCTGAGGGGGTTGGATGCATTTTTGACATTTGATAATAGCAACGGTTTAATAATTTTATGTTCCCCACATGTCCACTTTGTTTTTCATGAAGAACAACATATTTTCCTATCTCAAAAACAGAACAAAACAAAAAACCCTCAAAGCCCCAAATGCGACAAAGTAGTTAAGTCATATTCGTGTTCATTGCCATGAAAATACTGACAATGTTCAGATAAAGCTGGTTGATTTTATGAATTAGATTTTAAGACATCGTTTTACTGATTTGAAATAAAAACAGTTAATTAATTGTCCCTATTGTGAAGTTTATCTTCCATAATGTCAATACCTTCTCCCTCTACATAAAGAAGGATATGTTTTTATGAGCAGTATAAGCTTACACTTAACTGAAAAGATATTTTTTCTCTTCCAGCTTTTGTTTCTGGCAGTCTGACATCAGTTATGTCTACTGAAGGCAACGTAAGTACCTGTGTGAGAAGCTTTGCAACACCTCAGGCTTTAGATATTTCCAATTTGATGAATAAGTAAAATAACAGACAAGTTGTCTTTAAATCCCTGTTTATCCATTTCATTAGCTTCAGTGGAATCAAATGACCCTATTATCAGGTTTCAAAGTCTTATAACCTCTAAGCATGTAAGACCTCTGGGCTATTCTGAGATCAAGGACTACAAGAAGAAAAATCCTATCTGTACTGAAGAAAAATTCTCTCTGTGTTTTAGGAAGAGGGTAACTATGATATTGTGAAACCTTTTATCAGCTCTTATAGGACAATTTATATTGATAACTGTATTGCAATTGTGGGTTCCTTAAAAAAAAACACTTATAGCTGTCTGTTAGCCTGAAATAGAAAACTCCATTGAGCGAGTGTATTATTTGTATGGGGTAAACATATTCAGGGAGAGATGGAGGAGTTTATCAGAGCGATGTGGCATTTGTAATTGAAGAGGATGTGGAAGGCTGTGGGACTGTAGGTTGTGAACCTTTTAGCACATCTAATGACCCCTAGATAGAAGCAGAAGTGATGTGCAGGTTCTAGAGCTACAACTCAGTTGGTAGAATGCTTGCTTAGTTCTGAATCCAAGCAACACATAGCCTGGGCATTGTGGTGTATGCTTATAACCTCAGCACTCAGGAGGTGGAATAAAAAGTTCATTATGTAGTTATCCTTGGCTACATAGTTAGTTCCAGGGGAGCATAGGCTGTGTGTAATCCTGCTTGAAAACAATGATTTATCAGAAGAAGAGAGCCTAGGCTTAGTCGGGCATGTGAGTGCGGTTGTCAAGGCAAGTTGGAGCAATGGCGACGGGGAAAGGGAAGCCTGGACAGGTCCTGGCAGGTGCATCTTTTAAAGGCAGAGCATCAGATAAAATCTCTGCTTGGCTTCCCGATCACTTCATATCCCAGACATACAACAATGCGCATAGTTTAAATCTGATCTAACTCTAAATAGGAAAAGCTTTTCAGTCATAAGAAACAGTGAGAACCGTAACAGGACAGGGCAGGAAACCAAAAAGAAAACCACAGAGTAGAGTCAGGTGTGTATTGTCAGGTCTGAAGAGTCACATTAAAATGAAGGCAAGGGAGAGGTGGTCATTTGGACACAATGGACACAGTGGTTTTGGCCTCAGAAATGTAAATTTTGCAGTGAAGGTGATAAACAGGAGCGAGAATAAAGAGTGGTAGAGGAAGATTTTTGCCAGAAGTTGAAAGAGTATGAGATGTACGAGATATTACCAAAAGATTCTACAGTCAAAGGTTAGAGTGAACGGGTATCATAGGTGTGGGGAGGGAGAGTCAGGAGGTCAGAGTAACAATGTCCATGAAAATTTAAAATTTTAGTTACACTTTTATTGTGTGTATGTGTGTGCATACACACGCATACATGCTTATGTGCCCATGTTTGTGTAGGTAGGTCAGTGCCAGTGGGTCTGAGGACAACATGAGGATACCAGTACTTTCCTTCCATTTTGTGAGTTCTGGGGATGCAGTTCAGGCCACCAAGTCGTTGCAAGTTCCTCTATCTGCTGTGCCATCCTGCAGTACTTAGATACTCTTCTGCTCTTGAGTTTGTTTTTCATTTGCATGTCTGTGCATGTCCACATATGCTCACACACACTGGCACACATCAAGGTGTGTATGTGGAAGTCATGGACACCTTGCTCCAGCTGGAGCTCTCCTTTTACCATGACTTTCCTGGAGATTGGTGATTAGGCTTGGTGCCAGTCACTTTTAGCTGCTGAGCCATCCTGCCAGCGCTTAAAGTTCATGAAAACCGTAAAAATAGTGTGTGCTTATAGGCATATGTATGTGGGCAGAGAAATTAAAAAGAAGTGTTGTGAGGGTCTTGAATGATCGCATTGGTCCTTGCACTGCTTTAATTTTTCCATTGAAAGACTATAATTTTCCAGCTGGGAGAAATTCATCTTGTGTATATAGGGGGAATGGGAAGGTAGGGTATAGAGAGTGCAGCTAATGCTGAAATATTAACTGAAGTCTAAAAAGAAGAAAAACGTCACATCTTCTCTCTCATACATGGGCCCTCACTTATGAGGTTTGCATGTATTTGTGAGTGTGAGTGTGGATATAGGCCCTGAGTCTAGAAATGACGAGAAGTAGGGGAAGGTGATAAGACACATAGAACATGAAGGTAGGAGGTGGTTGGAAGAGTTCAAAGTGGGGAGGGAGTGGGGAAAGAGAGTAGGGAGAAATGGCAATGAGAAACAAATTTTGTTTGAAGGCGCAATAATGAAACTTATTTGTGTTTGCTAATTAAAAAAATAAAAATAAAAAATATTCATTTATTATCCACTCAGAATCTGTTATCAGCTGGGCATCTGTGTTAGATAAGAACTAGAGATTTAGTTGACTTCAGATAATGTGGTGGTTTGGATGAAAATGGCTCCCTAGCTCTCAGGGAGTAGCATTACTTGAAAGGATTAGGGTGTGTGGCTTTACTGAAGGAACTGTGTCATTGGAGGTGGGGTGGGCTTTGAGGTTTCAGAAGCTCAAGCCAGGCCCCAGTGTCTCTCTCTCCCTGCTGCCTTCCCATCCAGATGTAGCTCACAGTTCCTTCTCCAGCACCATGTCTGCCTGTGTTCCAACATGCTGATAATGGACCAAACCTCTGAAATGGAAGCCAGACCAATTAAATATTTTCCTTAATAAGAGTTGCCATGGTCATGGCATCTTTTCACCGAAATAAAAACCCTAACTAAGACAGATAAGTTAAGATGTTCACATCTTTAGAAAACATTTCTCAGGTATTAGGAGAAAATGACAAATGGAATTCCCAGAGGTCTCCTTTGTCATCTGTATGACCCCTGACCTGGAGCCATCGCTGCTCTGGCTTGTGACCTACTTCCCTTGGTCCTGGCCGCCGGTGAAATGTGTCCTTTGGCGGAGCCTGGCTCTGTATGGCATTTCTCATTCCCTGAGCCACCCTGTGCGCCAGCCTCCCTTGGCCCAGTTCCCTCTGCATGTGTGTTTTCCTCTCATTTCTTTCCCTGCCACTGGCCCTGAGTTTCTATTAACATCGCTCTTAAGCATCTCTCCCTCCAGCTTTGCAGCTTTTATGCTCCTTCATTTTTCCATTGAGAAAATTAGTTCAATTTTCTGCTGTCATTTGTTCCCTAAGTCAGATGTGGCAGAGGAGACCTATTTTTGTCCCACTTGTTTCAGAAGGTTTGACACAGTTGACCTAATCACATTCCAGATTACACCTCACTTCCCCGTAACTAATGTCTGCTGAGCTTCATGGGCAGGAGTGCAGACAAGAGTGGAGTTAGGAAGCAGGTGTAGGCCCTGGGCTGCTCCTACCCAGACAGTTCCTCACACCAGTGGGACTGGAATGATAAGTGGTGCCCACAACTTAAAGCTGGCTTCTAAGAATTTAAATTTTTAGTGTGTGTAGCCATTGTCCATTTTGGCTAAGCTGGGTTGTTTGTAACCGACAGTATTCTGGTTTCTCTTCTAAAGAAAACGGTGGAATTTTCAAAGCAGAAGCTGGGCTTAGAGCCTGAAATAATCAACTCACCGAGGGCTAAGGCTTCCTTCTCTTTCTCTCTCTTTCTCGGTACCACCCCTTCTGTGGCCCTTTCCTCTTCTCACAGGGCTATCACCCTGACACCCCCTTCTCTCAGCCACCGCCCACCTAAACACTAGAGTAGATTTTCTTTTTTTCCCCAAACATCATCTTTTTATTGATTGTTTGGGAGTTTCACATAATGCACCTTGATCACACTCCACAGTCTTCCCAGGTCCATCCTACCACCCTTGTGATCTCTCCCAAAGAAAAGAAGGAAGGAAGAAAGGAAGCAAGAAAGAAAGAAAGAGAAAGGAAGGAAGGAAGGTAAGAAAGAAAGAAGGGAAAAAAAGGAAGGAAAAAAAGAAAGGAAGAAGGAAAGAAAGAAGGAAGGAAAGAAGGGAGCAAAGAAGGAAAGAAAAAGAAAGAAAGAGAACAAAAAAACCAAGTCCTGTTCATATATGCAGACTCTCAGTGGCCAGCCCCTTAAAGAAGACTAAGTCCTTCCTTATCCTCACCCCCACCATAAGCCGTTAACTCTGGAGAGCTCCGCTTCAGGATCCCTATTACAGGTTTAAGAAGAGTTCTCTTCAATGGCTTCCTGTCTAGACTGTTTCTTTCTTTGAGGTAAGGTAGGGCTGGGGGTGGGGGTGGGGGTGGGTGGCTCGTAAAGCTGCCAGAGACCATGTTGATGTCTCTGGCCTGTACTGCCACCTAGGGCCATGATGGTGTCTGTGGTCTGTGCTGTGGTTTAGGGCTGTGTTGATGTACATGGCTCCTACTGCTGCCTGACCATGTGGATGTCCATGCTCTGTGTTGTTGCCAGAAATCATGGGGAAGTCCGTGGTCCACGCTCTCACTGGCTGTAAAGGGCAAGGAAACATCTTTTGCAGTGGCATCAATGGCTGCAGATTCTCAGTTGAGCATGAGAGACAGAGTGGATTTTCTTAAGTGTAGGTCTCATGGTGTCATTTACCAGCTAACGTTGGCTTGGTGCTTACGGATTTGACTTCCAGTAAATCTGACAGTTTAAAACGTGACTTACAAGGCCCTGTGTGATGTGGCTTTGCCACTCAGGGTGGTCCTCCTGTCACTCTATGTTGATGCTCACAGGATCAGCCATGCCTACACCGTTATATCACATCCTCCTAGGCCTGGGTCTTTCTTTTTCAAGCATGTGATGTGATCAGCTCACAGGCTGTCTTCCCTGACTGCACACTTCCACTGAACCCACCTCTCTCCTCTGTGCCTCTGTTGTCTCCTTCTTGAACATTCATCTGCAACCTCATCCTTGGCTCTCTGCTTTTCCCTTCTCTCTCTCTCTCTCTCTCTCTCTCTCTCTCTCTCTCTCTCTCTGTGTGTGTGTGTGTGTGTGTGTGTGTGTGTGTGTGTGTGAGGAGGCCAGGGGCCAAGATCAGGTGTCTTCCTCAGTTGCACTACTCGTAAGTTTTTAAGGAAGGTCTCTCATTGGAAACCCCTGATCTGGCTAACCATCTGTCTAGTAAGCAGGAGACCTATGCCCACCTCCCTTGTGCTCTTATTACAGATGCATGCTACCATGCCTGACTGTTTTACATGGGTGCTTGGGATCAAACTCAAGTCTACATGCTTGTGTAGCAATCGCTTTACCCAATGGGCCACCCTCCCCTCCTCTAATCGCCTCTCTTCCATGTTTGACCAGAAGCTATCCTGTCTGAGAGCATGCTTGGCAATAGGTATCTCATCCTTGGCTATGAATACTTTCCTTCCTTCCTTCCTTCTTTCTTTCCTTCCTTCCTTCCTTCCTTCCTTCCTTCCTTCCTTCCTTCCTTCCTTCCTTCCTTTCTCTCTCTCTTTCTTATTAATTTTTATGTTTTATAATTTATTTGTTTATATCCCGATTGTAGCCCCCTCCCTCATCTTCTGGTCCCACCTTCCCTTCCTCTTCTACTCTATCTTCTTCCCCTAGTCCACTGAAAGGTGGAGTCTTCCTCCCCTGCCATCTACCCCTAGCTCATCAAATCTCATCAGGACTGCCTGGATCCTCTTCCTCTGTGGCCTGGAAAGGCCACATTGCCAAGGGGGAAATGATCAAAGAGCAAGATACCGTGTTCATGACAGAGACAGCCCCTGTTCCCCTTACTTGGGAACCCAAATGGAAACTGAGCTGCTTATTGGCTACATCTGAGCAGGGGGTCTAGGTCCTCTCCATGCATGGTTCTTGGTTGGTGCATCAGTCTCTGCAGGCCTCTGGGCCCAGATTTTTTTTTTGGTTTTGTTGGTTTCCTTGTGGAGCTCCTATCCCCTCTGGGTTCTTCTATTTCCCCTTCTTCCATAAGACTCCCTGTGCTCTGCCCAAAGTTTGAATGTGAATCTCAGCATCTGCTTTGATCCATTGTTGGGTGGAGCCTTTCAGAGGACCCTTTATGGTGGACTTCTATCCTGCTCCCTCTCTTTCTTTGCTTCTGGTGTCTATCCTGTTTGCCATTCTGAATGAGACTTAAGCATCCTCCCTAGGGTCCTCCTTGTTTAGCTTCTGTAGGTTTGTAATTTGTAGATGGCTGTCCTATGTTATATGGCTAATATCGGCTAATATCCCCTTAAAGTGAGTGTACAACATGCATGTCTTTCTGGTTCTGGGTTACCTCACTCAGGATGATGATCTTTTCTAATTCCACCTATTTGCCTGCAAATGTCTTGATTTCCTTGTTTTTAATAGGTGATTAGTATTCCATTGTGTAAATGTGCTACAATTTCTGTATCCATTTTTCGGTTGAGGGACATCTAGGTTGTTTCCAGATTCTGGCTATTACAAATAAAGCTGCTATTAACATAGTTGAGCAAATGTCCTTATTGAATGGTGGAGCATCTTTTGCGTATATGCCTAGGAATGGTATAGCTGGATCTTGAGGTAGCACTATTCCTAATTTTCTGAGAAAGCGCCAGATTGATTTCCTAAGTAGTTGTAAAAGTTAGCATTCCCACCAGAAATGGAGGAGGGTTCCCCTTTCTCCAAATCCTCTCCAGCATGTGTTGTCACTTGAGTTTTTGATCTTAGTCATTCTGATGGTGTAAGATGGAATCTCAGAGTCATTTTGATTTACATTTCTGTTATGACTAAGGATGTTGAGCATTTCCTTAAGTGTTTCTCTGTCATTTAATATTCTTCTGTTGAGAATTCTCTATTTAGATCTGTACCTTTTTTTTTAATTGGGTTACTTGATTTGTTGCTGTTTAACTTCTTAAGTTCTTTATATATTCTGGATATTAGCCCTCTGTCAGATATAGGGTTGGTGAAGATCCTTTCCCAATCTGTAGGTAGTCATTTTGTTCTGATGACAGTGTCCTTTGCTTTACAGAAGCTTTTCAGTTTCATGAGATCCCATGTATTGATTGTTGATCTTAGAGCCTGAGCTGTTGGTGTTCTGTTCAGGAAGTTGTCTCCTGTGCCAATGAGTTCAAGCTCTTCCCCAATTTTTCTTCTAACAGGTTTAGTGTGTCTGGTTTTATGTTGAGGTCTTTGATCCACTTGGACTTTAGTTTTGTGCAGGGTGATAACTATGCGTATATTTGCATATTTCTACAGGTAGACATCCAGTTAGACAAGCACCATTTGTTGAAGATGCTGTCTTTTTTCCACTGTATGGTTTTGGCATCTTTGTCAAAAATCAGGTGTCCATAAGTGTGTGGTTTTTTTTTTCTGTGATCCACCAGCTGGTTTCTAAGCCAGTACCATGCTAATTTTAAAATAGATTTATTATTTATTACAATGTATTTATTTTGTATCTGGGTTGTAGCCCCCTCCCTCACCTCCTTCCAGCCCCACCTTCCCTTCCTCTTCTCCCCCTAAGCCACTCCCCTGGGCCCCTGACTGGGGGTGGTTGTGTTCTTTGATGTTGTCTGGACTCAGCTGCAGGGTGTGTGTGGGTGCTCATCTTCATTGCTACTTCCTGTGTTGACTTCACAAGAGGCTCTGTCTTGGCCCCCTTCTCATAAAGCATTTATTGCCTAGTTTTTAATGTGATTATGCCGGTCAATATCCTCCAACTCCTGTCTTTGAGAAACCTATGTGACACTTCCTTTCTCTGGGCTGTGCTGTGAGCCCTGGGGATGTGGTAGTCGTTAGTGGTGAAGTAAGGAGCTTAGTTTCACACTATCAGGTCATGTGAAAGGAGGTAAAACCAAACTGGCAGTTTTGTGTTTTGGTGATGTCAGCATAAAGCCTTGCTGAAGTCATGGAGTCGAAGCTACCCTACGTGGGGCTGACCCACAGGTCAGATCCTGGAGACCACATTCACATTTGTTCCCACAGAGCCTCGTCTGGGAAGGTCCCAATGGCCACTAGATGTAGGTTAATGGGTTGGGTGAGGGTGCTTGTTACTTACCATTGGAAAACATCTGCTCCTATGGCACCCACCACAGGACTTTATCATGGGTTCCAGAGTCTCAGGATTTACCTGGTGCAGTGGAGACATGCTGAAATGTGAGTTTTGAGAAACTAGTATGTGAGGTAAGGCTAGAGGTCTGCTTAACACAAGTTATTCTTACTCCCAAGGAAAAACTGAGGCTATTATCCAGGTAGGCTAAAGTTTAGTGCCAGTTAATTTCAGAGCAGTTTTTTTCCTATAAATGTACCAATTTTAGAGCAAGAAATGTACTGGGGTAATTTTTAGGTTGCCCAATGTCACCAATCTCTTTTCCTAGTGGAGACATTTTGCAGCTCAGAGTAATCCAGTAGCAGGAGGCTTTCCAGATGTTTGTCAAATTACCCAGTGGCAGGAACATGGGAGTTCATCTTCCTAACTACAACCATCATAGGAAGCAAAAATAGACATGAGACACAGTGTTTTGGTTATTGTGTGTCAGACATTGGGCTGGGTACCAGGCTTTGAACCGAAGATGTCTTCAAGAGCATGCGTTCTGTCTTGAAGTCTCGGCTGTAGGCTCAGTCTGAATGCCAGGAGCCAAATATGAGTGGAAACATTGGAAATAGAGCCACAGTGGAATGTTATTCAGACTGTTCAAGGTCTACACTGTAGGTGATGAGGCCGGGTATGACGTATTGCTGGTTTAAGATAGAACGAGATGAGAATTTGACAAAGGCAGCAGTAGAGGAATTGCATACAGATGAGAGACTAAACAGACACTGTGAGGTGATGTGGTCAGGGCAGGGATGGGGCACGTGTGTGGGTTGGGGGAAAGGCCACAGGAGTGACTCACAGCTCTGTGTTGAACCTTGGGTGGGCAGTGTTGCTATAACATATCTATCACTGTGAGCCACACAAAGTGATAAACATTTAAATCATGATACACATTTCAGAGGCATCAGCCCGCACTTGCCTACAAGATTGGGGACTGAAGCAAAATAGCACACAGCTGAACAAAAGGCTTGATCTGACCCACTAGTTACAAGTGAGCTCTGTGTTAGCCATATGGTAAAGTTCCTCATCTGTGAGAGAGAAGGCAGAACAGGGCATGTCAGGCAGGGGCTAGGGAGGTCACACATAGAATGACTGCAAATACAGATCTATGCAGGAGCTTCTGAAGCCACAAGGAAGAGACCCAGGGTAAGCACACAAGGATGGAAAACATTTATAGAGGTGAGCTGTTAAGGTGCCCGAGACTTCTGTGGAGTAGAGAAGAAAGGTTTCAGGAGAGAAAGCAGATGTTCAGTGGTATGACCAGCTGAAGAGACACTAGGTTGACATTTCAATTGCAGTTTCTAAGGTGGATTACTGTAAATGAAATGAAATGTGTGCCTTCCATCCAAGCACGTAGGTGTGTGAGTTCATACTTGGCAACGTTCTAGTCTTCTTCAAGCAAATAATGATAGACAAAGAGAAATAGAAAGACAAGTTAGAGTCAAAAGCTTGCTAAACACCCCTAAATATCAAACCTGAAAGGAAGTAGGTTTTACTGAAGCCTGATGGGTACCTGGTTGGTGACTTGAAGGGAGTTTTTGTCCCACGGCACTATCAGAAGGAGAGAGATAGTCAGCAAAAGTGGGGAAGTCAGGTTCACTCACTGGTCACAATGGCAAACTAAGGTTCCCTGTGTGTGAAAGGGCTGGAGGCAGAAAAAGAACACAGCTGCCCTAACACTGCTGCAGTTACACCTTTGGCCATCTTGGGGAGGAAGGAAATGCAAGTAGGTGCAAAACCAGGAGCTAAAGAGGGTAGTCAACCAGAGAGTGGCTGGATACGCAAGATTCTTAATGAGCACCTCAAACGATTATAGGGCTAGCTGTCATTAAGGAGAGGGAATCTGCAAACCACTGGGGAAGAAGGAGAGAGCCTAGCATAGAGAGGAGGAGGAGGAGATGATGAAGAATTTTACAAACATCATTTTTTAAAAAATGGATGGTATGTGTGTATCTTTTATCTGCCACATTCATGTGCTGAAGTCCTAATCTAATTCAAGATGGGATGCTGTTAAGAGATGTGTTGATCAAGTGACAACACATGCTGGAGAGGTTGTGGAGAAAGGGAACTCTCCTCCATTGCTGGTGGGAATGTAAACTGGTACAACCACTTTGGAAGTCAATCTGGCGCATTCTCAGACAATTAGGAGTAGTGCTTCCTCAAGACCCAGCTATACCACTGCTAGGTATATACCCAAAATTTGCTCAAGTACACAACAAGGACATTTGCTCAACCATGTTTGTGGCAGCTTTATTTGTAATAGCCAGAACCTGGAAACAACCCAGATGTCCATCAACGGAGGAATGGATACAGAAACTGTGGTATTTTTACACAATGGAATACTACTCAGCAATTAAAAAAGAGGAAATAATGAAATTTGCAGGCAAATGGTAGGATCTATAAAAGATCATTCTGAGTGAAGTATCCCAGAAGGAGAAAGACAAACATGGCATATACTCGCTTATATAGACCTACAAGATATGATAAACATAATGAAATCTACACACCTAAAGAAGATAATCAAGAAAGTGGACACGGGACAAGATGATCAATCCTCATTTAGAAAGACAAATGGGATGTGCCTTGAACATATGACAGGAGTCTACCGCAGAAGACATCTGAAAGACTCCACCTGGCAGAGTTTCAAAGTAGATACTAAGACTTATAACCAAACCTTCGGCAAAGTACAGGGAATCATATGAAAGAAGGGGAGTTAGTATGATGTGGAAAGGATAAGAGCTTCACAAGGACCAAATATATCTGGGCACAGGGTCTTTTCTGAGACTGACACTCCGCCAAGGACCATGTATGGATATAACCTAGAACCCCTGCTTAGATGTAGCCCGTGGTAGCTCAGTAACCAATTGGTTTCCCAAGGTAAGGGGAACGAGGACTATCTCTAACAGCAACTGAATGGCAGGCTCTTTGACTTCCCCATCTCCCAAGGGAGGAGCAGTCCTGTTAGGCCACAGAGGAGGACTTTGCAGCCAGTCCTGAAGATACCTGACAAAACAGAGTCATATGAAAGGGGAGACCTCCTCCCCTATCAGTGGACTTAGAAAGGGGCAGGGAGAAGCTGAGGGAGGGAGGGTGGGATTGAAGGGAAATGAGGGAGCAGGATACAGCTGGGATACAGAGTTAACAAAATGTAACTAATAAGAAAAATTAAAAATAAATAAAAATAAAAAAAGAGATGTGTTGAAGAGTTAATAAAATGTAACTAAAAAAACAAAAAGAGATGTGTTGAGAGGTCAAAGGTCATGAGGGCGGTGCCCCCATGAAGGGCAGCTGTGCCCTTATCTGAGGAAGAGGAATTTCTTACTGGCCATGTGAGGATATATTAAGATCATGGTCAGGAAGAGGTCATTACCATTGTTTGCAACTTGACCTTGCCTTTCCCAGCTGCTAGAGCCAACATGACATTTTGTTTTGTTCTTTTTTCTTTTTTTTTTTTTTAATTGACCCAGTCTGTGGTTTTTCTGTTATAGCCGTCCACACTGACTGAGAAAAATCTCAAAACACATTTAAAATAGTTCCAAGGAAGATGGATATACAACAAAAATAGGAGGTACCATTTGAGTTTAGAGTTTTAAACTCTAAGGAACAAATCAAGGATGGGGTTCTAAGAATCTTATTTAGATATTTTAGAATATTTCAAAACTTTGATCCAGATGCAAAAGTATAAATAGATCTTGAAAGTATTTAGTACTATTAAAAAAGAAGATACAATTCTTAAGATAGGAAGCGCAATATATGAGGTGAAATTAACATTGGACTGTGTGAATGTGGGTATGCATGCGTGCACCCAAATAAATAAATAAACATAATAAAAAGTTTTAAAAATTGTATGTTTCATGAGGGATTGTAAATGGGGACTCTGAAAGCAATTTGAAAATAACTAAATATCTGGAGATACACATGTAGTGTTATCCTGCAACTCTAGCTCAGATTAATACCAAGCCAGAGTAACATTCATACGTACAATGGGAATTGCATCGAGTTGTTAATTGCCAATTTATAGCTGAAAGCAGAACTGTAAAAACAAGCTCATTAGTAAACAATTAGATAAAGAAGTCATGGAACAAACATCTATTTATTGTCACATTGAAAACGATCTACAGTTACGTGCATCAACATGGAAAAAGCATCAAAGGTGAAATCATGAAAAATCTCCACATTTGTGCTATTGTTTAGCTATCACTAAAAGATACTAAAGTTTGTGTGCGAATGAAATCATGTTCAGGTCAGAGTAAGCTGGAACGATGAGGAAGTGGATGAGAAGGGCTGTTGGAAAGACAGCAGTATTCCTATTGTATTTTCTTTCTTTATTTTTTCTTATTTTCTTTCTTTCCTTATTTCTTTTTTAAAAGATTTTTTATTTTTAATATAGGTATATATTTTAATATATATTATATATGTTATAAAAGTTATATATATATAGTGTTATATATATATATATATACACACACACAGTGTTCTGCCTGCATGTATACCTGAACACCAGAAGAGGGCACCAGGTTCTCATCATAGATGGTTGTGAGCCACCATATGGGTGCTGAGAATTGAACTCAGGACCACTAGAAGAGCAAGTATTGCTCTTAACCTCTGAGCCATCTCTTCAGACCCTTGTATTTTTCTTAAAACTGTCAAAAATAAGAAAAGGAAGAAGGAAATGGCATTCAGTAATTCAGAATATGATGTAGCCAGAGTACTTCCCGTGGTCCTGTTAACTTGCTCTCAAGTATACTTCTTTCACTGAGCACAATGAGTTTAAGCAGAAATCTTGGTTTGAGAGAGTGTGTGGCTTTATCCATCCTTGAGTCTGCCAGGTGCTGTCACGACTCCTGTTTCCAGTAGTCGTCAGAGCTGTGTAGACTTCCTTAGTTCCCACTCACGCGGGACCTGCTGGAATTTGTCTTGTGGTTACAAACAGCATGGGGACTAGATAGTCCAGATTTCTGTTATGCTCTAAATCCAAAATGTCCCCCACAGGCTTGTGTTCTTGTGTCCCTAGCTGGTCTCAGTTTGGTGAAGCTGTAGAGCCCTTGAGATACCAGTCCTACCCACTATAAGAAGGCCCCTAGGGGTGAGCTTGGAGGACATAGCCCGCGTTCTGATCTGGATCTCTGTTTCCTGGACTACAGTGACAGTTCTAAGCTCCCCTGCCCCAGATGTACCTGCTGCCCTGTACCTTGTCTACCGTGATGTATTTCCTGAAACCGTGAGCCCAAATAGCCCCCCCCCCAAGCTGCTCTTATAAGATATTTTGTCACAGTGATAAGAAAAAATAATAATACAGACAATCTCTAACGGACCTTTTCCTTTCCAGCAACAGAGTTTGGAAGCTTTCTCTGGAGTCTCCCTCGCTTCCAGTATACTCTTGTCCTGAGTTTGACTCGGGGTGTCCCCGCTCAGATTTCCTCGGGGATCTTTCACATTGTTTTCTTTTATGTGTTGCTCTTCCACCAGGTTCTTATCCCTAGCCTTTGTCATGGCTTTTCCACGTGATCACAGACAAGGGCAGACTCCCATTACCTATCTTCATTATTTACTACCCTACCCGAGAGATATTTTCTTATCATAAGTCAGTTGAACTGATTTGTTTTCTGAAAAAGTTAAGCAAAGTTTTAGAGTATCATCACAGGTAAATTTTTACCACTCAAATGGCTTACAATTCCCTTTAAAAAGTTGGGTTTAATTTTCCAACAATACAGAAAGAGGCTGTGGAAATGCCAAGTATTGGCGGAGAACCCCAAATGCAAAAGATTTTTGTCGCTTACTTCGTAAGGAATGGTAGTTTTTACAGCCAGGCATGTGAGGAACTGTACCACAAAAAGTGACAGATGCTGCAAGCCAGTTTTCCTGAGAATGAAGAACTGTTTGTCCACTTTGAGGACCAGCTTTAATTGTTAGCTCAATGCAATCTAGAGTCATCCGGCAGCAGAATCTCAACCAGGGATTGTCTGCATTTCCTGGAAGGATCGTGTTAAGTTGATCGATGATGGTGAAGACCCGTCCACTGTGGGCATCGCCATTCTCTAGGCAGGGGATCCTGCGCTGTGTAAGGGCGAGGGGAGCATAAGGAAGCAAGTGCGCAAGTGCGCGTTACTTTCCTATACTCCTGACTGCGGATGCGATGTGACCAGCTGCTTCAGGTTCCAGACTCTGTTCCTCCCTCCACGGCGATGGTTTAAACCTGGGATTACAAGTTAAAATAAACCCTTCTCCCCTAAGCTGCTTTTTGCTGCAGTATTTTATAGAAATAAAACTAGAATACCAGCCTATCACTATGTGATTTTTGCTAAAGTCTAGAATCACTGAACATGCATGTGTACGTGCAGGTAACTGGGTGTATGTGGGGGTCAAAGGCCAACCTCAGGAATCATTCCTCAGGAACCATGCATCATGTTATTTGAGTCTCTCACTGTCCTGAAGCTCGCTGAGTGGACTAGTCTGGCTGGCTAGCAAGTTCCAGGGATCTGCCTGTTTCTGCCTCCATACGCTGACATTACAAACACATCGCCACAGCTGAACTTTTAACATGAGTTCTAGGCATCTAACTGAGGTCCTCATGCTTGTGCAATGAGTGCTTTACCGAGTCGTCTCCTCAGCCCTCAAATAAAACATTTGAGCCATCTTCCCAAGGCCAAAAGAAAACTATACTCTTCTTCAATGAAAACTATGTATGTTTTCATTGAGAATTCCCCCCAAATTCTAGGTCTAGAAAATTTACATCTTTAGAATAAGTTGTCAGTTTTTCTCTATAACTTTCAAACTGAAAGAAAGTAAGTTGGGATAAATATCTTCTTAAACTCTAAATGTCTGTGAAGGTTGAAACTATCTCATAAAACGCTCAAGCGGCTGCTAGTGTTTTCACCTACCAGTGAGAAAGCCACATGAAGGTCTTGAAACTGACTAGTTCATGGGTTCCACTTCCTGTTGTGAGGAGGGAAAATGTGTCTTAGACTCAGTGAAGCTCTCAAAGGTTGTTTTCATTCCTTCTTGTCGAGCAATTGGGGTTTCAAATTCATATCTATCAAGTGACACCGAAACCCGTGGTAATTTGTTATTTCTCTAAGGTGCAGCTGTGTCTGGCCGGGGGACACATGGAGCAGCTGGTGACTGTGTTGGGGGAGGACTGTCAGAGCAGGGCACAAGGAGCTTGGAGTGATGGAGCATGGCTGAGAGACTGTGCTGACCTAGTATGGACTGCTAACACTCAACCCAGATGAAGGCGAGAACCCAGCTGTAGTCCTGGGGCTGCTCTAAGGAGAAATGAAGACACATTTTTGACTTGGGGATTTCCATGGAAAACATCTTAGGCTTGTTGGTGGAGCTGAGGAGCTGGCTGTGTCACTGGGACCCATCAAGCAATGACGGCAGACACTCAGCTTCCTGTCCCATCGGTCAGGAGCCAGGGAATGAAAAGTCACCTCTGTGCTCCCCTTCCATAGCTCCATAGCTGTCCCCTTGCCTCCCACTTGCTCCCTTCTTCTTCTTCCTCCTCCTCCTCCTCCTCCTCCTCCTTCCCCTCTTCTTCTTCTTCTTCTTCTTCTTCTTCTGACAGAGTTTCTCTCTGTAGCCTTGGCTGTCCTAGACATGCTTTGTAGACTAGGCTGGTCTCGAACTCACAGAGATCTGGCTGCCTCTGCCTCCCCGAGTGCTGGGATTACAGGCGTGCAACACCACGCCTAGCTGCTTGTTCTTTATTAGAGCTGCTGTTGCTGTTTGAATTGATAGTTTCAGCTTGTTTACCTGCGCTCGAGGAATCAGTGCGGGTGCCTCTGCTTTCTCCCACACTCCTGGTTCTCAGTTACTTCCCATGCTCCCTGGGCTCCCATATTTCCCAAACCATACTGAAATCAAGTTCATTTATGCTCTTTGCCTTCAGCCCCAGCTCTCTATTTGGACAGTATTGTATAACCAGTAGGTACTAATTGGGTTTATTGATCCCAGGATATTGGCATAAAAAGAAAAAGTTCAGAGACTAAGGAATAGTAGGGGATCTTAGACCAAGATGTTGGCAGTGTGGGAAATATTTGGAAAAGGAAGGGCAGATGAGCTCCTTAATATGATAATATGTTTAGACTTAATTAGCATGCCATGATTGACACAAGTTGAATTTGTTTAAAGAAAACCAGTTCAGGATTGCACCGATCTTGCATCCGTGAAGAAACACAATTTAACCTCATCTCCATCCTCCCTGCTGAGGGAAACACTTTAATATGATAAGTTTTGTTTATTAGGGGTTTGCTTATCTTAACATATCTCCACAAAGCATTGATACCTGATTATTCATAGAAAGATGATTTTTAGTTATCAGAGTATTTTCACAAGTAAATCTTGGCAGATCTATTTGAGACTTATGGGATTAGAAGTCATATATGACTGGTTTTGCTCTTAAGTTTCTACCCTTAGCCTCCTGAGTATTTCTTATAAATATCTTAATTTTACAAATGAAGAAATGGGTTTAGAGTGACCTTTCCTTGGATAATATATCTTCCCATTAATTTTGGGCCTGTGGCTTTAAATTTTCTATTCTATTTCCACTGTAGATCATATCACCTTGTCAAATATAAGGCAGAACCATAAATGCCATTCGTCAGAGGCTGGATGTGTGGACTGCTACCCAGATGCACCCCACGTGCCCCAAATTTCATGACACTATCTACCAACGCTTTGAACTACTTTTTAATTGCATGCTTAAGTTTTAAAAAGTCTCTGCTTGTTAAGTGTTTCATAAGTGAAAATTATTTAAACCTGAAGAATTTCAGCTTAGATGCTGTAGAAGAAAAATGAGGTTTTTAATAGCTTATTTCTCTCAAGTATTTGTATAAACACACAAACACACACACACAGTGGGAGAGACATTTTCAACTATATTTTTTTCCTTTGGGTTTCCCAGTTTTATTTGGAATCTGATTTTACATGACTTGGTGAAAATGTGTTGTAGAAAATGTCTATATTTTACATAAATTGTCATGTCTGATTTGAATATTTGAATATTTATCTTCTATAAGACATGTGAGAAATATTCAGAAATAAAGATAGAATAAGATATGTAAATTAGTCTGCAAATAAGAAATTGCCAATCAGGAAGCCTTGGAGCCCCTGAGGTCACACGAAGAGATAAAAAGTTCCTTTCCAGGGCTATTTAACTCATGTGGTTTAGGTAGAACCCTGCATATTAGCAAGATCATGAAGCCAGTCTGATGTGAGCATTTATTAGCTTGAGATGGAAACAATTATTGTCCAGTTTTATTTAAATACTCGATATTATTTAGAACCTGAGAATAAAAAAGAGATAGTGTTTCTTCTCTCAAAAAATATATACAGGTAAAGTATTTCATGATTTTTTTTTTTTTTTTAAACTTCAACAAACCCAGGGCCCCGTAACCTAAGTAGTAGCGGAGCTGCTCATGGGAGGAAACAGGAAGCGGTACAGATAAATGCCTGTTACTCTTTTTTCCAGGTTCAGCTCAGTGTATATCGATTCTAATTAGCAGATTTTGTGCCTCGGCTTGTAGCTCCCCTTGCGCTCTGCTCCGAGAGTTTTTTTTTTTAGAATCCTCCCTGCGCATAAACACTGCCACCCCCTCCCTCCTTCTCTCTTTACAAATGTTACAACACAATCAGAAATTTCCTCTTTTCTTTCCTTCCTGCGTTTCCAGCAGGTTCCCTTGCGTCAGAAGCCGAGGAAGAAAGCTCCAGGTAATTAGATCCCTTTTGTTTGTTTATCCCTTTCCTGTGCGTGTGAGTAGGGGTTGTTTTGGTTTTTTCCCCCCGGAAGCCCTCCTTTTTTTGTGTGTGTGTGTATGGAATCAGATTCTTGTCTGTCTAAATCTTAGTATCGGGGACGGATGCCAGATTAATTTTTTTGGTTGCTTTTGGGCTGATTTTTAAGAAAGAATGACACGCTGTTCATTTGGCCAGTCCCTCGCGCTCTGTGCACAGAGCTGGCACTGAGTCGGGAAGTCCCTTGTTCCTGGGTGGCCTTTAACCCTTCTGTGTCTCTTGCATAACTGCTGCCGTTATTGTGGGAAGGACCCCTGTGTGTGCCTTCCAGCCCCGGGAGTCTAACGTTTTCAACTAACTCTGACTAAGGTTGTCGGACCATGCTTGCCTCTTTGCCCGGGTTTTCGAGGTACCAAATGAATGTTTAAAAATAGAACGGATATGTGGATTTTTTTTTTTAATGTTCACTTTGCATGAATGAAAATGTGCAGCGTTTGCTGTGCAAAAGACTAAAACTTGCCTTTTATTGTGTCACTGGAGTCCGGGTCACACTTACCTGTGTAACTGTTGCAGGTTTTTTCACCATGAGTCGGAGGAGGATATCGTGTAAAGATCTGGGCCACGCTGACTGCCAGGGTTGGCTGTATAAGAAAAAGGAAAAGGGAACTTTCCTAAGCAACAAATGGAAAAAGTTCTGGGTGGTGCTGAAGGGGTCTTCGCTCTACTGGTATAGCAATCAAATGGTGAGTGGTCCCTCCTCCTGTCCTAGCCTCTTCACCAGAGCGTGGCTTCTAAAGCACTGGCCAGGCGATCCCCATGCGGACGGACGTCGATCCTGTTCTTTGGGAGAGGGAGCAGAGCAAACCAGCAGATTTGCTAGAGGATCATTTCTGCTCCAGGAACTATGTAGGTTAGGGAGCTGCGCTGCTCTGAGGAGAATCCATCTGCTTTCAGTATTCTGACTGGAGAAAGAGAAGTGGCTCCAGTTAGAGCCTTACTTAAGAATATAACTGATGTGATTATTCTGTGTAATCTGTTATGATCTCCAGATATTATTAGTCTGTGAGATCCTAATAGTTCCAGGATCTGTCTGGATGTCATTTGCTGTGGCAACTTTGCATTGCTAAGGTCTTATAAAAAGGGACTGAGCACTGCCCTCTCTTAAGGGGGTTAATCCTTCAGTCCAGAAAAGCGATCCTCATCCCTTCTCCCATGACTTTCTCTCCTATCTTTGTGAGATGGGTTGGTTTGGGATTGCTATCCCGTTTGTCAGCCTTGTGAAGGGGCTGGTGACATTGTTCCATGGTGACATTAAATAAGCATTGTGAGGACAACACTCACTGAGATGGTTGATGAATTTATCCTTTGATGGCCGCACGCTGCTGGGGTCAGTTTCATGGTATGACTATTGAAAAAAAGTTGGAAGTAAAGGCATGACATTGCCTGTTGTGGCTGGACACATTTTGAGAGGGACATTAGTGTAATCTGTAGAGTTTTGCATGCAGATCTGCTATCACTGAAGCTGGGGAAATGGGAATCCACTGCAAATCTTGGGAGGACTGGGGTTCCTTTGTGATAGAAGGAAAAGACCAATGGAGGTTTGTTCAATCATTTAAGGGACCAGTACTAAATTGCCAACCTGGGATTGGGCAGTTTTCCAAACAAACACAGTTGCCTTCTTTAGGGAAATTAAGGTTAACAGAACTATTTCATGTTTCCTGTTATTTTATTTTTAATTTCTGAGTTACATTTATTTATTCAGTGTGGTTTTGTGTGCATGTGTGTTTGGGTATACATGTGTCACCACTCATGTGTGGAACACAGAGGATAACTTGTAAGAAGGAATTGTTTCTTTTTTTCCATCGTGTGGGTCCCTGGGATCTAACTCAAGTGGTCAGCCTTGGCAACAGGCCCCTTTATTTGGGAGCCATCTCTCCAGCCTCCATTTCCTGTTATCCTACACTATGGCATTTGGGTAGTCATCACAAGTGATTGACACCTCATCCTCCTTAAAATGAGCTGGTCTGAGTTACCTAATAAATAGCCCCGGGGACTTCTTGAGCCAGTAGGACAGGTTGGGTGTTGGTAGAGCATGTTACATCTATGGGATGTAACAGGGCTCGGAATTAGGCAGCCAGCTCATCTTATCTCTCATGTCATTTAGCCAGAAGGCAATGTCCCTGTCTCAGTAGAATGTGAAAGAAGTCCTCCCTAGAGCTGCACAATTGCAGCTTGGCTCATTTGGCTTCTTCCGCTTCTGTTTCTCTTAGGAGAGTGGAGTGGGTTACTTTTAGGGTGTCGGACCTCCCTAATCTTAGGCATCAGGAATCTGCAGGGAATAGCGATGTTGGCTTAGACTAGGAGGAGGAAACTATGGAGTCTTAGATGCTTAGATGCTTGTGGGCTCCCTACCCTGAACGAGATGCAGAAATTAAGCTGGTAATGTATTTTAGTTCCATTAAATGAGCAGCATCAGCTTGAAAATAAGCTTGCTGGTGGTTGGCCAGGGAGGTAGAGGGTTGTTAATGGTATAGAAAAGAAAGAATCTTCTAAAAAAACCTTCTCTCATTCTTTTGCTTTCTCTCTCTGCCACAGCCATTCCTGACATCTTAATTGTATGTTTGTTGTGGGTTGACCTCAATGACTATTTAATTAGCAGTCATATTCCTGTTATCTATGTGAATATCAGCTGCAGAGTCACAGTCAAACATACCATCACAGAAAAATTTGCACTTGCTGTCTACTACTTTAAGAATTTAGATTCAATATCTACGGGACCTAAAAGTTGACAGGCTTCTCCCTTCTCTGTTTCTTATTCTTGGAGGACCAACCCTGTTCTTTGTGGCTTTATGTATAGTATGATGGCCTATCCATGGAACAGCTGCCATGTTCCAACGGGTGGTCAAGGGACTTTTTACACAGGCTCTTATCTATTCTTCAATACAACCTCTAGCTGGGTATGTTGGCACACGATTATAGTCTTAGCTACTTAGGAGGGTGAGGCAGGAGGATTATAAGCACAAAGCTTGCCTGGGCTACAGAGTGAGTTCAAAGATAATCTTGGCAACCTAGTGAATCACTGTCTCAAAATGAAAAAGAACCGTAAAGTGTCTGAGGAGATAGCCTGGTGGTAGAGTGCTTGCCTACACAGCATGGGACAGGTCTTCTTGCCTAGCATGCATGAGGTTCAGGGATCACTCTCTGGAGGGAAATAGAGACAGAGACAGATAGAG